>PVLC010000063.1:0-235000 GCA_004027655.1 Graphiurus murinus
TGGATCTTGTCAAAGGCTTTCTCAGCGTCAATTGAGATGATCATGTGATTTTTGTCTTTGAGTCTGTTTATGTGATGAATTACGTGTATTGTTTTTCGAATGTTGAACCAGCCTTGCATCCCTGGGATGAACCCAACTTGGTCATGGTGTATAATTTTCTTGATGTGGCTTTGAATGCGCATTGCTAGTATCTTGTTTAATCAAATATGAAAGAACTACATTATATTCTAGTTGCTGTTGTTGTTTCTGGGTTTTGCATTTTTCATTCAATGTGCATTTTTATAGTACCAACTTTTTGTCAAAGATGAAAGAACCATGTTATAGTCTAGTCAATATTGTTTTGGTTTTTCATTCGATGCACATTTTTGTAGTTACCAACTTTTTGTTAGGCACAAAGACCCAATCCTAGGACTAGGAGCGTCCCTTCTCTCCCCTTCTTACTGAGATGTCCGTGCTTTCTCCAGCACTGCAATGGACAACGAACACAACTTGTTACAGGTGTGTTCCTTGGCCAGAGGACATTGACACGTAACAGAAACCCCCAAATAATGAGGACTTCAGTGCCAAGGGCTTGTCATCTCACTGAGGTGGGCAGCTCGGGCTGGTGTGGTGGCACCTGGTGGTCCTCAGGGACAGTCTCTTCCTGCTTGGCTGCTCTCAGCATGGGGCGCTTATCACCAAACACAGCTCATGGCCCAGGAGGTTCTAGAGCTGTAGCCCTCCTGGCTGTAAATTGTGCAGCAGGACCGGGGATAGGGACTAGGGAAAGAAGGATGCTCTTCTCACTGGTATCCCCCTGTAAGAAGACTTCCCACAATTTCACTTATAATCTATTGACCTCAGATGAGTCCCATGGCCACACCCTGTTGCAAGGACAGATGGGAAATGTAGTCTTGGAGCCGGGCACATTGGCGTCCCCAGTAGAATAAGTATTCTCTTATCAAGGGATCAAGGGAAAGACATGTTAGGTAGATAGCTGCCATTTCTACACAGAGTGCTTCTTTATGGATTGTGGGAGCCCAGCTGAGCCCTTTCCCCCTGGCAGCTGCTATCTGCATATATGAGTAATTATACTCATGATTTTTCTGCTCTGTCTACTTTGGCATCTCAAAGTCTGGAGATTGCTCCTCGGATGCGTAGATGAAAGACCCTCTTACTTCTTAGAAAGTAGATATATGACTCTAAAAGTTTATGGTTTTATTACTCTAGAAAGTTTGCTTGACCAGGCTATCTTAGGAATGTGGGCTATATGTGGAAAACGAAGAAGTGGTGCTAATTGTGCTCTGACAATGATTGATATGTGTACGTAACCCCGTTGTACTCAAGAAATGTATAAAAAATCCGTGCTGAATCACTGACAGTCCTCCCGATACTTTTTTGTGTCTCTTCTTTTCTTTTCTTTTCTCTGCTTTGCTTTGCTTTACCAATCCTCACCTTCTTCTCTCAAGACCTTTCAAGATTGTTGGCAGGCTCTGGCAATGGATCAAGACTTGCCTTTTTTGATTAAAACTGTCCATAGCTTCTAATTGCTCTTGTTAATCAAATATCCACAGTTCTCGCAAGGATCTTGGAGGGGTGGTGTGGTTTCTGTCTCTATGGCCCGTCGTCCTGTCTGCCCTGGACTCTGATCTTTGCTTTTGAGTATTTCTCTACTTAGATCACTTCCAACCCACCACTCTGCCATCCCAGGGAGGGAAAAGATCGTGCAGAAATCAGGGCAAGCGGTGTGCAGTAGTCCCTCATCTCTGCAAGGAGATTCAGGCTCTTGTTGGCCCTGCTCCAGCAGATCCAGGGCCGCTTCCCCTGGGTTCCCTGGCACAGCTAACCTTTTCACGCTCTTGGGAAGGAGGAGATGCAACTGAAGGGTGGATATTTTGCGGCTTTGATCCTTCCATTCCCTACAGGGAATACTTGGCCTGGCTGCCTTGGCGCTCTGCAGGGAGGGGCAACACGAACCACGCCCTGCACAGGGAAGCTCAGATCTCTGGTCACGCAGAAGAGCGCCATTTGGCGGCTGCTTGGTATGGTTCTTGGGTCCATTAGGTTGAGTAATGGCAATGAGGGCCGAGGCAAATTAGAACAGCAGTGGTGTTGATTATGAAGCAAATGAGAAGTCTCCATAGGAAAGACTTTCTCAGCATGCCTTGGAGGGCTCTACCCTTCAGTTCCCTGCCCTCCCGGAGCTGCAGAGTGAGGTTTCATCAGCAAACAACCGAGAGCCACTGGGCAGGTCAGGAAGACAGGGAGCGGATAGAGGGGCCGGGACTCACGTCCTGCCGGGAAGGGCCGCCGTGGGGCCCCAGCTCTGACCTGGCTGAGCTGCCCTGGTCCGATGCTCAGGGTTTGGACTCTCAGGTCTTTGTAACTGGTTGGAGGGGAAATATTGAGGCACACTCATCTTATTCACCACCCCCCCATCTCAGCTTCCCACTCAGAACTGGGGACATGGTGGATATACAATACATGCGCATTAAACTTTAGAATTCACTTTTCAAAATTTATATCCATATTAGCTGATCTATATCATAGCCTGGTTGTCAACATGAGCTGTGTTTTCAGGAAGGTATTCTTTCTTTTTTCTTTTTTTTTTTTTTGTGGTAGTGGGGATTGAACCCAGTGGTATTCTACCTGTGAGCTACACCCCTAGTCCTATTTTTTGTTCTTTACTTTGAAACAAGGTCTCACTAAGTTGCGGAGAGCTGAGGATGGCTACAAACTCAGATCCTCCTGTCTCAACCTCCCAAGTACTGGGATTACAAGCATGTACCACCATGCCTTGCTGGAAGGTATTATTTCTATGTCATAACTCTAAGACAGGACTGGTACGTTGCAGGAATCTGTAAGTGGTGGAGCGTACCACATCCTAAATGTTCCGAGATGCCCACTTGGCCTCAGGGCTCACAACTGGCTAGGGGACGGGGGGGTGGCTGCCACTCCACGTGTGATTAACCATGGGGATGTAATCACTCATCAGGACCAGAGGGGAAAAGGTAGGTCAGACCCTCTGGCCTCCATTGCTAGTTGGCATAGTGATTGGAGAAGGAGGTAGTTTATACCTGAACCAAGGACCCCAGACCAGTGCAGCTGGGCTGTGGGTCTCAGCTATCCCAGGCCACCCTGGGATGCACAGGCTGCAGGGGGGCTTCATCACCTCTGCTCAGGGCCTCCATGGCCACTTCTCATAGTTTTGACTGCTGTTAAAAAGCAAAACGAGCTGGGTGTGGTGGCACACGCCTGTAATCTCAGTCCTTGGGAGGCTGAGACAGGAGGATGGCAGGATCTAAGCCAGCCTTAGCAATATAGCGAGACCCTGTTTCAAAATAAAACATAAATAAATAAATAAATAAATAAATAAATAAATAAATAAATAAAAGAGCGGGGGTGTAGCTCAGAGATAGAATGCCCCTGGGTTCCACTCTCAGTATCACACATACACAAAAACCCAGAAACAACAATGACAAAATACCTGGAATGAAAATGTTTCTCAGCTGGGCCTGGTGGCACACGCTTGTAATCCCAGCATTCAGGAGGCTGAGACTGGAGGATCCGGGTTAGCGGCCAGCCTCAGCTACCTAGTGAGGCACTCCGCAACTTAGTGAGACTCGGTTTCAAAATAAAAAAAAACAAAAACAAAAACAAAAAACTGTGGCTTGGGGGTATAGCTCAGAGGTAGAACGCCCCTGAGTTCAATCCCCAGTACCACAAAAAAAAAAAAAAAAGAAAATGTTTCTCATGTCTTGCAAATGTAAGCAAGTTGACCTAATTTACCTGGGTGTGGGGAGATCTAACAAGCGTAAACTTTATGTTCCTTTAAAGGCAGGGTCCACATAATTTGCGAGTGAGTACCGACAGAACCTCTATTGTCTGTTGCATTTGTTTTCTGGGCTGCAACCAATTGCCACAAACACGGTGGCTTAAGTCAGCCCTCGATCATTACCTCTCAGTTCTCTGACTCCGATGTCCAGGGTGGCCCGGTTGGGTTCTCTGCTCTGAGCCTCAAAGCTGAAATAAAAGACTTGGGCTGATTAGGACAGGTGCACAGTGGTCAGGACGGGAGGCGGTTGGGGAGGGGGCTCCGCACTGTCAGTTTACATTTCAAGTGTGTCTCCAGCGGAGCTGTTTGCTCTCTGTAGCAACTGGTTAGCCCGGGGAAGAGCGGCATCTCTGCGCCAACAGGGCCCGGATGGGACATGAAAGTAGTAGAGGACAAACAGTGAAAAGCATGGTGAACGCCTCCCTCTCCCCTCGAAGCCAGCAGCCCTGCATGGAGTCCTCCCTGATCCATTCCCTCTGACTTCCCCTTCCACCACCAGCTCCAGAAAGCTCAGTACTCAGGGTTCCTGTGACTCAATTACCCCCATCTGGATAACGCCCTCCCCACACAACTCAAAGCCAACTGATCAGGAACCTTAATTATGTCTGCAGATTTTCTTTTGCCATATATATAACATAATCACAGGCACGATAGCTCATTGTATTTATGCTCCTGGGGGCAAGAATAGGAAATCTTGGCAGGGTATCTTGGAATTCTCATGTATGTATGTATGTATGTATGGATGAATGTAATGAAATTAGTGTTTGTTCACTGAAGAATATTCAGGAAAAGAAAACTACACAGAGGGAAATAAGAATCACCCATAGTTTTTATCACTATTAATATACTTCCTTAGCTGGATGTGGTGGTGCATGCCTGTAATCCCAGTATTTGGGAGGCTGAGGCAGAAAGGTCACAAGTTCAAGGACAGCCTCAGCAAGTAGTGAGACTCATCAACCTAGTGAGATCCTGTTTCAAAATAAAAAATAAAATAGCACAGAGGTAGAATGCCCCTGGGCTCAATCCCCAGTTACACACACACACACACACACACACACACACACACACACACACACACACATGCTTCCTTTAAGGTTCGTATTATCCATGTTATTCTCACAGCTAAATAATATGTTCATAGTTGTATGTCCTTTTCAATTTCATAAAAATGCCCCCACTTCATACATTCTTTGCAATAATTTCCAGCAGCTGCACAGGAAGTATTTACCAGCTAATCCCTTAATATTGGATATTAAAAAGATTTCAAAGCTTTCAGGTTTACAATTATTTCCTTAAGAAAGATTCCTAGAAATAGGATTGCTAGACCAAAGCTACAAACATTTTAAAAAGTGTTTTGATTTATACTCTCCATAGCAGAATCTCATCTCTTTCTTTTCTTTCTGTCTCCCTCACTTTCTCCTCTCTTTATCAGTACTTATATTATCTTCGATAATTTAATACGAAGATAGTAAAAGTATCCTAGTCTTACTTCTTTTCCCAATGAGCAAAGAAGTCCCTCTTTATTATCCTTCAACTAGGTCCACCCCATACAGCTTCCATCGACCCCCCAATAATGCCATCCATCAGGTGAATGAATGAATTAACCATGAATGAATTAATGCATGGATGAATGGATGAGGGATGGTCTACATGATCCAGTCGCTTCCCAAAGCCTGGACAAGGCTGCACTGGAGACCAAGCCTTCAGCCCATGGGCCTTTGGGAGAGGACTCATATCTAAACCATAACAGTCTCCATGTGTAATCCCCTCTGCAGGAGTCAGTCTGAGGTGTTCCAGAAAAGCCTTCTCTGGACACGTTCTTCCTTGTGGGATCTCCAACCTTGGAAAGGCGTCATTACGTCCAGGATGTTATGCACAGCTAGAAATGGGAATCATGGTTCAAACCTAGAGAGTTGGTAGTAACAACTAGCAATTCACTAATTATAGTCCTTGCCACTTTCACTGTCAACTGCTTTCGTGTGCCTGTTCTGGAAGCTTCCGTGGTTCATGACCGCTCAGCAAGAGGCAATGTCTTGAATATATAGTAAGTCTGTCTGAATAGCAATGATTTTTTTTTTTTTTTTGAATCTCTACCAGGAGTGCAACCACACTCATATTTAAGACCCATTGGCAGTTGTCTTGAAGGTCCAAACCATAATATGTTCTGAAATTGATCATTGTCATAATAGGAAGGGTCAGATCAGCCACAGATTTAATTGATTTAAAGTCGTTTTCCAGTGCTTAGCTTGTTTCACATTTTTCTAGCCTCTCTTGGTGTCCACTCTACCAAAAGGCCTTCGAGATGCTGCGCTGTGCTGGTCTCTGGTCTCAGTGCAAGAGCAGATGCAGGAATCTCCTGCTTGCCCCCCATGGTCTCAGATTTAAACTCAGTAACTTGTTCTCTGCATTGTGTTATGTTCATCCTACTCTAAATTATGCTACAGCAAATTATTTTAGCTCGAAGCTTTAGGGGTCAGTAGCGAAAATCGCTTCCTTTCCTGTGTGAATTAGGAATCAGTTGAGAAGGAAAATAGGTGTCACACAGCTGGAGCCCAAACTGCATTACTAATACATCTCTTTCTTTGTTCGTTTTGTTTTGGTAAAATGTGATTAAGTCTATACGGACGCAGCTTACTCCCATACCCATAGCTTCTTCTTTATTTACCCGGTTCCAGAATAAATGCTCTCTAAAAGAAAGTCCCCCGTGAGATGGCACACCCTGAAGGCAGGGGAAGGTAATGACAGGGGAGGGAAAAGACTCCAGGCTTCCTCTCCCTAGTTCACCAATCAGAGAAGTCATTTCCACTCCCTGGGGCGCCTGAGTAAGGGGTGGGGCAAAGGGCCCAGAATGGGCCTCCCTTGAGCTCCCTGTATTAGGAAATGTAGTTAAAGGACAAAGACAGGTCTCCCCGGAAAGGGTTTAAGAACCAGTCAGTTATTGTGCTTTCAGAAAGCAGATTTGGCTGGAATCCCAATACTTGGGAAGCTAAGGCAGGAAGATTGCAGGTTCAAGGCCAGCCTTAGCAACTTAGCAAGACCCTCTTTAAAATAAAAAATAAAAAAGGATTGAGGATGTAACTTGGAGGTGGAATGCCTCTAGGTTCAATCACCAGTACCAAAACAACACCATCACCAGATTGGGATACTTTTGTCCATGCACACGACTCTCAGAATCTCCTAAGATCTTTTGCATTTTCTCTTTCTCTTTCAGGCCTACGGATCTACGTCATTCGTTACAGGGTTCACCAACACATGGTAAAGTGTATTAGTAATATTTTTTGCTGATAATGCTCTGCCCTAAATGACCCCAAATATCACTGGCTTTCAAGAACAAACAAGGTTTCCTGCTATCCCATCTGTTCCTGCGGATCCGCTGTACTTTGCAGGGCTCCACTGTGTTGGGTTCGGTTCTTTTCCACGTGTGTCCTCATTCTGGACCACAGTTCCCTGGGACAGGCTCTTCTCTTGGCAGAAGACAGAGCTGAGCGCGGTCAGGCAGTGGCGCAGGAAGCTCCTGCTCACTTCTCACTTGCACATGCTCCATCAGTCCGGGCCCAGCATGGTAGAGAAGGGAGGGAGAGTGGACTTCTGCTGAACCTCAGCGTAATCTTCTAGACCAAGACTGAGCTGGAGCAGGCAGAAAAGGAAGCAGGCAAGGCCCGGCCTTGGCGACCCACTGCCTTGGCCTGTGTCTCCTCTCTGGCTCCGCATTCATAACTGGGTTTCTGCCCCGGCTGTAGATGCACAGGGTGGACTAACCAATTCTTGAGCCGTGACTGAGAGAAGCAGGAGGAGTAGCCAGATGTCATAGGAGAGGGAGAATTCCCCAGGAAGGGAGCTGCAGAGAGGGAGGAACAGCAGTGCCTTTGAATTTGAAAGTCTAGCAGTTCAAGAAGGAGAGAAGGCCAGAGAAGCTGGCAGGAAGAGGCCTGTGTATGAACAGATGTCCATCTTTACGTAGACGAGAGAAAGGTGAGCTTGCCTGTGGTCCCGTGCAGAATGTTGCAGGAGAGAGGGAGAAGCTGGGGCTCGGAAGAGAGGAAGACTGTAGACAGTCGTGAGGACCCGTCGGTGAGGCCGTAGTGAGCCCTGCGGGGTCCACCCCAGGCCTCTTTGGTTTCCCTCAAAGGGGGGGAATTTGACAGGGGTGACATTAGTTGGTGGGGTGAGGATGAAGATTGAGGACTCTCCTAGATGAAGCAGGAAATTGTTCCTGCGTCCTCCGGACACTGGGAGCCGGCATGGGGTGTGAAGAGGTGAACGTGCTCCTGGGCTGTGGACGGGGAGCAAGTTAGTTATGGGGGAACTAGGGTGGCGCCCCTGGGACCCCCATTTCTACATCTCCACACTGCATTAAAGAAGCTGAGACTATGCATGGGAGGTCTTGTGGGCCTCGGGGGCGGTTCCTGTGCTGGGTCAGAGCTGTCCTGCTGATTAGCCTCTGCTCCAGGATGGGGGAGACTGGAACCAGACAAGGTCCATTCTGGGGAACAGGAGGCTGGCAGGAGCTGCTGTGCACGGCGGGCTTCGAGCCGCTTGCCTGGGTCTATGACCCAAGCCCCAGCGTGGAAAACTGCCCACGACCCACCTGTTGCCACCCCCTTAGCTTCTCCTGGGGCAGCCCTTGTCAGGACCTGCTACGTAAGGTTTGGGGCCCAGTGCAAAATTGAAAGGCAGGGCTATTTGCTCCCAAGTGAAGAGGGATCAGACAGTGCCAGCGAAGCACTGCACCCGACATGGGCATCGGCCCTCCTAGAGGTGGGGCCACGGACTGCCCGTCTTGTTCCTCTCCAATTTGCACACACCCCCCTCTCCGTCTTTCCATCTTTGTTGTTTCTACCTGGCTTCTATTGTGGAATTGGAATCCATTTGTAAGATAATTCTTTCTGCTTCCCCAGGCCTCTCTGCTGATTTATACTAGTGGTTCCGCTTTTCTTGATTAAATATACAACAATAAGGATGTTGAGTCAGAGCCAAAGAACCCCGTCCCCAGCACACCCAGGCAGGATACCTCCCTCTTCTGGGAGGGAACCTCCAGGCCCTTTCACTTTGGTGAAAATGCCGCCATTCTGAGGTGCCGCAGTCATTGAATTCAACAGCTTATCCAGGCCCTGCCCCAATCACAAAAATGATCTGTAATGTCTTTCTCGGCATGAAAAAGCATGTAAGTTAATACTTACTTTAAAACATGTCCCTTCATCCGGGTGTGGAGGCACACACTTGTAATATACTTGGGAGGCTGAAGCAGGAGGATCTCAGGTTCCCAGCCAGCCTCAGAAACTTAGTGAGGCCCTCTGCCATTTAGTGAGACCCTCTTTCAAAATAAAGACTAAAAAATAGGGCTGTGGGCGTAGCTCGGAGGTAGAATGCCCCTGGGTTCAATTCCCAGTGCCACAAAAACAAAACAAAAAAGATTAATAAAATAAAACATGTCCTTTATTCTCCACCCCCAAGCACTTTGAGGCTGTTGATCAGAAAGAGAAATAAAGTTGAGTCCTTCAGACAAATACAAAGTTCAAGGTTATGTAGCAGAAGGGGGAGGCCAGAGTACTACAAATACAGGGTAATGTACTTTCAGCCTTTGAGCCTTCAATTCGACACAGAACTTCTTGGAAACAAAAACAGAGAGAGGAGGATACTGTTCTACAGTCTTTCCTTTTTCTTTCTGGCTTTTTTAAAGAAAATGAGTGTTTTGAATGTACAAATTCATGGGATACAGCATGGGCATTTAATACATGTATGTGGTGTATAATCATCAAATCGGGGCAATTAACACTTCCACCTCCTTCAAAGTTTTGATTGACACATAATTACTGCATGTACTTGTGGGATACGCACAGTGTGATCCCTGAGTTCTAACTCAGGTCAGATCCTGTTCAGAGAAGGCCAGGAGCCTGCTCTCTGAACAAGCCAGTGAACTGGGGCTAGGTAGGCGCCGCAGCCCAGAGCCTTGCAGGAAGAAGGTCTGTGACAGGCCAGGCTGCGACCCCAACTGGAAAGACAGCCAGCAGGGGGAAGTCAGGACACAGAGGTCCACAGGGACCCCTCAAGCGGAGGCTAGAGCAGGTCTCGCTCAGCTCCGGGGCTTTGCCAGCTGATGCCCTAGACAGCCTGAAGCTGGTGCAGGGGAGCCGGGCTCAGGGCAGGGCAGGCACTTGGAGTTTTATTTAATAAAATCTGCTCGGGTCTAACTAAGCCATCCTCTGGTGAGGGCAGCTCTCTGGGGAGATGAGCTCATGTCTTACCACTGTCTGTTCCTGACCTTCTCCCAGTGCAGGAAAGAGCTTAGAAAGCTTGTGAGATGAGTAGGGTGCGTCCTGGGGCACCCCTCCGCCTTCCTCACTTTAACCCTCAGCGTGCAGGAGGGGACTTTGACCTGAGTGGACAGTAGCTAAGTTAGGAGCTCAGAGGGGAGACGTCATTCACTGAAGAGCAGCCGGAGCTGGGGTTTTGGAAGTGTCAGTCATCGTGTTGGGATTTTTGTGTGACTCAATCACCCAAAGGAGGGTGAACCCACCGGATGCATTTGCAGAATGAGGAAGTGGAGCCCGTAGGCTCCAGGGTTGTTCACCAGCAAAATTGGCATTTTCATCCAAGACTCTCAGAGGATGAAGATTTTTTATTTTCTTTATTGCAGTGCTGTGTATCCAACACCAGGTCTCCTACAGGGTAGGCAAGCCCTGAGCTGCACCCTCAGCCCATGAACATATTTTAACATTGTATACACCAAAGACAGCTAAGTGATTTCCTTTCATGTACAAAAAATGATGTAGAATAAAATTTAAGTGAAACCACATGCACTTTGAAAGAAGTATGAAGTTAATAATCCCATTTTTATGGCTGAGACAAAAGAGAGAAAATAAATGAAAAAATGCCTTAGCAAGTATTTTTGAAGTAGTGAGTACCTGGGAACTTTCTTTGATAATGTTGAAACAGAACTGAAAATAAATAGACTGAGTTATATTTATGTATAGGGTAACATTGTACTTGCATAATAAAATAAATAGCAATATGGCACAATATATGTATATATTATATTACATTATGACATATAATAAGAATAAAAAACACCTTTAGGAAGTAAAAGCCTTAGTGGATTTGAAGGACTCTGAATATATTGTTGAAGATTCCAGAAACTGCATAGGGTCAGGGATAGCCAAGGTAAAAGTGCATGAAAAAACCTGTTTTTTCCCCCCGAGACAGGCAGCAGGAAGTGGTGGTGGTCCAGGGCAATTCAAGGTGACCATTGGAGGCTCCAGGCCTGGTTTCCTACTTACTGGTCTCATGACCTTGAGCAGGTAACTTAAGGATCCCATTTTTGTTTTGGATGAAGTGGCGATCATTATTATTATTACTATTATTATTATTATTATTATTGGTACTGGGGATTGAACCCAGGGGCATTCTACCTCTGAGCTACATCCCCAGGCCTAATTTTTTATTCTTTATTTTGAAACAGGGTCTCACTAAGTTGCAGAGAGCCTCACTAAATTGCTGAGGCTGGCTGCAAACCCGGATCCTCCTCTCTCAGCCTCCCAAGTACTGGGATTGCAAGTGTGCGCCACCACATTCAGCTCGAAGTGGCGATTATAATGTCATGGATCTCTCAAGACTAGTGTGAAGATCGCAGGAGTTAATACACACCAAGCCCACAGCATTGCATTTGACACAGATCTATGTGCCTGAAAATCAGCTGCCAAAGCTGGACTTATGCCACTTTGGGGATCCTGTCCACACAGAGACAGGGCTGTCTGCAGTGTCCACTTACTTAAAGTGTGTCTATAATCTTCCAGCTAGAATTCATTATTGCATTTGAGTTTTGTGATATGCTTTGAAATAAACTTTCTTCATCTTATAACTTTACTGAGTATGGCAATGCATAAAAAATTGTGGAGAAATTTTATATATGCATGGGTAGGAAGAAAAGTTCTAGGTCTTTTGTGGGGAACTAGGTCAAAGCTAGTTAAGAAATAAAATACTAAGCACGGACATAATTGCTTTTGGAATCCGAAGACTCATAATTGAAGGCAGAACGCATTAGATATGAGGAAGCCCATTTATAGACTAGGTTTCTTTCCGAGGCCAAGGGTTATATAACTGTTTTGCAATTAGGAAATAAAATGCCAATTGAACTGGAAATAAAATTCAAAGCAATGTAGGCTTAAGTTTTGTGGCTCCTCTTAATTTTTCCTTTTATTTTTTTATCAAAAAAAAAATACTATCTGCAGCTGGCTTTATAACCATCAATTTGGGGCAGTTTGTCTGCAGAAAAGCTAATGAAGGGAAAAAAGATTTGTCATCTTAAGGAACGCTGACAAGTCTGATGGCCCTCAGGGGAACAAAATCTTGTTAGAAAACTGTCTTTTTTTATTGCTGTTTATTTGATGTCTAATTCATGTTCTTTTTGATGTGCCAGCAGGATATTTGCCTATTCCCCAAGGGGCTGCACCTTCCTCAGAGGGAGACAACTCATTTCTGAGAGTTAATTTTTCAATTCTTGTTAACTTTCTCACTTTGCTCAATAGGCCATCCTATTTCAGTGGGCAATTAACAACAAAAACAACAACAACAAAACTTTGCTGTGGTTATGTATAAACATATGCACATAGTCAACATAAAATTGGCCATCACAACCATTTTCAGGTATGCAATTCAGTGGGATTAAGTCCATTCACAATGGTGTATGGTCATTATCTATTTCCCAAACAGATTCATCACCCAACCATTGCAGCCTCTTTTAGTGTTAGGAGGACTCCACCAGTCTAAACCCCTGACACCTCTGGGTGCTGGCAGTGGAAGTTGCAGAGTTGTCCTTGTCCCTGGGGTGGCTGCAGGGACCAGGTGAGGAAGGTGAATGGTCCCTGTTGGCAGGGGATTTGGGATGAGCCCCAGAGAGGTCCTCATTTTTCTGCAGAAACATAGTGTTCGCCTCTGTTAACGTTTCAAGAACTCAAGTCAACCTTGCAATGCACCATATACTTTTACCATCGCATGAGCGCTCCGTCTACTCATCAGTCAAATGTATGGAAGAAAACAGTTTTGTTTGTTGGTTTTGTCTAATGGGAGGGGCAAATCCTAGAAGATTATGAACTCTATCCTGGGTTTTCCTCTTTACAGTTCTGCATCATTTCAGGAGACAAATTTGGAAGTTCCTACCCCTGAATCATGTGGATTTCTCTGTGACAATGAGGAAGGACCTGGCTCTTTAAGGCCAATTGTTTGCTTCTCAACCAAATGTGGTTAAATTATAATTTAGCTGGTTCCTCATGGAGCCCTCTGAAGTTCCTAATGGGATTCACAGGGGACCATCTGCTTTGTATTGCATCAGTAAACAAACCTATTAAAAGACGCCCTCCCACCCCAGCCCACAGAGTTTGAAATGAACACTGAATACTTTAAAATATCAGTTATTTTAAAAATAACTTAACCTTATTTAGCCTGTTAAATTTATTTAAAACAAAACAAGGCTTCTGTGAATATTTGGACACAATTGATATTCAACTACAATAAGCTCATTTGATGCTAATAAGAGCAATGCCTAACCAATATTTTACGAGAAGTCCATGTCTTATGAGAAGTCTCTTCTTCCCAGAAATGTGGACCACTTAGAAATTTATTAATATTTATTTTGTGCTATTTGCTTAACTCAATCTCGGTAACTTTATTAAAATAAATTTTATAAGGGAAAAGCGAAGAGGGACATTTTCTGTTCTCAGAGGACTTATTTTCTGGGCTATGTCCATCAATATGGGAAATATTTGCAGCAAAACAGCAGGAAGAAACTCAATCAAGCACAAGCCTAAGTCTGCAGAAGGCGATATTCGTGAGTTAGTAGGGGTGTGGTTCTAACTTTGCATGACATGCGAAACTTCATGTGAGTTTTAGAATGGTAAACTATAAACTCGAGTGCCCCTGGAAGAAGAGGAGAACGCCAACCTGAGGTGCAGGGTAGTCTCTTTGCATGTGTCCCATTGAGTCATTCCATGTCCTAATTGGATATGAGGGTGACTTCCAGGACTGAAGGAAGGCAAGGTGAGGGAATGGTTGTTTTTTGACCTCCGGATGTGGGGAACACATGCCGGGTGATGAGAAAGAGCTGTGGCCTCTGTCAGGGGCCAGGGGGGAAACCAGAGTTGCTGCAAGCATTATGGGTAAAGGAGGCTCTAGAAAGGGGGCCTAGTTGGTCTGAGTTGAAGTTAAGCACTTCAGCCTATAGCTTTGGCCAGGAGAACACATCCAAGCTTATAAGAAAGTCCAAATCTCCTTGGAGGCTGTGAAGAGAGACCACACATCTGCTGAAGCTGCCAGCCACACTCTGAGTGGTGGTATCAAGTGCCGCGTAGGGCCTGGGCCACTGTTGGCTGACGACACAGCCACCAGGAGGAGGAGGAGGAGGAGGAGGAGGAGGAAGAGGAGGAGGAGGAGGAGGAGCAGCAGCAGCTGGATGCAGAGCAGAATGGGAACTGGGACCATTGGCCTCAGAGTCCACCCATCACCTCGTCTGACTGCCCTCATGATCCTGAGTGATGAACAGAGCTTCAGCTGGGACTTTTCTGGCCCCAGGTGAGACTTCACCTGTGTCTTCCCGCTCTCATTAGCAAACTTGAACCTGCAGCCACTCAAGATCCAGGGACACACGACCACCTCCTTCAAAGGGGACAAAGGCGCCTAGATGACAACTTACAAGGAAGCACGTGGTGCGCTATCTAGGTTCTGATACACTGTTTGGGGGTCACTCTGTTGGGGCCACTCCTTCATCTCTTGACGTAGTCAAGGGTAGACGTGTAGAATGCTGTTTCAGAACTGGGTTTGTATTGCAGTGAGGGAAAGAGAGAGTAAGTTTTGATAATAGGGTGGGGCAGTGGCCTCTGGTCCTGAAGTCGCATTGTCATGTGGCCTAATAAAATCCAGGAGAGTGTTTCCTGCTCCAAAGTAGCTTTGATGGCCAAAGATTGGTCAGATCTGTCTTGGGAAGTAAAGATGAAAGAGACCCTGTTGATCAGCAACACTTGGAGGAGACGTCACAGGAGAACAGCCATCCCTGAAGCCAAGATAGATCAGGGCTGAGTATCAGGGCTGGTGTAGGGCCACAGCAAAGTATGTTGGGATATGTTTGGAGTAAATTGCTTGGACCCTTTATAAGCCAACCGTGGTCCAGGACTGGAACCCAGGGGTGCGTGAGGGCAGAGCTAGAGCAGCATGGGGTGGGGCTGGAAGGGCTGCATGGAGATGAGCAGCTCCAGCTTCCCTGATGCAGGAGGGATGGGAGCCGGGTCCTGAGCAATAGCATTGGGGGTGGAGGGGGTTTGTGATCGTGCACACCCCAGGCGGCACAGCCTGGACACTGATCCACTGTACAAAAAGGTTTCCCATGGCTGAGATCCTCTGGGTCATGCTTTGAAATACTGTATTTTTTTTTTTTTTGTATGAGGACATTGCCCTTAATCTTACAAAACACCACAATGAGAACCACTTACTATCTTCATTGACTCCTTTAAAGTTCTCAGATTCTCTAAATTATGGCCGCATTGTCTCTGAAATGGAATTGTCAAGCCAGGAAGTCATAACACAGTGTCTTTGTTAACAAAGACTGTCACGATTGGCAAGACTTTTCTTTGGGTTGCTGTGAAAGAACAAAACTATTATGCTAGAGAAGCCAAGTTGAAGCAGGCTGGTCCAATGGCTTGGAACATCTGAGCATTGTTTTGTATGGAGTGCATGGCTGTATTTTGGGGAGTGGTGCTTTCTTGGGGATGAGCATGTTTTAGGGGAGTTTATAATTGACAAATGACTCATACAAACCTGAACATTTAATATTTTTGGGTAGAGCTATTCAGCAAGCCTTTGCCCAAAGCCTTTAAGGAAGAAAAATTAACAGGTAAGACGAAGAGTTACCTTTTTTTCTGAAGGCTTATTAGTTGCCAAAGAAAGTATATCAACAAGAGACATTTCATAAATATAAATTTAAATTTCATAACTGAGAGTGACAACTTAATTAGTTTCTTCAAACACAGACATTTTAATTTCGTGCTGTCATGCTGTTTCGGTCAACATTCTCTGTCTGCGATAATCCCAAAGACCTCACCACATAACTTAGAGAAAGGAAGATTTATTTACTCACAGTTTTTTTTTTTTTTTTTTTTAGAGATTCTGTGCATGTGAGGCTAGGGTCTGAAGCTCAGGGTGTGGTAGGGGGAAATCGGGGGGGGGAAGAGAGAGAGAGAGAGGAGAGAGAGAGAGAGAGAGAGAGAGAGAGAGAGAGAGAGAGAGAGAGAGGAAAAGAGGAGAGGAGAGAGAGGAAGAAGAAGAAGAGGAGGAGGAGGAGGAGGAGGAGAAGGAGGAGGAGGGAGGAGGGAGGAGTGGGAAACCGAGAGACCCAAAGTTCTGCTCTCACATGATGGAGGCTGGAGGTGAGACAGCAAGATGGGGAGAGAGAACCTGATATAACCCCCTCGTCCTCATCTTCTCAGGGGCCCCTCCTTCACAACCAAGCTCCACTTTCAACATTGCTACCTGGTTTCCATGAGGGCTAGGACATTCTAAATCCAAACCATGACACTGGGCTCTAATGAAATGTAAAATCATGAGTGTTTTTCCAGTCCAATGGACTCAGTTATTCCCCCCTCAGTTATTTCTTGGCTTCTGCCTCCAACTGAGTGCAGCTGAGATGGTGGTTCCCGGGGGCCAGGTTGCCAGAGTCGTGAGCGGTAAGTCTCTACCTGATGCTAAGCTATGCTGGCTGACTTCCACTTAAATCCTGCTCCTGGGCCTTGCCTTCTCCCTAGGATGTATCTAGGTGACATAGTCAGCAAAAAACCCAGTGAGCCTGTGGCAGCACCTCAGGGGCCTGTGACAGTCACCGGGACAGACCTGTGCCATCGTCTGGCTGCACAGTGGCTGGACACTGGCTCCACAGGCAGGCAATGTGTCCAGAAGCATAAAACTCATCTACTGCATCACGCCATTTCTGATACGAGCCAGGGGCAAGTCAGAAATGCCCAGAGAGGCAGCAGTGAAGACGAGACGCACTGTGTCTGTTTTGGATTTTGCATGGAAGTTGCCCTTCATCTTTGGAGAGTTGCGTCCTTCTCTGATATGTACAAGAGGAGCATCCCGGTAAGCACAGTCAAGGCAGCTACGGTATATCTTTAACATCTCAAGGCAGCCATGCAGGAGGGGATCTTGGGGGAGGAATGGCAGGCAGCCAGTGCCATCCTCTGTCCACCCAGCCCTGTCCCCGAGGACGCTGCTTGCTGATGCATTTGTAATTATGTGAAATCAAAGCAGGAAGCCCAGGGCAGTGACTCAGGGAGGAGCACGTCCCAGTGTCCAAGGACATGCCCCCCCTCTCCGGGTTGCCATCTGAGGTTCGTGTCTGCTTTCTCCCTCTGGGTGACACTGGATAGAGTTGAATAAACGGCTCAATAGGATCAGTCTCTTCTTCAACCTTTTGTTTCCATGTCTGAAAGTGTCCCCCTGGCTGGTTTACAATCTCACACTATCTCCAGTGTAGGAATTATTTGAAGGATGTGTTCTGGGCTCTCCAGGTCCCCTAGACCAGCAGGTGGGCAAAGGTAAGAGGAGATGACATGTTCCTCTCCATTTCCAAGTGACGACTGTAACAGCAGCAGCCTCAAGGTAATGTCAGCACTCTGATGCTGGAACACACAGCACCATGCCAGGACCTTCCTGTCGGATTCTGTCTGGCTCCTGCTCACGCAGGGAATCCTCATCACTTCCGCACCATTTCCCAGATGCACAGCGTACTTTCCAGTACAAGGTTCTCTTTACCAAGAGCATTTGCACCACTTAGCAATCCCATCGATAAGAGGATGTTCCTGTAAAACTAGACACCCCGCCTAAAACCACTCCAAGTTAACCGTGCTGTGACCGCTCTGGTTTTCCTCCTGATAGGAATTTGCATTCTTACCACACGGGGTCACAATCCCTTCCTCTGATGCCGGTCTCTCCTGCTGCAGTGGGTGGTTCCGTTTGTGGCTGCATACCTCAGGTTCTTAGTAGGTACTGTGAGGGGCCCAGTGATCACTTGCACATCTGAATGTCCCCCTGGCCCCAGTGTCAGAGACCTGTGAACCGTGCCCTGTGGATGTGGCCTCTTGTAATACAGATTTTTACATAGTTGGGTTACTATGTTTGCACTTCTTCATTTCTGGAAAACATCAAAACAGAAGCAGTTCTGGATGCCTGTGAATCGAATTGAGTATCTGAATACAGATGTGTTCGGACTCTTTTCTTTGCGTGTGTGGTGGAGCACTGGGGGTTGAACTCAGGGGAATTCTACTTCCAAGCTATACCCCCGGCCTTTTTTTATTTTTATTAATTGTTTTATTGTGAAACAAAGTCTCACCAATTTGCTGATAGTCTTGCTAAGTTGCTGAGGCTGGCCTTGAACCTGGGACCCTCCTATCTTAGGGTGCCAAGTACTGGAATGACAGCCCTGTGCCACCACTCCCAGCTGTGCATGGGCTCTTGAAGGAGACATTTCACTCTTGGCATGTTCAGAAATGCCATTAGACTCCTTGCTAGGTTAGGCAGAAGAACAGTGTGGTAGAAGTTTAGACTGTCATTACAGTGATTTGTATTGAAGAGGCTTCAGAATCACCACTTACAGAGCTGGCCAGCTGGTAGACCTGGGATAGGGTGCAGAGACAGAGAGGAAGAAGGCAAAAGCAACTGGTTTCCCCCACATCACTGTGTCTTGGTTGGGGAGAC
Organism: Graphiurus murinus; assembly: GCA_004027655.1. Taxonomy (NCBI): domain Eukaryota; kingdom Metazoa; phylum Chordata; class Mammalia; order Rodentia; family Gliridae; genus Graphiurus; species Graphiurus murinus. Next base: position 18,548 of record PVLC010000063.1, read on the forward strand.
AGGGGCCAACCAGCTGAGCCCTAGCCATAGGGAGCTGCCTGATAATCGCTGGACTCATGGTACAATGATGTACACTTCCCCAAGAGCAAGTACTGGCTCATCTGCTACATGCTGGGAGCTGTGACCTTCTGCTGGTTCTGTGCTGGTCCACGGACCTCAGTCTGCAGAGGCTCAGTGTGGGTAGGGAATGATGGCTTGCAACGTCTCTGATAGGCTCTTCTGGACAGTTTTGGTGGAGGAGCTATTTCTGATTTCTAGGATTGGTTAAGCCTGTACCTGATTCTGTCTGTCAACCCTCAATCTCCAAACAATATAGGAAGGTAACAGCATGGGGACCCCTATGGGCATCTTTTGGTTTGTGACTGAGTTTCCAATCACTCTTGCATACTGCAGAGTTCTCGGGTGTGGATGGCAGAAGCCTGAGGCTCAGAGAGTCCCCAGGGGACCCATGAGTGGACGACTGGGTGCATGGAATCACTGTCCTGGTTCCAGGTGGAGAAGGATTGCTTGCGATCTGTTGCTGGGTTTTCAAATGCATTTGAAATTGTAGATGTTCACTTTTTCATTGTTTCCATTTTCCTGCCTCATCTTTCAATGACAAGCATGTGGGAGTGATTTCAGAGGCCCAAGAAAAGTGATTTTTCATCAAAGTTTTCCTAAAATGGAAAAAAAAACCTTGAAATGCATGGTTTCATAGAAAGTTTTATATAAAAACAAACTGCACTAGTCATGGAACCAGCAGTGGCATTGATTAAAACTGTGCCCTAAGCTGAAAATCTGGGTGGAGGAGAGATGTATGCAAACACAGCCAAGCTCTCCACTTGGGCTAATTTACCTACACTATTTTTTTTGAATGAATGAACCATGGAGAAGCACAATGCTGTAGTGTGGGGCTGAGCCTTCAAGATGTCGGGATTCATGTCTGCTATTTTCTGCACTGCCGGCGCAAGATCCTTCTCTTGGCTCATTCCCCCCTCACCTGCAGGCTTCATCCCTTCCCACCTCACAGGGAGACTGTGTGGCTTCATTTAAAACAAACAATCCTGCTTGCTCCTTTTGCTTAGTACTCCTCAATTATATGTGATTCCTCCTCCCTTTGCTCTCTCTGCTTCCAGCCTCCACCATGTGAGAGCAGAGTCTTGTTCTCTCCACCTTTCTGCTTCCTGCCGCCATGTACTGAGCTCCACAAACCTGGCCTAACATGGCCTGGACCCTCAAATTCCCCAAAACTGCAGCAAATAAATCCTTTAAGTTGTAGGGTCAGGTTTTTTGGGTCACAGTAATGAGAAAGATTACTGAGACAGTGAGAGAAGGTTCAGGAGGTGATGAAGGGTCTGCTCTGGTTTTGGCGAAGGCCTGTCCACGAGGCCTGGGAGGGAAGCTAGAAGGTCAGCTGGTCACTCTGGTGACCATGTGTCTGCTCTGGCCAAGACAGCCTCCTTTGTACCTGTTGACCCAATACCTCTACTAATTATCATTCATTGCTAATGTTTCATTTCTCTCAAAAATTCTGCTTCAGCCAGAGATTGTGGTTCATTCCTGTAGTTTCAGCTACTCTGGATGCTGTGGCAGGAGGGTCGCGAGTTCGAGGACAGCCTGTAACTTAGCAAAATCCTATCTCAAATAAAATAAAAAGGGCTGGGGATGTAGTTCAGTGGTGTAATGCTTACTTAGGAAGTGTGAAACCCTGGATTCAATCCCCAGTATGACATACATGTACACAAAAATCTTGCTTCAGATAGTGAATTACTTAGATGAACTGGCACTTCTTGGTTACTACTATAATGTAGCAATATTCTTTCATTTTAAAAGAACTATTTTCATAATAACCTGATTAACAATGATATGAAATTTTCTTGCCACTTCATGTTAGTAGGGCAGAGTAGGAATTTTTATGTGATATGATGTGATTTGAAATTTCTAAAGGAAACACAAGCCCAAAGTCCAAAAATTCTTGAACTTTAGAAATTCTTGAACTTTAATAATAGTAATAATAATGATGATGATGACATCCAACATGTAATGTATGATCATTATATTTATATCAGCTTCTATACTGTTATACCACTTATTTGATAATTGAATCTTGGCAACAACCTAAGAAGTAGGGATGATGATTACCCCCATCTGTTAGAGGGGGAAACTGAGACCCAGAGGAATTAACTTATTTCCCAAAGTAGTAGAGCTAATGAGTAGCGAAGGCAGAATTTAAACTCAGGAGTGAATGGAGATGGGTCAGAGAAGGGGAAGAGATGGGCCAAAGAAAGGTCAAGTGGAGATGGCTGGGTCTTTACTCCTCTTAGTACATTTCCCCAAGGTTGGCCAGAATTGGAATGTGGAAATTGATTCAGATTCAGTAATGTGCTTCTAATTTGCTTAAACTGGTGATTGAGGAGTAGGAAAATGCTAAGATCTCTAGTAGGGAGAAGTTGGTGATTATCATGTCTATTCCGATGCTTTGAAAAGTACGATAAAGAAAAGCAGAATGGGTTTTCTACCTTTTATAATCATGTACTCCTAAAATTTTAGGGATAAGTTGAATTTGAAAAAAATGTTGCATGCACCACTGTATTTTCCCTTTAAAAAATTGCACAATATTAAATAGTAGCAAACACCATCATCTTGATAAGGATGCCTTCACCCTCTGAGTGTTTTCCCTGCATGCTGGATGTTGGGTGAGGCTCTAAGCTCAGTAGGTAATTTTTTCTTTCTGGTGTGGGGCAGGGAGGGAAAGGGCAGGGGCTGTCTCATGATTATCTCCCAGTTGAAAGTCTTTTGTCTTTAAATCAGCTCCACTTCTGGAATTGTAAAGGACTCAAGACTTGAGACTCCAAAAGAATTTTGAGAGGAGTTTGATTTTTAACAGCACCACAGAGAGAGGCTCCCTGAAGGTCACAGACTGGACTCCTCGTGGTGCTGGCATCTGTGAAGGGAAGGTGACAGCAGGTTTTAAAATTGGCCTTTTGAAATGTCTCTGCTTCAAATTCTAACTTAGGTCAAGAAGGCAGCCAGGCTCCTGAGCTGAGTTTGTATTTTTGGAACCAGGTGCAGTGACATGACCTATTTGGGTCAACTTTTATCAATGGATCTACCGAAGACCAAGTTGAGAAAATCTGCTGGAGCATTCTGTTTCTGACTGAGGCTGAAGTCAAAACTTCCAGAAGTGAGAAGTGATTATGAGACCATTTTGATTTTATTAGTCAAAAGTTAAAAAATGACCAATGGTTAATTCTGATGAAATGTTAGTGAACTTATTTCTCATTCGTTACCACTGGCAATGTGGATTGGATAAGTCTTTATGAAGAAAAACTGACTGTTTTAACCAAAACCTGCCTGTAGATCCTCAGGGATTCATCTAAGAAAATGGAGAAAAATGAAAAATAATAGTAAAACATGATTTTTAAAATACGATTAAAATTGCAAAAATGAAACATAAGCATAAACATGGAGTGTGTTCTGGTCAGCATTCTTATAGCTATAATCTAAAAGACTGACCATGTAACTTAGAGGAAAGAAGATCTATTTTTTTAAGGTTTCGGGTTCAGTCTAGTCCATGTGAGGCTGGGGACCTTGGATTTGAGGACATGGCTGCAGGAATTGGAAAGAGGGAGGGCACATGGGCTGTGCTCACCACGTGATGGAGGCAGGAAGCAGGAGAGCGAGCTGGGGAAGGAGGAACCGACTATATATAGACTATATATATAGTCTCCAAGGCTGCACCCCCAGGACCACCACCTCCAGCCACACCCTACCAGGCTACCAGATAAATCCCCTACAATGAGTTTTTCCACATCTGGGACTACAACCTTCATGACTCAATTATATCGACTCCAAATATTAGCATATAAGCTGTTTAGGAGACATTGTATATCTAACTCTAACAGAATGGAAAATGAAATGTAGTACATTGGCTAGAATATTAAACAAGTTGAAGTCAGTACAGCCATAAATCTCAGTAGTTGGGAGGATGAGACAGGAAGATCACAGGCTTAAGGTCAGTAATGTGGCAGTATCATAGTATACACAAAGAAAATGGAAAAAAAAAACTTCAAGTGTTGGAAACAAAGTAAGCTGATATTTAAATTATAGTAATAATACTCACATACTTTAGGCATATAAAGAATCGTATGTTTTACCTCATATGGTTTATTTTTTGAAGAGTTCTTTAGAAGACCTACTCTAGGAGGAATAGAAATAAATCTACAATGAAATAATGAACAAATGGGAGATGCAGACAAAAAAATCACATAGTTAAAGCTATACTGGTCTAAATAAGCAAAGTCTTGGTAAAAGAATAAGTTAATACTTAGCCATTTGTAGCTAAATTATAGAGGACACCAATGTGTTAGTCAGGGGCAGGTGGGATGGGATACCTAGAGGGAGAAGAGAGCATCTTAGAATTCTTATAAAAAAGAAGGAAGACTTGGATGAGCTTAGACATGTGTATGGGGGAAATAAATAAAAGTATGGTATCAATTATTCAAGGATAACCAGCAAAATAATAAAAATAGATATATAATTTTCAAACTAACAGAAGATGGCTTTCTATATCAGCAGGAAGGTAAGAATAAGACATTAAGGATGGCAAGTTGAAAACACAAAAAAATGACTAAAACAAGTCATAGTATAATCATAATTACAACAAATATGTGTAGATCGAATTTTGAGAAAGACACATCATGAGTTTACTTTCACATAGAGACACAAGAGACTCAACAAAAAATTATAAAAAGTTCAAATGAAGAGATACAAAGAATATATATTTGAGCTTGAAGAAAGATGATGTAGCAATTTCAATATCAGACAAAGATAAAAGTTTAAAGTGAAATACATCATGCAAGAAAGACAGATTTTGCATACAGAGTTAAGAAACTACTTGAAACTGATACTTGTTTCTGCTTGACAGGAAGAATTCAGACATCAAAGTCATCGGCCTATTGAAGTGTGATGATGAGGTCTCAGAATACTTATGAACCAGCAGAGTCATAGGGAGGAGCAGGTAAATAAGAAACTGTCATTGAAGTTAATCCTATTTTAACTTGGCATATCAGTATGGTAAAGCAAGCCAAGCCAGAAATCTCTCATTACCAAGCAAACAAAATGCACAACAAAACCAAAAATTTTTCCCTTTGATTTTGCCCATATAACAGTGTCTTTATTCATTTTATTTAGGTATTATATAGCTAAAGAGAATTTTCCTTCATTACTGAGAGGAGGGAGCACATTTGGTTGTTACAAATAAAATTAGCAACACAAGATGGCTGAAACTCTCCAGAGGTGGGTGGAACCTGGCTGAGCTCAGGAGCAACATGCGGTTTCTCACATACACTGACATGTGCCTGCATCACATGGTACCTCTTGGTCTTTCAGAGCAGAGGTTTCAGTTCTTCATTGCGTCAGACCTCAGCTTTGATTGGGGAGCAACACTGGTAGGCTAGTTTGCTGGCACTTAATTGACTTGTAATGAATTTTGAAAAAAATTAGGCTCAGTGAGAGAGAGAGAGAGAGAGAGAGAGAGAGAGAGAGAGAGAGAGAGAGAGAGAGAGAGAGAGGATACAAAGATAGGTCTTTGAAAAAGACAAAGTAGGTAGTTCTGGAAAAATTGATTAATAAGATAGAAGGTGCAAATAAAAATGTGCTTATTGTTTAAGGTGAATGATTTCCAATAATGCTCCTAGGCTACCCCTAATATGCAAACTATTGCTCATCACTAGAGAGATTGGGAGCAGCCACTTTGAGAGCAAGCTGTAGTGCTTTGTGAAACTGAGTATGCATGTATGCACCATGCAGACAAGCGACTGTGCTGCTCACTTTCTATCCCCCGAGAAATCTGCCCACTTGCTCAAGGAGATGTGATCTGTAGCAAAGAATTGGAGGAGCCTAGGTACTCAGCAATAGGGTGTGGATAAGCAGGGGGTATATTTGTGTAGGATTAGATAGAATGCAGAGATTTACTACATAATCACATATAAATAAAGCACATAACCACCACCAACACTATATATGATGAACACATGGAGACACATTTATGGGAGGTGGGTTGGAAGGATATTTGGTAAATGAGAGTAGTCCCCATGACAAGGAGGTTAGGGAATGGAATTAATATTAAGTCAAAAGGGGAAGTAACATACTGAAAGTAAGACAGTATTCTTCTGCTTAAATTGTAACATTCATGGACAACTCAGTCATATGATCTTGAGGGTTAGCCTTCAAAAAGGTAGGAGGAAGAGAAAGAGGAGAATGAGGAGGAGGAGGAGGAGAAGGAGGAGGAGGAGGAGAAGGAGGAGGAGGAGGAGGAGGAGGAGGAATAGGAAAGAAAAGAACTCCTCCTGACCATGTGGCTTTTTTTTTCTGATGCATTACTGCATTTATATTTAACACTAAGTATATAAAAGAACAGGAATGACATCTTTCTGATTGGTTCCTCTTGTGTATTGATTGACAGAAAAATCTCAGTACTAATAAGAGCTAACATTTGTACAATTATCCTTTAAAAAATCAAATAGATTATGTAGTTTGATCCTTGCAATAACTTTGCAAAGCTGCTGAGCCATTATTACTGCTGGGATTATTGTTAGAGGACATTAATACTGAGTGGGGTTAAAAGATTTATCTGAACTCATGCATTTAGGAGCTGAGATTTTCTAATTATAGATTACATCACCTCCTGTTCTCCCATGAAATTTCCCTGTGTTCTAGCTTTGTCTCGGTCAGCATTCTTCCTGCTATAATACAAAACAACTGGCTACACAACTTAGAGGAAAGAAGATTTATTTGCTCGTTTTTTTTTTTGAGACTCAGAGTTTCAATCCATGTCAGGCTGGCAAAGATCTTGTCCCATTCTATCAGTTCTCTATAGGTTTTGACAGTTTCCTTTATTGCACAGAAGCAATAAAGGAAATTTAATTTAATTCAATCCTATTTATTAATCTTTGTTTTGATTTCTTGTGCTTTGAGGTCTTATTGAGGAAGTTTCTACCTGTGTCTATATGTTGGAGTGTTGAATCTATGCCCTCCTGTAGTAATTTCAAAGACTGTGGTCTAATTTCCAGATCTTTGAGCCATCTTGAGTTGACTCTTGTGCAGAATGAGAGGTTGGGATTTAATTCCAATTTTTTTTTCCAAATGGATAACCAGTTTTTAGATTTCAGTTCTTTGCTGTACTTGATCTATATGTATGTGCTATATCCTTCAAAGTTCATCTTTTATACATTTACTTACACATTTATCTGTAAATATTATAGTTTGGGTGTGTAGCTTTATTAAATGTGAATGATCCAGTAACTAACATTCTGTGAGACTTTTTGCAGGTAAGTGAGCCTTCCCCCAACCCCTGCCTCAGTCCTCTGCCCTGGAATGTATTTTCATCAAAAAATAAGGTGTTGACCTCAGATTCATTCTGTGAGTCGTGAATATAATCTTAGAGATGCTGAAAAACAAATCAGCTTATTACTTTATCTTCTATGCTGCAAACCTTTTCAGAGAATTCCTGTTACTTGCTGCTTCTCTACCATTATCATTTAATGTAAAAACAGCATGTTTCAGTGAGAACAGAAGATCCAACATCTTGAAAAGACTCTGAAGTTGTATTGCAATTTTCTCAGACTTAAACAAGATTTTCTATACTTACCTTCTGCACCTGGGGTCTGACACAGTTATGTAAGTGGCAGAGAGGCGCTTTGGGAGAGTTTGTCTGGCCTCTGGAGGTGACACATCCTTGATAATGGCCTGCTGCTGCTGCTGCTGGACATGGCCATGGTCATGTGTCCCCAGTGGGGGCCTACCCACTAGGGTCTTTGGACAATGAGCAGCACCTGCTAGTTTGCAGAACGTGCCATTCTCCCCCACCCCCCAACAGGTTTCACTGCAAAATGAGAGTGACATCAATTGAGAGGCCACCCTCATCTCCATCCCAAACAAAGTGCTTGTTGGCTGATTTTCAGCACAATGGCATATTTGTATGGAAATACATGGGGCATGCTTTAATGGAAATAGCATTTCTGAAATGAACAATTTTCTTTTTTAGCCATACTGAAAATACGTAATAAACTTTAATTTATGCAAACCCAGAAGCAGTTTCTATTAGCCTACATTTCCTTATTCAACCCCGAGGTTGTCATGACTTTCTACAGAGCAATGATTTAACATTTTCGAGCAGGGTTTATTCCAAAGGAATCCTGGTGCAACCAAGGGGCATTTCTCAGAGTTAAGTAGGAAGCTGAGCCCCTGGAAGCAACTGGTGCTTCTGGACCATGGGGAGGTCAGGTGATGCCCAGGGGGACTTGAACTATGCCATTTAATGGATGTGTGGCCTGAGCAAGTCAATCACTCTTCTGTACCTATATTTTATCATGTATGTGAAACTGGATAATCACAGGAGCCGCTTCATAGTGGTATTGAGGACAAAATAGGTATATAGAGAGGGCATTTAGAACTGTGCTTCCCATATAATAAGCATCCAAAGTCATATCACCCACCCTCCTTTTTAATTATGTTTATTATTATTTGCCAAGAGATGCATCCCATGTTTCAGCAGGGACAGGAGAACCGTGCAGTGCGATGTCTGATGGGAAATGTGCTGTATTTCCATTTTGGTGTATCAGATGTCTGCTCATCTTTATTGCTGTGTTTCTGAGGAGCAGTCCATTGTGTGGATGTACCACAATTTATCTACTCATCAGTTGAAGGGAATTCGAGTTTTCATCTTTTGACCACTGTGATTCTAGACACTTATTTCATACAATGGCTAGCAGTGACCAAGGATGTTAATAAGCTCCTCTGTGAAAACGAAACAGAATAAAACCAAAACCAAAACACACCGCCAGTCTGTTGGACTTGGCTTTGATATAGCATGGCTCTGGCCTGTCGTTTTCCATCCTGGTCTGACTTGCTGGCAGCAGCGTCACACCCTGTCCTCCATGACCTTCAGCTCCACCAGGACAGCCATGCTCTCTTCTCACCACTTGAGATTTGATATTCTGGGGGGTCATTTAAGAAGTGACCCAGTTTTATGGTCTTCTAGAGTTTCTTTGTGTTCATCTAAATGAAGATAAGGATGAAAAGGGGAAGGGGTGAGTTAAACTTTGTGTTACTATCACACACACTTCCAGTTAATTATGTGCAGTCATGATTAAGTTTTCTGTTTCCTCACTATACTAAAACACCAGTACCCACGTGAAACACAAAGTGACCTTCGCGTTTTCATTTATATTGTGGATTTTAAAATTCTTTCATATCCCTTGCTTTTGTAAAATACCGTTGGGTGAATATTTTAGCGAGAGAGTCCTTTTCAAACTTATTTCGCATAGAAACACTTTAATTTCCTCATTAACATTAATAGACTTTTAGCGGTAAAAGCCATCTATTGTACATGGAATTGTCTGTTTCCGGGCATGGACTTGGAGCATTTAGCCTTATCACAGGGTTCAGTAGAAAATGTTAAGTCTTTTTCCTTGCTTTTTATCAGTGGTTATTTCATTAGCCCCTCTGGATCATTCAATTGCACAGTTCAATGCTGGGGTTTTCGGTACCACTGTGGCTTATATATTTTTAAATAGAATTAACTCTTAAAAGAAGTTTTAGGTTCCTAGCACAATTGAGTGACAATGACAGCAATTTCCTATAAACTCCTTCCCAGCAATGTCTTGCCTCCCCCACTACAGTCCCCTCCAGAGTGGGACACTCTTTACAACATGAACCTACATGTGTACATCTTCCCAGCCTGAGTCCACAGTGTACACTGGGGCTCAGTGTTGGTTGTGCATGCTGAGGATTTGGACAAATGTAGACAGACATGTATCCATCATACAGCATGATGATACATGAGGAGGAGTTCCACTGGTGAGTATCTTCCTGTTCCTCCCTCCCTCCTCTTTCACCCCTCACCACCAAAGATCCTTTTTCTCTCTCTGCAGGTTTGCCTTTTCCTTAATGTCATAGAGTTGGAATAACATGGTTTACAGTCTTTTCAGATTGTCTCTTTTTTTTTTCATTTATTACTAGCATCACAGGTTCCTCCACGAGTATCCACAGCTTGGTAGCTCATTTCTTCTGAACAACATTCTTTTGACTGGGTGCGCCATAGTCTGTTCATCCCTTCCCCCACTGGAAGGATAGCTTGGTGGCTTCCAACTTTCACCAATTAGGAATAACTGCTCAAAACATCCAGGCGTAGGGTTTTGTGTGGACATCAAGCTCACGACATTTTTTTAAAAAACATACACTGAACAGGCTTCTGTAACTTATTCTCATCACCAGAGATGGTCCTGGTAGGGTGGGGGAGAGATCATTACAGGCCCTTTGCCTGTTTTAACTCACATCTTTTGCATGATACTGACAACTTTTGCTGGCCTTCCTTTTATGTTTGCTGAGATCCTCAGAGCAACCCAACATCTACCTCCTAGGTAATGTTTGCCATAGCACTGCCAGATGCTTCTAAGAAATGCATGTAGGTCAAGCCAACTTAAAGAATAAGTTCATGGGAAGACTTTGAGCTCTTGCTAGTGTGCAAAAGGCCCTTTTATTCTAGGTGCCCTATGGATCTCTCATTTTTTGTGGTGTTCCTGAGAGCAGCCAGCCAATGTGGCAGGTCTCCAAAGGACACAGTCCTTCAAATGTTCGCATGTAACTGGGCAACTGCACGAGTGGACCCGGGCCCCAAGGAATAGGACTCTCCATTGTCTGGCTTCCAGGAGCCACTCAGAGCTGATGCTATTTTTAGAATTTAATTGATTTAAGATTCTTATTAAAGGGAATCAGCATGCATGTGTTGGAATCTCTTAAATTCAATCTCTTTCCTTAATTCACTGGCAAATTTTGTTCTAGATTCTCTGGCTATGGTTTCTATCTTGAGGAAATTCCCCCCCCCCTCTCTCTCTCTCTCTCTTAGATTGAACCCAGAGCATTCTTCTTAAGAGCTACACTCCCAGCCCTACTTATTTTTATTTTGAGACAGGATCTTATTAAGTTGCCAAAGGTCTTGCCAAGTTGCTGAGGCTGGTCTGGAACTTGCAAACCTCCTGTCTCAGCCTCCCAAGTACTGGGATTACAGTCATGTGCCTCCTCATCTGGCTGAGATCCTATAATCTCTAGCACCTTTCCCTGCCATGCCCAGAGAAAGAGGCTCCTCTTCTACCTTCTGGGCTTGATTCCTTCAGGTCAGCCACTCTCAGCTTTCCCAAGGAAATGAGCTTCCAACTCTGTTCGCAATGAATTAACATCTCTTCCCTAACTACTCTTCCCAAGCACACTTCCTCCACAGACAATCAGATGTGAGAACATGGGTTATTTAGGGTCCATGCGTTAAAAGAACACTCTCATGTACTTTTTAAATCAAATCATTTGTGGAACATACTTGACATGCAGTTCCATCAGTTTTTACAAACACTTAGAGTCATGCAACCACCTCTTCAGTTAAGACATGTGGTAGTTCCATCACCCCAAATGTGTCCTCTCGGTACTGTGTCATGAGCCCCTCCATCCACACCTTACCCCTTATCCCTCATCCCTCACCCCCACACCTCACCCCCCACCCGTCACCCTTCACCCTTCACCCCCCCACCCCTCACCCCTCATTTCTTACTCCCCACCCCTCCACCCCTTACAACCTGTGGTCTGTTTTCTTTCCCTTCAGTTGGTTTTGTCCTTTGTTATATCCATTGGACACTATGTAAATGTAGTTATACAACCCAGAATCTTTCCTGTCTGGTTTCTTTGATTTAGCATAATACATTTGCAATTCACTGTTCTAGGGTGCATGTATAAGTAAAAAATTGCATGTATTATTAAAAAAATTCTTCCTTCCTTTCTATCTTTATTTTTCTTTCTGGAACTTGGTATTAAACTCGGGGGCATTCTAACTCTCAGCTACACCCCCAGCCCTATTTTTTAATTTTTGAAACAGGGTTTTGTTAGATTGATGAGAGTCTCACTACTGTCTTCAAACTTGCCATCCTTCTGTCTCAGCCTCCCAAGTACTGAGATGACAAGGGTCAACTGTGCCACCCTCCTGGCTCTTTTTTTTTTCATTTCTGAGTAGTATTCCATTTGGGAGTGCACCACTGTTTGTTTATCCATCACCAGCAGAAGGTCGTTTGGATCACCTTATGAATTAAGCTATTGTCATAAACATTTTACATACAAGGTTTATTGTGGACATCAGTTTTTCTTTCACTTGGTAAATACCTAAAAGTGGGGTTCTTGGGTCATATGGTGAAACTGCCTAATTGTTCCCAGGTGATGGTAATTTTTTACATTTTTCACCATCTGTGTATGAGAATTCCAGTTGTCCCATATCCCTGCTTGCAACACTTGGTATTGCTATTTTAAATCAATTCTTTTTTTTGGTGTTAAAATTGAGAAATTGAGCTCTTCTATTAAGTATATACTGGTGTCTACTTATGGTTTTAATTTACATTTCTCTGGACTAATTATGTGAACAACTTTTCATGTCCTAATTTTCATTTTTTTTTTTTTTTTGGTAAAAATGTCTACATAAGCCTTTTCTTCTGTTTTAATGGGGTTATTTTATTTATATTGAGTTTTGAGAGTTCTTTATGTCTTTTTTTTATACAAGTTCTCTACCAGATATTCTCTTTAAAAGTATTTCCTCCTGGACTGAAGATTTCTTTATTAAAATTTTATAAACAAAGCCTGAGAAGGAGATTTTTACTGTTGATGAAGCCTAATATATTTATTCTCTTCTTTTACATGTTGTTGGTATTTGTCTAAGAAATTTTTGCCTAAATACAGATCACAAATATTTTCTCTTATGCTTCCTAGTAGGAATTTTTTTTTTGTTTTTAGGTTTAAGTTTTGAGTTAGTGTTTGCAAATGGTGCAAGGCATAGACAAGTTATATTTATTTATTTGCCCATGAATGTCTACTTGTTCCCACACTATATGTTGCAATGCCTGTTCTTTTCCTCATTAAATTAAATAACTGCTTTTGCAATGAAATCATTCAATCACATACCTGTTGGTCTATCTCTGGACTCTATTCTGTCCATTGGTCTGTGTATCCGGCCTTCAGCAATACCACACTGCATCCTTACTGTGGTTTTATAACAAGTTTTGGAATCATGCTATGGTGAGTCCTCAAACTTGGTTCTTCTTTCTTTTTCAGAATTATTTTGACTATTTTAGTTCTTTTTCCTCTCCATATTAATTTTGCAATCAAGTTATCAATTCACGAAAAATTTCTACTCAGATTTTGATTGGGACAGTCAATTGGAGTCTATCGATCAATTTGAGGGAGAATTAACAACAATACTGAAATTCCAATCAATGAGTATGATGGAATTTCCATTCACTCATGTTTTCTTTGATTTTTTTCCCCCTTAGTGTTTTGCAGTTTTCAGCATAGAAACCTTTCAAGTCTTCTGTTATATGTAAACCTAAATATGTCCTTTTTTTTTTTTAGTTGGTGCATTGTAATCATACATCCTGATGGAGTTCAGGGCAATAGAGGCACACATGCACACAGCACTTATTGAGCCTCCCCCAGTCCCCACCCACTCCCTCCTCCTTCCTGCCTTCCCATGCTCAGCACAGTGATTGGCTTTGGTGAGTTTGCATATGTACATCATGACCATTGAGGTGTATCCCTCTGTAAGTCTTCCTCTCCACTCGCCCATCTCCCTCAGTTAGGTCCCCTCCTTCACTGCACTAAGGTTTCTCCTCCTGTGTCTGGAGTCCTTCCTGTATCCCAATCTCTCCCTAGCTTTTGCATATAAAAAAGGCCATATTTTTTAATGGTGCTATGGTAGATGGCAAATTTTTAGGTTAGTCAATTAATTGCATCAATTTTTGTGCTCATTATTATTTGTCCAATTATTTTCCTTCACCCTAAGTTGACTTTTCTGCTTAAATTTTCTCCCTCTCTCTCCTCATAAATTTAATTAGAATCATGTTGTACACTGTATTTTGCTAACTTTTCTCTAGAATTCCTCATTGTTACTGTCTTTATTTTTTGAAAGCATGAAACCATTTACTTATATAAAACATTTAAATTTTGATTATCAATAAAGCAAATAAACATTTTGGTTGCATATGATTTTTAAATGAGAAGATACCTTTTAAAAAGATCCTCTGTCCCTTATTGAAAAGCTTTAGGTGGCAAATCTATTAAAGGTAAAGCCCATCATTAATATATTTAGTCAAAAATATATAGCATATTGACTTAAGAATGTTGAACTATAATACAAGACAAGTTGAAATTAGCAAAGTGTACTGGAGTATAAATTATCTGGTATCCACGTCCAGTTTTATGAATTCCAATTCCTGTTTTCTAAGTGATAATGGCACAATGTCTCCACTCAATTTTTCAATTTGACTTTTATAGTTTGGCATGGATGGTGTGCAGTGTCTACTATATGACTATTGCACAATCTATTTAGTTCTTATTTATTTATTTAGTGGTACTGGGGATTAAACACAGGGGCATTCTTCCTCTGAGCTATACCCCCAGTCCTATTTTATTTTTTATTTCGAAACAGGATCTCACTACATTGCTGAGAACCTCACTGAGTTGTCAAGGCTGGCCTTGAGCCTGCAATCCTCCTCTTCCTGCCTCCCAAGTACCTGGATTACAGGAGTGTGCCACCACACCCAGTTCTTTGTTCTTCTCATTTTGATGAACATAATGGTCTCTGATTTGTTGCCATTATAATCACTGGGAAAAAGTACTTGCTTCACAAGCATTTTTGCGTATATTCTTATGCAAATGTGTGTGTGAGGATTTCTCATTAGCATTATTTCTTGCATGCCTGTAGTTGGAAACTTTTTGCCTCCTTCACAAGGGCTGTCTTATGAACAGCACCTGATGCTTCTCTCAAGCCAGTCCTATTCTCTGTCCCTCAGGAGGCAATTTCAATGCCATTGTGCACTCTAGTGGATGTGATGGCAGCTGCTCTCCTATCCCCGCTGTCCTCCTGAGCCCCCTGCACCAAGGCAGGGTTCCCTGCAGGCTGACATGGCCACCATCCCCAGGTGGCCCATGGTCACTCCCAACCCCTCTTTGCCTGAAAGTGGTCTCAGGTGCTTCCAAGACTGGGTCTGGCACAGGCCCGCTCCACCCTCCAAACCAGAGAAGCAGAGCCAGGGAGAGGCATGGTTTTGGGTCAATGCCCCCTCCATTCCTCGGCGGCTCTATGATGAGTCCCTTGCAGGTTCCCATTGTCACTGAGCCCCAGCTGCAGAGCGCTAGCCCGCTCCTGGAGGTCTCTGATTAGGGTGAGCACTTTCTCCCTTTCTCACTGTGTGAATTGGAATAATCACCAAAGAAACACTTGAAAGAACCTGGGTGCTTGTCTCAGGGGGAGTCTCATGGAGACCTTTCTAGTACAAATGCTGTCACTTCACTTTTGTGTTTTCTGTTTATCTTTCTTTTGGAAGGGAGAAGGAAACCAGAATGAGGTTCTACCTCTGAGCTATATACCCCCAGCCCTTTTTATTTTAAAACAAGGTCTTGCTAAATTGCTGGGGCTGGCCTCAAACCTTCGATCCTCCTGTCTCAGCTTCCCAGATACTGGGATTATAGGTGTATGCCACCATGCTTGGCTATTTACCTTGTTTTAATTTTTTTCCCAATTCTAATTTACTAGTGGATTGATCTAGTTTATGTTGATTCATTTTTCCTTCTGGTTTGGAAACTATTTATCACTTTTCAATTTCTTCTTTAGCTTTTTAAAATATATACATAAATATAAACTTTCTAAATATAAGTATAAACTGTTCAAGTTGTATTTTTTTTTTCTTTTGGTACTGGGGATGGAACCCAGGGGCATTCTACCTCTGAGTTACACCCCCAGACCTATTTTTATTCTTTATTTGGAAACAGAGTCTCACTAAGTTTTGAAGGGCCTCACTAAGTAGCTTAGGCTGGCCAAGAACCTGGATCCTCCGGTCTCAGCCTCCCAAGCACTGGGATTACAAGCGTGGGACACCACCCTGGCTTGTTCAAGTTGATTATTAATTGTTTTGAACTCCTATAAAAGACAATGATTTTGGTTTGCTTTAACTATCCCTCTGCCACCTCCTCTTCTCAGGTCTCCTGTTGAGTCAACTTTTTATTATTCTAATTTTTAAGTGTTCAGTAGTAAATTAAGTCAGTTACTTATTAAATCAATTTCTATGCTCATTATTGTTTCCTGGTTACCACTAATTTATCTTAGGTTTATTATTCTGCTTTTAAAAATACAGACTTTAATAGTTCTGGTCTATTGTGTGGAAATGGCTAAGGAGGTGGCATCAAACTTTCTTATTTTTGTATTCTAAAAATGTCTTTGTTTTCTCCTCACTTTGGAGTGAGAGTTTCTTAACCGACAGTACTTTTCCCAGAGTTCTTTAGCGAGATATGATTGTCTTCGGGGATCCATTGTTATTCATTGCCATTGAGGAAATATTAGTTTTCAACTAATTGCTGTTTTCCTTATAGATAATCAGTATTTCAGTCTGGGAGCTTTGATGACTTTCTTAATAGATCAGTATGGTGCTGTGTATTTGCATAATAATGTGTGCAGAGATTCTCCCTATCTTTTTTTATGTTGTAAACTTTTTATGTCTATTCCACATATGGGCAAATTTCAAAAACATTTTGTAATTCTTTAGTTTAAAAAATACATTGCTTTTTTTTTCTCCTTCCTTCTTTCCTTCCTTCCTTCCTTCCTTCCTTTCTTCCTTCCTTCTTTCCTTCCTTCTTTCCTTCCTTCCTTCCTTCCTTCCTTCCTTCCTTCCTTCCTTCCTTCCTTCTTTCTTTCCCTTCCTCCATTCCCCTTGCCTTGCCTTGCCTTGCCTTCCCTTTCTTTCCATGCTGGGGATTGAACCCAAGGCCTCATCTACCACCCGGCTACATGCCCAGCACCTAACTTTATTGAATCTTTAATGCATTTTTTTCATAGTTATTCTTCCTTGTTTTTGTTTCAGAATGTTTTATTTAAAAAAACACACACATACAGATGGGACTTCTTACTTTAATCTCTGGGTACTTTCACAATCCTGTTTTGAATCCACTTTTCACATTTTAAAATGTTCTCTCCCATCAGGGTCACCTCATTTCTGGTGGCTGATCTTATCCACCACTGCTCAGCTTACTTCTGCTTTGCAGGCTCCTGTGGATATTCCTGCCCCCCCTTTCCAGGCCCTCAGTCTCCTCACCCCCTGAACCACCGCCCTTCTAGTCCACCTGCGTCGTCTCCCTGTGTTCCACCAAGTCCACGATGATCCCAAACCAGAGTTGTTCTGCTGCCTCCGGGGCCACACTCTGGGTCACATTGGTGTCACGAGTGGCCTTGGGCGGCTTAGCTGCTCTTGCAGCAGGCTGGCTGCCTCTCTGCCCTGGATAGCAGCTCCCCTCTCCACTGCGTCTCTCTCCTCTTCCCTCTCTTCCTCATGGGAAGTAGAGTCTGATCCTCATGAGTTCAGGCTGAGGCATTTGACCAGACCCCTGCATCAAGGCGCTCTGTTCAGTGTCTCCATCTGCCTTTGAAGCCAGTGGCTGCAGGCATGAGGCCAGCTTCCACCTCTGCCAGGGGTGTCCATTCCCTTCCTGGACCACAGAGACGTCCCCTCCATGTGCCTGATCTTCTCATTTCATGTTCTCTGTCCCCTCTACCTGTCTGGTGGTGATGGTGTGGTGGATAGAGCCGGGGATTAGAAGTCTGTACTCAGCACCCCACCGGGCTGGTTCTTCTTCCTTTGCAAAGCTCCCAGGTGGGTGGAAGTACTCCATGAATCACAATCAATGAAAGAACACGGCAGCATCACAGTGCAACCCGAAAGCCCCATTTTTAGAATGGTGTTTTGAAGACTGTGGATTCTTTACGATTTAACAGGGAGCAGGGAAGTCTGTCTGGGACTAACGTGGGTGCGATATTCTTAGAAATTCATAGGTCCGCTTACTCACCAAGACACCAAATGGCTTCGGGGGAATTTACACTCTGATTAGTGGAAGACTTTAAGGGATAAATCTGGAACAGCTGCTGAGAAGCAACAGAATTAATGGCCACCCATCTGGCTTGGTTTTATTAACCCATTTGTTCCATCTGTGTGTCCTGGCTTCTGTATGCAGGGCAAGGAAGATAAAGTAGCTACAAGGGACTTTTAAGGACTTCTCAAATTTGTTTCTTTCCTTTCTTGAAAGAATTTGTGCAAGACTATAATACTGAGAAGGTGCTTGCTCATTTAACAATATCAATGGAGACTAACTTGTACCGATCACTCTTCTGTTGAATTTCAGGAAGAGACTTGGGAGGGAGGGTGGACGCTGGTGGCCAAGGCTGTTTGCTTCTTTTTTTTTCCTTTAATTTTAAAATTGTTATTCTGTGTGTGTGTGTGTGTGTGTGTGTGTGTGTGTGTGTGTGTGTGGTATAAATTCGAAACATGATATCTACCATCAACAAATTCTTAAGTGCACAATACATTAGCATTGACTAACAACATTATAGTAGATCTCTGGAGCTTATTTATCTTGCTGGGCTGAAACTTTATGCCTATTGATTAATAACACCCCATTTCATCTTGCCCCCAGTCCCTGGCAACCACCATTCCACATGTTGAGGCTGTGAATTTAACTTTTTAAAACTTTATTGGTACACTGTAATTATCCGTAATGATGAAGTTCTGAGTGATAGCAACATGTGCAAAAAGCATTTGGTGAGTTTCCCTCTGGATTCTGCCCTGTTCCCTCCTCCTCCCCATTCACAATATTGAAGTTGGTATTGAGAACTTCATACATGAACAAAGCATTATTCCCCTTTCACCGCCCCACCTCCCTCCCCAAGTCCCTTCCACTATTCTACTAATATGTCTTCTCATTTGTCCGACGACTCCTATGTTTCCCAATTTCTCCCAGCTAACACATGAGTGAAAACGAAATTCTTAACCATGTGTTTGAAAATTTGTAAGAGCAAAATAAAAAATCTTGCCTAGGACACATATAGGACTTTCTTTTTAATTCCTCCCTTCTTCCCTCCCTCCCTCCCTCTTCCATTCTTTCCTTCCTTTTTCTTTTTTCCTTCCCCTTCTCTTTTCTCTTATTTTCTTTTTCTTCTCCCTTCTTTCCTTCCTTCCTTCCTTCCTTCCTTCCTTCCTTCCTTCCTTCCTTCCTTCCTTCCTTCCTTCCTTTCTTCCTTCCTTCCTTCCTTCCATACAAGATGGTTCCTTCTCTGATGCTGAAATCTAGGGAAAGGCGCTGCCTGTCTAAATGCAGACCCTAAGGGACGGGAACGAAAGCCTCTTGGCTGGTTTAGCATTTCCCATCCTACACTCTGAGTTAAGTAAGCTGGCAAGATGCTCCCTTGGAATAAGAGATTGAGTAGGTATAGGATAAGGAGAGAAAAAGGTAAAAGAAACAAAGGTGGTGGGGGGGACAGAATACACCTCTCTTCTCTCATCATTTTAAAATCCTTCCCTTAACTAGGCTTTGTAGAGTTGATACTTGCCCTTGAATCCTTCTCCCCCCCCCCATTTCATTTTAGCTTCAGTTCCAGGACTTGGAAGTCATGGATGGATAAAGAGCAGGATGAATGGAAGAAGGTGATCAGCAATAGAAGGTGTGTGTGGACAAGTGACTAGGACAGAGGGGAGACACCTGGAGACACTGGGGTTCCGGGGCACCCCTGCCTGGCACTAAGAACTCACTGTGCCCTACCTCCTTCACTTACCCGAGGCCTCCCAGGGCCAGCCCCATTGACTCCACCTCCCCCTGTGCCTGTGCAAAGACAACAGAGCTGCCAGTTGACAGGACTGTGCACAGATGAGTGTCCCTGCCAGGTGATAGCCACCTCAGAGAGCGCAGATGACACAGCCTCACACCAGCGACAGTTTTATGTTCACCAGGTGACCCCCAGGCTACAGGGAAGCAGGACACCCATTCTGAGGGGTTTTGAGTTTCCTTAGGGTCTTTCCTGTTAGCTGTTCTTCCTGCTTTTTCTGCTGGACCCATGTTTACTGATGTGCCCTAGAAGAAACATGAGGTGCCTACAGCCTTTATCTCTGAGAGACCAGGAGCTGGGGTTGGTTTCTTCTTTACATTTTTTCCTTTTCTGACATTTTTCTTGAGATGGTAGACAACAATATAAGACAGGTCAGATGTGACACATGGAAATCATTCATTCAAGTATCATGTTGACTTCTGGCTCTTGGAGATATTGGGGTGGGGGGGTGGGAGAACATGGGATCCAAGGCTTTTTGGATGGTGATGAGTGAAGATGCCCAGGGTCAGCACGTGTGGATGCAGGCTGAGCTAGCGGAGTGTGTTCTTTCTCTTTATAAACTCCAGTGTGGGCTTGAGTTTCTTCTCAAGGGTTTTGGGGTTGTGCCATAGAAAAAGTGGCCATCAGGTGTGTACTTTGCAGTGTGTTTCTAGCACCTCACACGTGTGTGCTTGATCTCTTTTCCAAGATTCTACGAGGTAGAACATCATTACCCCACCAGGAATCTGCAACATTGCCTGCTCTGTTGGTGGCCATGTAGCTAGTCAGGACCAGCAAGAATTCTAGCCCAAGATCGTCCTCACAGCCTGTGTTCCACACAGAGTGGAACTGCTAAAATGTGGGGTCTTCAGGGTCCCCGAATTGGTGCATGGTGAGTCTCCTGGGACACTGTGATTGGTGTAAAGTCACTGCCTTTGCATACAAGAACCTGACTGTCCCTCTATGAGGGTCTGAGACCAGGGGAATGGTATCATTTTCCTTCCTGTCCTCACACAAAACATTCTCCGTGTCTCTGTTTGCCACCTTGCCACAGCTCCTTAATAGCTGGATCTTGAGCAAGGCTCAGTCCGCTGGAGTCCTGCAAGGCAAACGATTCCAAAGAAGGAATGTGTGGCATATCCCACTTCGCATTATGCTATATTCTGGAAATTTGGGGTGCTTTGGGTTTTGCTTTCTCATTAATTGTAAAGGAAAATTTCTTAGAAACACAAGATGGCAGGACAGATTATGATTCCTCAATATTAGCTGAAAAAGCAGTGCCTCAAGACAACCCATAAGAAATTCATTAACCACATACAAACATTAGTCAGGAAATAGGCTTTGCAAGCTTAATTACTAAACAGCCTTATGTTCTCTCTCAGCACACAGGTATAGAAACAAAATAAATAAGCCAAAGAGACTTAGGTCTACTATTCTATCTTTGAATAAAGAAGACTTGAAGACAGATAGTTTGTCCACTTTCCCTTATCTCCCTGGAACTTCACCAGACACATTAACTCTCTAGCTACCTGAGAAAAAGATAAGAACACTGCTTAAAGGAGCTAAAGAAATAGTAAAGATTTAAACTAATGAATAGAGACTATTTGTTGTTAACCTTTAACACTGCTTTGTACTAAAAGAATCTTTGTATATATATTGTTTTTTTTTTTTTTCGGTACTGGGGATTGAACTCAGGGGCATTCTACCTCCAAGCTACACCCCCAGCCCTATTTTTTATTCTATAGTTTGAAACCAGGTCTCGCTAAGTTGCGGAGTGCCTCACTAGGTAGCTGAGGCTGGTCTTGAACCTGGATCCTCCGGTCTCAGCCTCCCAAATGCTGGGATTACAAGCATGGGCCACCATGCCTGGCTATTTACTGTTTTCTTAATCCCATCAAATACCATGGGAAATGGCTATTGAAGGACCCCTGACTCCACTGCCTCGAGGGCTGGTCCCCGGCACCAGCTGGTTATTTTTACCATGTGCTTCCCATTATGAGGCCGGATACACTGTCCAGGCATGGGTTCTGAATGCAATGACCCACTCCTGTGTGTGTCTGTGCCCACAGAGGAAGGCGACAGCTTTGGGGCTTAGAGTGTCCTCTGAGCACGGACACTTGGGGGAAGAATTTCTGATTTATTTTCAGCACAGCTCTCCATATTCATGTGTACTTTCTGGTGTGTGTATGTGTTTACTAAGTTCAGCTAGCTCCTGGCCTCAAATGACCCCTTCCCCCACCATAATGAGGCCGCATTCTGTTTTCTTTGTGAATAAATGAGATCCCAAATTACCCAACATCTGCAGAGCTGAAGCCCACCCCAGGCTGCCTCCCCTCCCTTGGCTTTTTCAGGACAAAGAAACCAAAACAAAACAAAAACCAGTTTGCACTTTGCTCTGTTGATTCTCCTTTTTGAATTATCTTTATGGCATGCTTTTTCCTCAAGAGCAGGTTCCAGATTTTATGATATTGTTTTCTAAAAATGTTCAATGGTTTTGATATGAGCAAATGAATTTGATCTAACTTAACTGGGGCCCTGCTGGGTGCCCAGCTCTGCAGATGGAGCCTGGGGTTGGAAGGGACTGTCCTTGCTCCTCCAGGCTGCAGTCCCAGGGCTTGGCTCCTGCCCACACCCCCTTCCCATGCCCCAGGTCTATCTCTAGTCACACAACAGACAAATCTTATAACGGCCCTGGCTCCCAGCTTGTGCCTCCCTCTGTAGCATCAGAGTGGGACCTGGTGCCTTCTATAAAATCCGGGGCTTCTGGATTTGTTTGTAAACTTTGTGTTATATTTTGGTGAAATAGGTAAAGTTTTCTCCCACTCCTAAATTCTTCAGCTTATGGTCATTCAAATACAAGAACTACAAAGCAACTGCTTAGAAAATTTTAAAGCAGAGTGAAATTTTGTTAAATATATGCCTGTGAAAAAAATGAGAGGCCAATGGCTATTTTTTTTGCATGAATGAGATAAAAAATTTTCTTTCCCAGGTATTTTGACTATTGGATCAGCTGTGTGTGTGTGTGTGTGTGTGTGTGTGTGTGTGTGTGTGTGTGTAAAAGGCAATTTTTCCTCATTATTTTCTGTTATTTTATTTTTTGATTAACACATCTTAGTTATATATCTTTTCTTTTGGAGTTTGTATTGGGGGGGTTACTGGGGATTGAACCCAGAGGTCTTCTACTTCTGAGCTACACCTCTAGCTCTTTCTACTTTTTGTTTTGAATCAGGGTCTTGCTAGGTTGCTCAGAGTTTTTTAAATTGTTGAGGCTGGTCTCAACAATTTAGAAAAACTGTGATCCTCCTGTCTCAGCCTCCCAAGTACTGGGATTACAGGTATTCACTACCATGCCTGACTGAATTATACATCTTAATGGAGCTCAGTGTGATATTTCAATTCATGCGTACTTTGAACACTGATCAAATCAGGTGAATTAAGCATTTTCTTCTCCTTTTCATTCCTTTACATTCAGAGATTTGAGCTTCTCTCTTCCAGAGAAAATATTATTAAATGAATGTAATAAGACATGAAAATAAGTATTACCTCAAGATTTCAAATAAGTTTATTCTGAGGTCTTTAAAGTGAACTTGGATTTTTAAAAAATGTTATAATATTAAACTTCATAGGAAAGGAATGAGCTAGAGTTTACATTCTACATATATATGTATTTGTGTATATATATATGTGTGTGTGTATATATATACATATGTATATATATATATATATATATATATATATATATATATATATATATACATATATATATTATTATTTTTTTAACCTAGGTCAAGATAGTCTTCTGCCCTGTTTCCAAATAAGTAAAATTTTGTAGAAAGCATCTCCATTGTCTGCAATTCCCATGAGAATATGCTAGGGGTTTGTTATCTGCGGCCAAATCTGATTCACCTAGACCATTTATTTCTTCAGTCCATTGCAGGCCTGCTGTTAGTTTTCTTAAGCTCCCCTGATCATAGAAACAAACTGGAGGAGCTCAGCAGCAGTCATCTGAAGAGCTGGGATCCATGCCTTAAGGACCACCTGGACCATCTGCACATGAGTATGACTTGGCTAACGGCACACCGGGCTTAGTTCCAGACACAGGAAGCCAATCTCATTTCATGTCAATCCAAAGGAAGGGATGGTAAAATCAGTTGGGATTCTTGGGAGCAAACAGAATCCAGGATTTTAAGTGACTCTTCTCTAATCCCGACTTGCCTGATAAAGTGGAAGAGAAAAAACACAGCAGCTGCACAAGAAGTGTCATTAGCCCTGGATGGCATAAGTGAGCATTTCCAAGCACTGTAGAAAGTAAGCTATGTTCAGCCTTATACACCCAAGGAACTGAAGCTGTGATGGTCTAAGCAATGTGGATACAATTATATACCCAGCATGGGGGAGACAGGATGAAAACTCTTCTCAAGTTAATTTGAATGTTCACAATACCTTGACACTATAAGAAAAATGCTCTCGTTCATGCCTTATCTTGGTGGTGCTTTATAATTTGCAGAGAATTTCACAGTCTCATTGAAGATCTAGCCAAATGTCTCTTCTACATCTGCAAAGACTCATGACCTTTCTACCACTCATGACTTCATGAATATCACCGTCTTCACCTGAAATCCTCTCCTTCTCTATTTATCCAAATTCTACTTTTCCTTTCTAAGGTCTTATCAAGTTACGCCTCTTTTGTGGTGGGCTTACTCAGCCCTACTTCTGACCTCTATATCATCACAGTATTATTGGGGAAGTTAGCTGTAGTTTAACACAGTTTTACTGTGATCTGTGTTGTGCATTTTGCTCTGATTGCTTTAATCCATTTCATTCATTTATTTCCCTTGATTGTGATCATTCCTGTGACTCTGATTATACTGAGAACTCTTTAAGGATGTCCATCATTCCTATAGTAAGACCTACACACTTGACATAGGGCTCAACACACTGGTACTTCTCTCATGTGGTTGATGGTCCCTGAGAGCATTTGCCAAAACAGCTTTCCCAACTCTGTGCTGGAATCAACTCATAGCTTCCCTTTAACTCTGAAACTACTGGAGTCCCAGAACTATCACTTTCTGGTTATCAGCAGTCCCAACATTTATGTCAATAAACTGGACAAATCTAGTTGCCTTTGTGTACCATGAAAATAAAAAGGAATTAAAAGGCTGAGAAGCACTGTTATAGTCAGATGACCAAATGTATTCCTGGTGTTTGTTTAACTAAGTCACAGTTATGTAAAGAATCTTAAAGGAAGCTTGGGACAATGATAAATGTATTTAAAGACCTCTAATGAATAGATAAATAAAATGTGGCATATATACACACAATGCAGTTTTACTTAGCCATAAAGAAGAATAAAATTATGTCATTTGCAGGAAAGTGGATGGACGTATAGAACATTATGCTAATTGAGATAACCAGTCTCAGAAAGTCAAGGGTCATATGTTCTCTCTCATATGTGGAACTTAGAAAAAAGGAAAGAAAATGGACCTCATGAAAATAGAAGAGAGACCAACAGAGTAGTGGAAAGAGATCAAGGAAGGGAGGAGAAGAGGGAAAGGAGGGCTACAGGTATGGAAACAGACCAAATTATGCTATGCACACGTAGGAATATATAACTATGAACATAACTGTTATGTATAATTCTAATGCACGAATAAAAATGCAATGAAAAAAGAACTATCTCTTATAAAGTGAAAATTGTCCATGATTGTGCTTAAGAGGTTGAACAAATATTGAAACTAGAAGATTCCATAATAGCTTGGAGCAGTTCTAGAAATGCCTATGGCTATGTTTTCTATTAATGTAGAACTAATTTCTATGGTAACTTTGCAAAGATTCTGCCATCAAAGCTAATGTCAATATTGACCCAGACTTTAGAAGGAACATCCTATTATATGAGAATGTCAGCCAAATATTTAGAAAGGGAAACACAGTGTCCACACAAGGGAAGTAGTGTTCAGTAGTGTATAGTATTGGTCATTAGTGATTATCATATCATATATGAGATGCTTCTCAGGCTCATATGTGTGAGAATTTGTGGACATGACATCGAGATCAATAGTAATCTGACAGAAATAGAAGCATTCAGGATGAGACGCCTTTGTGGGAATAGAAATATCCCATAAAAAAGTGTCTGGAAGGATCATGAGCAGTGTGGACCTCAGTGCTGTATACCAGAACTCAAGAAGAGAATCAACTGGACTCAGAGAGTACTGGTACCAGGGGCAGGGCCATGACAATGGCCAAGATAACAGGCTGGCAGTAAGATTCAGATTCACCTGATGTGTGCTAGGCACCAGGAACTTTAATATATGCTCACTCTCTTAGTTCTTACAATGCTGGCAGGTACATATGAGGCCAGTTCCAATTTTCTTTGAGGAGCACAGTCAACAAGGAATCATTTCTAGAAATTAAGATTTGTAGTCTCACAGCAGAATAAACTGAACCCAAATAGCCTACCCCAGTCAAAGTATTCCTATGCTCACTTATACCTGCTCACGGCCCCATCATCTCTAAGGTGAGACAAAGAAGAGATAATGCTCATGCCTCCATCTTTGTCAGTGGCTCTGGATGGTGTTTCTCCAATGGTCCTTTCTCATCTCTGGACCAACTGTGAGTTTAGGCAAAAGTTCAATATTTGAACTATCAAAAGCTTCTAGGATAAAAATTGAATTTAGTATTCAATTTTATGCTAGTATTTTATGCTGGTCCCCAATTTTTATACTTCTTTTCCAAAATAAGGTGGGCATCCTGGAGTCTGAGATGGAAAGATGGGTAATGCCCTCTGAGGCTCCTTTTAGAACTACCACTCAAGACCTAGTGTTGGCTGAAGTGAGGGAATAGTAGCTGCCTTGGATCGGAAATGTCAGGCATTTGTGGTATGGGTGGTGATTGTGGAAGGAAGTGGCATGGTCTTAGAAGAAATAGACTTCCCAGAAAACAGGAAGGTTTCATGCCCACTGTACCAGCAGGGCTACTTAGTCTTGGTAGAAATTCATTTTCATGGGCAAGATTGAGGTCTCACAGGTTTTGAAGGATTCTGATTCTTTCATGGTTAACTTTGAGGTAGCCTTTGGAAAACATACGTGGATACTTCACAGAAAGATGATAAGGGAAATTCGAGATGGCCACAAAATCTTTGCTACTCTTCCATGTTAGAGATGGAATGATTTTTTTCCTCCTCCTGCATCTAGGCTGGACTTACGACTTTCTGGACCAACGGAGTACAGTCTTGGGAAATGATGTCTTGGGACATCTAAAGCTTGGTCACAACAAACTGTGCTTCTATTCCTATTCTTTTAGGATGTTCACTCTCAGGACACCCCCTTTGGGAATGTGCCTTCTTGGAATATGGCTGCCATACCCCAAGGAAGTCCAGCAAGTTCCATGGAGAGGCTTACGTGGAAAGGAATTTAAGTCCCTGGCTGGTGGCCCCATATGATGAGTCAGTATCTTGACACACAGCACATTGGGGTCATCAGATAAGTACAGCTCAGCCAATGTTTTATTGCAACTACAGAGAAGACCCAAGCAAGGGAAACCTAATTGGAGGCTTCCTAAGTTCCTCGCTCACAAAACTACAAAACTAGGTGTGAACCACAATGTTGCTTTAAGCTACTAAGCTTTGGAATGGCCTGTTTGGCAGCAATACATAACCAGAATGGATGGCAAAATGTGTTGTCCACAATACCCAGAGAGGAATGAAAACAGAATTTCACCATTATCATGGGCTATCTCAGGCATGGTAACTAAGATGATTTTGGTCAGAGCTTAGAGGAAAAGATTAGGGTAACATCAGTTTAGGTTACAGGTGTCTGGGGTCAGGTTAAGCCAGTAGATACTCTGATCAGGATATCTGAGCAGAACAGCTGCAAGTGAATGAACCTCTGTTTTTAAGTATCAGAGTGCCTTTCATGCTAAATCCTGGCGATATTTGTTACCTAAGACAACTTCATCAATTCCATCTTTGAAGTTCAAAAATAGAACGACCTTTGTCAAAAGATCATGATTCTTTGTTTTAAGGCCACATTCTCAGGGGCCACTTAATTAGCAGGGTCATTGGTTGTCAGGGAGCCATCTAAGTCCTATCATCTGGTCCAGCCCAGAGAGCAGAGGAGGAATGCTGTGTATACAAAGCTGCAGGACATTGTGGCTCACAGAGTCATCACCCACTGGACACAGCCAAGTGAATGGCAGGGAAGATTTCACAGTGTGATTCCACCTCAGTAACTCTTTGGCTTTCCTGAACAGCTCCAGTAGTCTGATTGATGCTTCTGGTGCCTAGTACTTCTTTTGGTTGTTTTCTTCTGCCAAAATGAAGGGGGCTCCCACCAATCATCTTGGAAGCTAATGAAATAAAGTTTGTGAAAGATGAATGTAAACACATTTTTGCAAAATGTGACTGCCTTCACATTAATTTAAATTATTTCATACTGTATCATACTCTCCAGTTCTCTGCATCAATAGTGACTGAGTGGGCCAACAAACCCCAGAAACTTCAGCATCTCAAATTCTGTTCCCATGCTGCCACTGAAGGATGTCTCTCATGGCATTATTGCCTGTGGTGGCTTAGAAGACAGCTCTAAGTGACTTGTGTCATTCACCTCTTCTCTTCCCATTATATATGGGGATGATGGCTGCTGATTCTGGCTCTTAGACTGGCAGTACAGGTTATGTTGCACCTGTAGTACAGCCACACATTCATTTTTCATTATGCCTCTCTCTCTCTCTTTTGCTCGCTTGGCCTAGAAGAGCTCCTCTCATCTGTCTTCTCCCTTGAGTCCCTTACTTTTCTAAATAAACTCCTGCCTTTGTCCTTGACTGGCACGCATTGAAATTCTTGTCATCATGGAGGCCAAGGATCCATGAAAAGGGTATCATGCTGTCCTATGACACCCCCCCCCCAAAAAAAATTATGGCTCTTGGTGCTTCCTTCTTGATGAGTTAGAGGGGAGTCTGTGTTGACCTGGTTTTTGGCAGATAAGATGATGGAATGGCCATGTACAGCAAGATCCAAGAGGACTTTGATTCCCCATAGCAAGACCTGTATAGACTTTGGCCATGTACATGTTCTTGGTAGGGGAAACAGGTTGTCTCCTGTCTAGGTTACTAAAGAAGTTGCTGGTGAGTTGCTGTATGGGACAGAACAATGATTTCTGAAATTACTTTATCCTGTATTAGAATGTCAAAAAGGGAAAATATATCACCAATCCACTTATGGATTTGCTTTCCTTGCGCCTGGCTCCTGTATCTACGAATTTCAAGGATGTAAAGTTAGTTCATTTCATGGAAGATTTCATACAGGAAGGAGCTTCCACAGTAACATTCCCTTAAGCTTCAGAGAAGGCTTATTCTCAGACTATAACTTGCTAGATTGTGCCACAAGAAGTCTATGGTAACATCCTTGTCTCTAAACAGGCCATAGAGCTGAGCTGTCTAAAGAGTGATGTGTGAGAATGGCAGGACACCTTGAGAAGTAGTAACCTCATTCATCTCTGTGTATCTGCTTATCCTTCTTCTCTCTCACTTACCCTTTGAGGTCTATTTTTCCTTCCTAAGCTCATGATGAACAGAAACAAGGATTTATTTATTTTTTACTTTATTTTTAATGAGCTTTTATTGATGCATCATATTATCACATCCTAATGAGAAACAAGGAGTTAAAGAACCCATTGCCTAGGTAAAAATTTCCGTCGAAGTGGAAGTGATATGAGAACTCACTGATGTGGAGGTCTAGGGGGCAAAGTGTGACCAGCTTAAGGACAAGTTGTCTTCATTACCAAACTCTCCTCCAAAAACCCCTCCTCATCGTCCTCCACTTTCTCTGATATTTCTGCCCTTAAGGAACTTATAATCATATCATCTAATTAGGATGATTTTATGCTTATTTCAGCCACAAGATAACATCTCAGGAAATGTGTATCTCATTCAAAGTTAAATCCAGAAATTACTTGATTTGCACTTTTCAAAGGCAGAGAACAGATTCATTTCTCTATTAGCTAGCTTTTCCATTTCTGTGATCCAAACACTGGACAGGAACAATGTAGAGGAAGAAAAGTTTATTTTGGCTTATGGTTTCACAGGTTCAGTCCATAATTGACTGACTCCAAGGCAGAAACCATGGCAGCAGAGCGTGTGGTAGAGAAAAGCCACTGTCAGATCATGGCAGCCAGAAAGGGGGGGGGAGAGAGAGAGAGAGAGAGAGAGAGAGAGAGAGAGAGAGAGAGAGAGAGAGAGAGAGAAGCCAGGGATAAATACAGTCTTCAAGGCAAGGCCATGCCCACCATGACCTACCTCCCACAGCCATTCCCCACCTTTGAACCTTGCTGCATTGGAGACCACCCTTCAACACATGAGCTTTTTAGGCCACATTTCAAACTCAAACCATAACTACAAAAAATATCTTTATAAATCATCCTTTGGTTAGTGCAGCAGATTCTATACCCAGAGCTTATGCTCTTTCCACACTGAATCTTTTTATCTCAGGCTATAAAACTAATGGTCTTGTCCTCAGGGGTGACTGCTGAGTCACATACCTTGGATGCCCAGAGCTTAGACTAATGTCCTCTGGAGTGCATGCTTGATGGCTTCCCATGGTTGGTGATGTTTAAGGAAGGTATCTAAAGGTGCTCTTTCTTTGTTTCAAAATGCAATTGTGAGCAGCATGATTGAATCATCAGGAAATCCTAAAGAATCTTATATTTTTAAAATAGAAAGACATTTGAACTTAGAGAAAATCAGAAGGAGGCAAACAATTCTGAATTCCCCAAAGCACTGGACAAGCAATCTTGGCATTATAGAAAATAAGCCATATATTATCAGTTTTTCTGCACATAAGAGATTAGAGCAAAGTTCGTAACCCTATAAGTTCTTTGAAACAAAATTGCAGTGTTTAGAGACCAAAATTCCTGACTACCACAGAAAACAATTTCTTTTGACACCTACTGTGATTGAAATGAAGGTCAGCAAAACTCTCCAGATAATTTGTTTCAGATCATTGATGTCTTAGCAAAAACCAAGGCTTTGAGTTCCCAGAGGAGGATGGTTTAGAGTTAAAACTCATTGTCCCTGTAAAGATATTTGAACATAAAAATTAGTCATTGAAAGAAAAAAGTTATTGCTTCGGATGTCTAGTAATATTTTACCTTCACTGATCCAATGCATTTGTAGGCTCTGGGGACGGGGGCAAGTATATGAATGGATTTTCTCAGGTGTTTAACCAAGGGCTAGATCCAAGGACCCACTCAGGGACACAGTCATTCCATAATGTCCACACACAGTGCCCAGTTCATTAGTATGGATGGCAGAATGTGCCCTGATTGTTGGGGTGTTGGAGACAATTTATGTGCTCTGAATATTCTGGCCTATCATCTTGCCACATTGAAATCCACCAGGGAGAAGTAAGAATTCAATTGCTAAGTTAGACTGGGTTTAGCACAGGTTTAGAAACCTAAACAACCCACATGTAAAGCATATCGCGCTGCATCATGAAACATGATAAATGGATCTTTTGAGGTGCAAAATGCAAAATAAAAAAGTTAATGAGCCCTTCCACATAGGGTTTTAAGATATAATGTAGTTATCCTTCCTTCAAAAATTTCATTGAATATCAAAACAATAGATTAAGGGAGCTGATACAGTATTGTGCTCCAGCTATTAGGGAGTTAGAAGCATTGATTAAATATATATATATATATATATATATATATATATATATATATATATATATATATATGTATATATATTGTGTGTGTGTGTGTGTGTCGCTTCTTAAAAAAAGATGAGACTACCCTTTCCACCTTATTTAGGAGGCTGGTACAAACAGTTCATGGTGGTCTCTAAAAACAATGGTGGTCTCTAAAAACAGTGGTGGTCCCAGGCTAGCCCCCCAGGGAGGCTGCCACTGTGCCAGCTACTAAGCTACTGATGCTTAGTTCTAAGCCCACAGGTCTGTTCTGCCCCGGAGAAGCCATGATGGGACTGTGCCAGTAAGCCAATAAGGCCTTTGTCAATACAGCGCCCTTTGTACAAACTTCCAAGGTTTTCTTCAATCGACAGATATTAATTGTGTATATTATATATTTATGGAGTATAATATAATGTTTCGACATATGTTTACAATATGGAATTATTAAATCAGCTAACAAATTCATCACCTCACATCCTCAGTATTTTTGTGGTAAAATTGTTGAACATCTCATATCTTCTCATAGCAATTTTGAAATACACAATGCATTTTTATTTATTATAGTGATTATTTGGTAGCCATAGATTGCTAAAGCTTGTTCCTCCTGCCTAACTGGAATTTTGTACTCTGATCAATACCTTCGCTTTCCCCATCCATCCCACAACCCCAGTCTCTTGCATCTGCCGTCCTTCTGTACTCCTGAGCGTGGCTCTTGTGGATTCCACGTAGGAGTGGGACCACAGAGTATTTGTCCTTCTGTGACTGGCTTATTTCACTTAGCATAACAGACAAAGGACATAAATAGACATTTCTCAAAGGAAGACATAAAAATGGCCAAGAGGTATAAGAAAAAAAGACCTTTATCACTCCTTATCATAGGAATAAACCAAAATCACATGATAAATAGTAAATTAAATAATAAATTAAAGCCACAATGAGACATCCCCTCACACCCGTTAGAATGATTATTATCAAAAAGAAAAACAAAACATAAGTGTTGGCAACACTTATATGCAGATAAAGGAACTCTTGTGCTTGGTTGGTTGGAGTTTACCTCGGAACAGCTGTTATGGAAAACAGTATGAAGTTTCCTGAAAACACTAAAAACAAAACTATCATGTAGTCCAGCAACGTCACTATTTGGTGTATATCCAAGGAAACTGGAATCAGTATGATAAAGAGAGATCTGCACTTCCATGTCCTTTGCTGTATTAATCACAATAACCAAGATACTGAGGCAACCTAAGTCTCTATCAACAGAAGAATAGATAAAGAAAACATGGTATATGTAGACATGCAATGGAATATTATACAGTCCTAAAAGAAGGAAATCTTGTCAGTTGTGACAACATGGATGAACTTAGAAGACATTATGCCAAATTTTTTTTTTTTTTGGCGGTATTGAGGATTAAACTCAGGGGTATTCTATCTCCAAGCTACACCCCTATTCCTGGTTTTTATTTTTTATTTTGAAACAGCATCTCACTAAGTTGTTGAGGGACTTACTAAGTAGCTGAGGCTGGCCGCGAACCCAGATCCTCTGGCCTCAAGCCTCCCAAGTACTAGGATTACAAGTGTGTGCCAAGACACCTGGCTATTATGTCAAATTTCTAATTTTTAGTCATTTCAATCTCTTCCCGTTTTCCCCTGGGCCCTGGTGGTGATAGCTGCTTCCTCAGGATACATTAATATTCTCTTTCTGTCTTTTCAGTTATGTAGTTAACAGATCTTTATGCCTAGCTAATGATTCTATATATTAAATCCTCTGTTACGTTAGCTGGTGTGATTTCTAGGTCCTGACTAATATGGATGACCTCATTAGCAACTCTAGGTAAAACTCCTTTATCATCAACTTCATGGATAATGCTAATGTAATCTAGATTTAAAAAAGAAATAGTTCCTGAAATTTTATTCTCAATTTGCTGCAAAAGAACAAAAATATGATTCAAAGCAATTGGTGAAAGTAGTTTACATTAATCAAAACTTGTGGCAGCAAAGGACAGAAAGCCTAGCATTTACAGAAAAAGGGGGAGTATTTGCTGCTTAACTGAAATGACTTAGTAAAAACTGGGCCCTTGAGTCTGCAAGAAAGGACGAGTTAGAGCTGGGGTTCATTGTCCTCGTAAAGACATTTGGACACAGAGATCAGTAATAGACAGAAAAAGTTATTGCTTCAGATGGTCTAATGATATTTCCACCTTGACAAATCTAATGCATTTGGAGGCCAGGGGACGGGAGAAATCCTTCTTTCAAGTGCAGCTGGACCAAGGGGTTCAACATCCATCACAATATCTTAATTTTGCTTCCTCCACTTCCTGCCTTTGTTTTTCTCTCTCTCAGCTTAATTCTTGGGCAGGCTATCTATCCCATGTGATGTTAAGCTTGCTATCCACAGCTCTGGGCTCATTCTTATTCGCTTATGACTGAGAGGTCAAAAGATGGAGTCTGTGCTCTCAGCATCCCCAGTCAAAGCCCTGGAATGACCTCGGACACTAGAACAACCCCTTTATCCAGCCTTTGCCAAGGGGACAGAGCATGTTCTAATCCCCTAGGGTCATAAGACCACTCTTGCACGGGGAGAAGGAAGCTGAGTCAGGGTCACCCAAGCCAAATGGACCAGAACATCATGGTTCTTCTCCCAGCGAAAGTGTATGGATGCTGTCACCAGAGATGGGCATGTTAATGCTGAGCTGCAAAACCAACAGATGCCCCCCAGCCCCCAATGGAGGCTGTAAACTAAGGAGAGAGAGAGAAGTAGGACCCCGGTACCCATGCACATCTTCCTTCAGAAGAACCAGCTTTGGGGACGTGGCTGATTGACAGTTGCCAACCGCCAGGCCTTGGGACCATTCCACTTCCCTGGGGATGAGCACGGAGGGAGCACCAGATGAGCTTGAGGGAGGACCTCAGCCAGCTGCTCCTGCCTGATGCAGGCTTCCCCCAGTGTGCAGTATCGGCTCAGGTTCCCTGCCTCTGCTGGCTCAAGCTTATTCACTTCTGCCCCCCCAGGTCTGAGGCACTTATGCCTTCGCCCTTCCTCCTCTCTCTTTTCCATAGGTGATGAGCCTGCATTGCAGGTGGAAGGCTCTCTTGACTACTCTTGATTCTTCTCCTTTATCCTTTGAAGGCATGGCCCCTAACAACCCTCTGCATGCATAACTGCTCCTCGGTACTTGCTTCGCACACGCTGAGTGGTGCCCACGTCTCTCACAGCTGTCTTTCCTGTGGCTGTGCAGTATAAGTGCTCTTTGATTTCAGCTGATGGTTTGGGGAGACATCGGATTTCTCTATTAGGGATGATGTCTGCTTGGGAAAGAAGAAATAGAGGCCAGCTTCTCTTCTGGCCGAATCGTACCCTTGAGCAAAGGAACTGATGCGGAGCAGTGCCCAGCTCAGCTGTGTTTAGCCACTCCAGTGCTCATCCTCGGGGTCCATGTGGAACCCCACACCCTCATTGCATGAGGCCGACTGTAAGAAAGGAATGTGTTTAGTGAATGGGCTGGGTCTCCTGGGATAGCCAATAATCTTACCTGGGTTCACTTGCTGAGACCTGGGGAGAAGGGAGCCTTCCTGAGCCCTCCATGGTGCCCAGATACAGTGGTGAAACCTTTTAGCTGGTTTCCTATTTGACGGAAAGCATGACATTGTCAGTAACATCTGCGGGGTTGTTCAAGAATTCAGAGTTCATGTGAGTCCCTGGCTCCATCCTCGCTGGCAGAGGCCATGAACCAAAGCTTCGTTTCCTATTACATGATGGTTATTATCACCTGTCAGCACAACATTCAGCCCGTGGGTGTCTGTAACAAGCAACGTATTCCTTCGTGCTGCCATTTTTTTCCCTCTCAAAAAAAATTAATTAGGATTTTAAGCTGAAAACTGGAATCTGATCATTGAAACTGACCAAAATGACAAAATAAGGCAAACCCAGAGCAGCTGTTCTGTGGGTTACAGCCCCAATTTTCTCCTAATTGATGAAATTTTTGCTGTCGGCTCAGGGTGGTTTTTGTCTTAGCTCCTTTTAATGAGGCTGAGTCCATTAGGAAAATCAGCGGAAGGGACTACAGAAATGAATTTCTTTCCATTTAAGTGGAAGAAACTCTCTAGGCTGAAAAAATAGCTTTCCAGATTCATCGGGAGAACATTTCTCCTTGGTGGCCTTGAGGCTGTGTTACTTGAAACCTCCTGGGTACCTATGAATGAAAAATAGAGCATCAGTAACTCAGAAAGAATTAAGAAAACTGGTAAGAATTCAGAAAACAAAGCTTTCTCTCAGTGCAAGACAACCACTGCATTTCCAGATATTTCTCTTCTTCCCAAGATTCGTAATGACTATTCAGTGATGTGTTCCATTTTCACTGGTCCAGAATAGATGGTGGACAAAAGGTTCTATTACACATGAGAGAAAGTCTGTGCTATTTGTAATGTTTCCTAAGAAACGTGGGGCCAAAGTGCTAAGTGCGCAAATACTTCTTTTAACTTACCAAAGACTACGATTTAATACTCTTACCCCTCACATACTTGAGTTCTCTTCCCTCACCCTCTGACATGGTTAGACCTCACTCTTTGACTAAAACAATATTAAGTGATTGATTGTTGTTTCCACATTAGCAGTACCCACAATAGAGCTACACACAGAGTCCTGAGATGGTATTTCTTTCATTGTTTTTTTTCCCCTGGTTTTAATCATGCTGCATATTTCATTTACTTTTATATACACCAGAGGGTTGAATCATACCAATATCTCTGATAAAATTATAAATATCTCTTCATCTGGTCAAGAACATCAAGGGATCTATCTGTTGCATTTCACTTTTCCTTTGGAGACATCCCTCCTGAAGCCATCCATCCTGCTCTTCCATTCTGGAACCTTCTATACCCTGTAGAGATGGTTTACTGAGGACTCACTTGACCAACATCATGGGGATTCTCTTTGTCTCTTTTGCCCCTGGATTCAATCCTGTTTCTTGGGCACCATGTGGTCCTCTTTCTCAGCTCTGTCATCTGATGGAGCTCCCTGGGGTGGGGGAATCCACAGTGCAAATATTTTAGAGACCTTGTGTATCTGGAAGTTTGTTTTCTAAGTATAGAGTTGTTGTTTGAACATTATTTTTCATCTGCATTTTGAAGATTCTATTTATTAACTTCTGGCTTTCAGTCTTCCTACCAAGGAGTCTAATGTCATAACTATTTCTGATCCTCTTTTTACAAATTTGGGGATCTCTAGTGTTCTAAATTTTCACTTTTATGTAACTTGGTGTGTATTATTTTTTAAATTCCTGTATTGGATATTTTATGGCTTCTTTCAATCAAGGATATGGTTTTTTAATGAAATTATATTTATATAATTCTCTTTATAGAAATTCCATCATATTGATTTTAAATGCACCAGATCATTCCTCTTATCTTCCAATACTATTTTTTTGTTTTCCATGTTTTTAATGTTCATTCTGTCTTCTGACCTTTTTCTTGACCTTTTCAATTCAAGCCATTCTTTTAATCTCTTCTTTAATCCCTTAGCCCTGTGCCTTACTGACTATGTGCCAATCATTTTAAAAAATTTTGTTAATTCTCTTTTTATAAAATGTCATTCTCTTTTTTGTGGCTGCAATCCTTTTCTTAGGGAAGCATTCTGGAACACTTTACTGAAATCTGTACACTCATTTTAGGATTTGGGATAAACTGAGACAGTAGAATTAAGTTTCATATCTTCATCGATCTTTAAATAAGTTTTTGTTGTTTATTTTTTCTTAAAGGAGAGACAAAAATATGAAAGGAGAGTGTGGGTGAGGTCAAGTATTTGAGTTAAAAATTAAAAGCCAAATATCCCTGTAAAACTATAAATGTAGGGCAATGAACCAAAATCCTATGGAGGTCATTGGATTTTCTCAGAGGATTAATTTTATTCTATTTATTTTATTTTATTCTCAAAGTCTTGGTAGTTTCCATTGATATCTGTACTACAACAAATTTTGCTGATATACTTGCATTTCTAATATGCTTTGTTGATTGTATAGCTCCCCAAACTCACATCCCCCCCCACACATAGGCAATGTTCTTTTCTGATATTTTTAATATACTTTTGTTGGTGCATTGTAATTATACATGATAATGAGCTTCAGAGTGATACAAACATACATGCACACAGCATATCGTGTATTTCCCTCCAGATCGCACCCTGGTCCCTCTGCCTCCTGGTGCATGTTACTGTGATTGATAATTGACAGTGTTCTTTTCACATATCAGAAACATATCAGGATATGTTCGCAAGAAATTGTGTTTTCTCTGTGCTCATAACCTCTTCACAGACTTAGATTCTTTAGTTCTTCTCTGTATGGAGAGGTTGGTCCCAACTCAAGCTGGGAAAAACTTTCTAGTGCTCCCTGTCAAAATTATCTTGTGGCATTCCAAATTTGGAACCTTCAATTGTAATTTAGGGTTTATGTATGCTGTCCCTCTTATACCGCACATTTCCACCACAATTTATTGAGCACTCTTCTACGAATTTATCTTCAAACTAACTTTAACTTTATTGTGTGAGGTAGCCAGTATTACTAACCTCATTGCATAGAGTAGGAGTGGCAGTACAGAGGAGATAGACGCTCAGCCTCTGGCCCCACACGTGTGGCTGCATATCTCCTGCCTTTCCCTGGGGATCCCCTGCTCAGCACACCGTGGCGATTGTGCATGTTCTCAGCTATGCTCACTCATCAGGTAATTCACTGACAATGCATTTTTAAAAAGATGATGAACGTTATCTTTGCGCTACACATTGGAACTCACTCAAAGTAAATGTGGAAGAATGGCTTTGTTGTTGGGCTTATCCTTTCTTTGTTCTATCAAACACTGGGCATGGGCTTTGGAGCTCTGTTCAGTGAAGTGACTTATGAAGGTAATTTGTGCATTGATTTGAGTTTAGTAAACCTGACAACAAACCGCTAGACCAGGACAATGCACCATGGGGTGTCAGGTGGTCTTCCCAAGCATGCTGAGAGCTGGCTCTACTGTTACCCCAGTGAGGGAGCCTCTGCCTGGCTCTCAAGCAGTAGGCAGATCTGTCATCATGCAATGCTGATAAGTAGTCAAGAGCTTCCTTATAAAATGCCCACTGAGATTCTCATTACAGCAAATAGACGTGAGCCAATTTAACCACACAGACCGGGCTATTTTTTTGACTCACTTGGGTTCTGTGGAGCTTTTTACTAACTTTATGACTACTTATCTGCCAGTCTTTTGAGTGGTTTTAATTACCAAATAAGTGCTGTGAGATGAACCAGCCAAGGTTGGCTGTGTCACACACAGATTTTATGGGATCTGCAGTTATTTGTATATTAATGACACTTTCCAATACTTTTTAGAAATATTCCAGGAAGATGATGACTCAAGTGACGCTTGCCAGTTATCTGATCTGCTATCAGATTTATACACCCACAACACTTAAACAATGGTCTGGATTTCAGTTCTGACTGCCTCGACCCTTTTCAGATCACACCTCTGAGAGGAGGATGAATAGAAGTGGAGGGGCTTTTATTTCTCTTTTCACCCGCTCAGGTGTTTGCTCTTCCCACTTAGAGTTAGTCAAATTTGTGTTCATTCAATCTCAAACAACTGGTATGTCTAGGTTTCAGAATGATGATGTCCTATCTAAATAATGGCTATATCTAGGTTTCTACTGGGTCACTGGTGACCTTTGCAAGTGCAATGTAAGCATGGTAGAGCAAATGACAGGCAGAGAAGAAAATAAGAGGAATAAGAGGAGACGGAATGAACTTGGAAAGAGCTTGGGAATGAATTGGATGGTCTGGGAACAACAGTGACTGGGAGAGGAGGCTGGAGTGGGTACGAGGTCCAGGAGGAATGCTTTTTAAGACAGGAAGATATTTATAAATGAATGGGGATAAACAAGTAGAGAAAAAAAGAAATGTATGTGATATAAGAGTTAACTTGCACAGTGGACTTAAAACTATGAAACAAATACCAGTGAGAGAAGGAAGCGGAGGTGATGATGCCTTTTTAAGTGTTTTATGTTGAATTATGACAGAACTGCTTGATTGCCTTAGAAATTATAGAAAAATATCAAAAATAAATCCAAACCCCCATAAATTAATTGCTCATGAATAACTCGCTTTAATATTTTACTAGCTCCACTCAGTTTTGTTTACCGCTATTTTATGTTCAATATTAATATGTAGTAGACAAAGCTTCCTTCGTTAAGCCTATAGCATCTTTTTTTTTTTTGAGGTACTGGGGATTGAACCTAGGGGCATTCTACCTCCAAGCCACATCCCCAGCCCTATTTTTTATTCTTTTATTTTGAAACAGGGTCTCACTAAGTTGCGGAGGGCCTTACTAGGTAGTTGAGTCTGGCTGCGAACCTGGATCCTCCAGTCTTAGCCTCCCAAATGCTGGGATTACAAGCGTGCACCACCACGCCCAACTTACAACATA
Organism: Graphiurus murinus; assembly: GCA_004027655.1. Lineage (NCBI taxonomy): Eukaryota > Metazoa > Chordata > Mammalia > Rodentia > Gliridae > Graphiurus > Graphiurus murinus. The sequence continues at coordinate 58,366 of PVLC010000063.1, forward strand.
TTCTTAATTATTTACCTTTGTGTATTTTCCCAAAAGGATTTCAAGTCCATTTTGTGATGTTACACAAATATACTATTGAGATTTTAGTCTCACTTTGAAGAAAGCCATCAATAGCCTTACACTGGGCATTCTTCTTATCACCAGACTTCATATTTTCATGTCATCCTTATTTCTCTTTAAGAAAAACTCCTCTAGTGTCCTTTAAAATGGTTCTGCACATCTCTTGCCAAGGTAGTTCCAGGGTGTTTTGCTATTTTTGTTATCCTGGGATGTTTTCACTTTGTTGAATGTCACAGCAGGGTAATTTATCACTGACCGTAGCTCAGAAAAATGCAAAGGGAGTTTTCCTTTGAGAGGGTGGATCCAGGCCACCACAAACAATGGAAAGACCCAACAGCCTTTTATTTGTATGGTTCTTCTAATCTTTACCTAAAATCAATGTCATCGTGCTGAGTATTGACTCGATACTATATGAATGAAGACGTATGCATTTAGATTCAGCATAAAAGAAGTCAGTTTATTGTGCACGGCGTAAATGTCCTTTGCTGACTCCTGTTTAACCAAATCTAGGCGACTCCTTATGTGTTTCTGGAAGTTAATCATTCAAGCAGATATTGCCTGAGATTTGAACTCAGTGGATTGTATACCATAATCACTTTCTTTAGTGAATATCAAAAGGGAAAATGAGTAATCTTTTTTTTTCATTTTGTTTTTGCCAACAGGCAAAATAAGTTAAAACAAAATTTTTTAATGAGTATACTCTGGATGTACTGTGTATGTGGGTGTCTGTGTACACGTGTATATATGCATGTGGATGTGTTGGATGAGATACATGATATTTATTTAAATAGCATTTCAAAGAGGCTTTTTGCTAGCTTTATGTAAAATACCAGTGACATTTTTCTGTGAAACATCAAGTAGGGATATTAGGTGAAAACATTGATGAATATCATTTAGGGAAGGTAGTAACTATATTGTATTAAATATGATGTGTCAGATTAAGTAACCAACTCAGGTGTACTTTTTTTGACAGCTAAATCTTAAATAATAGCCACAGATTCATTCTGTTATAGCATGCATACAACTTTTTTAAACCCTGGCCTCTTTTTCATCTCTAATACCTTCATTTTTATAACATTTTTTTTAGTCTAGTGTACATCATAATACCTCATCTATCTAATGAGGAAGCCAAAGCTTGGTCAGGTTAGATGGCTCACTGAAGGTCACAGAGACAGCACATGTCACATTTGGAACTTGAAATCACATCTTCTGCTGCTTCTCTGAATATTTAGCTGTATCGATCATGTTGAAAATACTGGCAACGAGTCCAAATTCCATAGCATGTGGGTTATATCATGCTTTTCTGCTTTTAAAATGGATTTTACTCAACTCAAGACACATTTCATAAAAAGCAAGCCCCTGGGGAAAAATCGATGAGAAAAGCATTCTATTGATTGTGAGACACTGCCATGACAGGCAGTGATTATTAAGCCAGGATGCTGATGGTGTGTATTAGCCTGGGCTTCGTTCTCCAGTCTCCACATCTCCCCATCCACGGCTTCCAGAAACTTCAGAACAGGGCCATGAAGAACTCCGGTTTGCTCAAATCTGGAGCAAGTCTGAGAATTTCTGGAAATGAGCTCATATCCATGAAACAGTTGTTCCTATCTGACATACCCCAATGAGCAACGTCTGTGATGTTTCAGAAATGAAAGGAACCACTCATGATCTGCTTGTTCTAAATAAGTGTTTGCTCAAAGCCACTCTAAATTGGAGTCTTACTGTCCAATGTCTACTTCATGAGGCAGTGTGTGGGACCAGCCCTCTCGAGGTGCGATGTGAGGTCTCTGGCCCGCAGGATGGTCCTCCACAACCACAGGGGGCCTCCAGGGGGATCTGCAGGGCTTGGGCTCCAGGCAGCTGTGCTCCACATTCTAAGTAAACCCAGGTGCCAGCTGCAGTGTCTCTGCATAGAGGACAAGAAGGTTCACCTTGAGTCCCTGTTCTACCCCACTGCGCCAAGCACTTGTGCAGACCACAGGAGGCTGAGCCACCCACGAGATGCCTGTGAGTCTCCAAAACCCTGCAGGCTCGAGGTCCCCTTGACTTCCTAGAGTTGCTATCCACAAGCGCAGCATCTGTCCCTAGGATGCCGACCTCAGCCCTTCACCGGGGGGATTTCTGCACCTTCTAACTCTCCCTGAATTGTTTGCTCTTTCAGTTTTTGGGTTCCTTTGCCTTAGTGGTCCTTACTTGCCTCTCCCCTCTGCCCACTCCACCCCCAGCCTCAAGGCTTTTCATGAGTGAAGGGTTCTCTCTTTTTCTTGGAGAGCATTGGAGTGTGTGGTTTGAAGTTACACACCACCTGTGGTGTGTTGGCTTCTTTTGAGCTCCTGTTGTTGGTTTTCTTTTTTTCCCTTTTGGATTTTCTTGGTCCTTGTCCTGTGTTTATGCATTGGAGGCTGTGTCCCAAGGATGGGTGGTGCCTGGTTATCCACTTTCATTTGCAGGGGAGTCAGGAGCCATCTGACAGTGCTGTTCCTGGAGTTTGGTCCTGACAGGGGGCTGGGCTGCAGGTGACCTCCACGGGACCTTCCCTATTATGCCGGAGAATCCACATGGGCCTCTCTCTAGGTCTCTTGTCAGTTTTCCTAGGAGAAATCAGCTGTCTTCTGCTGAGCATGAAGTTGGTGCTGCTGTTCTGGGCTCTGGGTGGGGGTAAGGGTGCAGCACATCTACTTACTCTTTCTTGACATCTGTCGCCCAACACGGTAGCCTCTAAACCCATGGAGCTATTTAAAAATAAATAAATTAAAATTGGGAGGTGCTGGGGATTGAACCCAAGGGTGCTCTACCTCTGAGCTGTACCTTTGGCCCTATTTTAATTTTTATTTTGAAACAGGGTCTCGCTAAATTGCTGAGGCTAGCCTCGGACCTGTGATCCTCCCGTCTCAGCCTCCAAAAGACTGGGATTCCGGGGTGCTTTACCATGCCAGGCTCAAATAAGTTAATTCGAAGTAATTAAAACAAGGAGACAGTTCCTTGGTGGTATTTCAAGCACTCAAAGGCCAGAACTGGCCCCTGAACATCTGGGCAGCTAAGAACACTTCCATCCATCAGAAGACTCCTGTAGAGGGTGCCGTCTAGACTTAGCTATAAGCTAGATGGCCTCAGTTAGGCCTAGGGTCCTGGGATGAGACTCCAGCTGACTCCATCTTTCCAGAAGAAAACAGCAGCCATGTGGCTAGGGCAGTGAGGTGCACCTGCTTCCTCTACACTCTTCAGATGGTCCTCCATAGGATGGCAGCTGTGTTCCTGGACCATCCTCCCTTGACAGGGATTTCTTCTTGGGTCCAACTCAGGAGGCACTTGATTTACACATTCTCCATTCCGTCCCACCGGCTCCCACTCACCAGTGTTCTCCTGCTCCCCGAACTTCCTTAACATCTTTTCTTCACTGTTCTCTCCCCATTTTCTTTGTGGACTTAGGAGCATTTTCTCCTATGAATCTCCTTTCTGAGGGACTTGGGAGGAACCACAGCTCAGCCTGTATGTTCATCCCGTTACCTTTGAACTGAAAGCAATGTCACTTATTATTTTTATTAGAGGCCTTGGGCAAGGCAATGAACGCTAAGAATCTTTTGCCTCCAGGGAAAGAGGGAAGGATTACCATGACTTACAGAGGACACTGCTGATGGCCAGAGAGCTGCAATAGCACCAGGCCTGCAAAGAAGAATTGCAGGGGCCTCTGGCCCTAGCTTCCTCCTCCTCTTTGGACAGCAAGTGCTCCATGCGGTCATAAGATTGAACCCGGTTCCAAAGGCTTAGATGGAGGCAGGAGTCCCATGATTGTAAAATATCTTAGCATTTATATTTTCCCCTTTCATTAAAGAGGAACTTCTTTGAGACATAAGTAATCACTGAGAGTCAAATTCTGGTTTTAATAACATACCATAAGAATTAGTGCTACCTTGGTATTTGTTTATCCATCCATGTATCCATCCATCCATCCATCCATCCATCAAATAAACATTTAATTAGCAGGTATAGGTCCTGACCTAGATTCCACAAAACAACAAAAGCACTGGTAATAGCATGTCATATATTTTTAATGACTGACAATATAAAATGTCTTTAAAAGTCCATTTCACATGTATTTTAGCAATTTTGTGCATTTTTTAAAAATAAAATTAGTGGATGGATACCATTATGATAAGGCTTAAACCAGGCATAAGGACACATGCCTGTAATCTCAGTACTTAGGTGGCTAAAACAGGAGGATCGCAGGTTCAAGGAAAGCCTCAGCAACTTAGTGAGACTCTCAGCAACCTAGTGAGACCCTGTTTCAAACTAAAAAATTAAAAATTAAGAATATTGACGATGTAGTTCAGAGTGCACATACACATGCACATACACAGTCACACACAGAGATACACACGCACAATAAGGTTTAAAACCTTTTTTTTTTTTTTTTTTTTTTTTTTGCGGTACTGGGGATTGAACTCAGGGGCATTCTACCTCCGAGCTACACCCCCAGCCCTATTTTTTTTATACTTTATTTTGAAACTGGGTCTTGCTAAGTTGTGGAGTGCCTCACTAGGCAGCTAAGGCTGGCCGCGAACCCGGATCCTCTGGTCTCAGCCTCCCGAATGTGGGATTACAAGCATGCGCCACCACACCCAGCTCTCTTTTTCCTATTTCTGCCACTATAAATTGTATTTTCCTTTTTCTTGAGCTTAATATAAATAAAATGAGCATGCATAAAAAAGATAGGGCTTAGACATACAATTTAGATGAATCAAAATTCTGAAATTACAAGATCTGAACCAATGCTTTTCCTTCAGTACTTCTCTGCTGCTTTTTTTTGTTTGTTTGTTTTGTTTTTATTTTGAGGAACTGATGATTGAACCCAGGGACATTCTACCTCCGAGTCCCACCTCCAGTCCTATTTTTATTCTTTATTTTGAAACAGGGTCTCACGAAGTTGCAGAGGACCTCACTAAGTAGCTGAGGCTGGCCATGAACCTGTGGTCCTCCTGTCTCAGCTTCCCACCATGCCCGGCTCTCAGCTGCTTTTAAACTCCTGATCTGTATTATTTTCTTCCTGCAGCTGATGACTTGATGCAATATCTTCCAGTCTTATGTTTTTCCAAGGCTCATTCTACCTCTTTCCCCTTTCTCTCCCCCTCTTTTGGAAGGTGGCAGGTCACAGACACTATAATCCTCTCTCTCCCTCCCTCCCTCCCTCCCTCCCTCCTTCTCTCCCTCTCTCTGCTAAACTTTGGGAAGGTAGCAGGTCACAGAGACTATAACTCTTCCTTCAACCTGCATAGGTTGCATATTGGCTCCAGAGGATTCATCCCACACACGTTTCCAGCTCTCTGTGGAAGAGACCTGAATCTATAGAAGGACACATTTTGACAAACAGGCCATTCTTCCCACTGACTCGCAGCTCCGGGCACTCCCCAGCTCGCCCGTCTCCTCATGACCAATGCTATTTTCCTTCATCTTTGTCTCCTTGAGGCATCCAGCTTGCCTTCCTTCCCCATCTCCCCGCAGCACACCTACCTTCCCTGCTCTCTGCCTGTCCCTGTGCATCTGGTCTTCGCCCTCTGAAATCATGTATTCCCACAGCTCTCTCCCTTCCAGCAAGTCACCATGACCAATGGCCATTTCTTCAGCCTTTATGCGAATCCTGCAGCAGTCTTCAACATTGCTGTCCAGGTTTTGTTTGCTGCTCTCTTCTTTATATTTATGATCTAGCTCCTCCCCTAACTTTGGCCCCTCCTTTTTATCACTTGTTTCTGTCTCTATTATTGTCCTCTGAGATTCAGGTTTTATCAGTTTTTTTCTTTTCTTAATCTTTAGAGTACTCAGCACTACCCAGTTCAATTTCCAGCCCCGACTTGTAGCCTCAGCTCTAGTTCATCCAGAGCATTTGCAGGAATTCCCCTAGGTTACCATTCCTGTTCCCTGCGAAGATGCTTCTTATCCTGAGTTCCCTGTTCCACTATTAACCTCTTCTCTTTCTCTTCAGGTTAAAACTGTTATTCTTGACTCTTTTTTGTTTCACCATACATTTCCTATTTTTGAATCTTATGACCTCTCTCCACTTTTTCTTCCTGCCCACATTATTTGCAAGTTATTCCAGCTTCACACTTGCACTTGAACAATAGCTTTCCACTTACAGTTTTTTTTGCCTCCACCCCATGACATATGCTAAGATAGTTCAACCTTCTTATGTTAATGCTTTCTGTTAGTATTCAACTCTCAAACACTTAAGATCTCCCTATTTTCTATTAAGATAAATTCCTGTAGTTTGGTGCTCAAGGCTCCCCCTGATCAAGAACCAACCTGTCTCTGTCTTCCTCCCCTCTGCCACGTAACCTCTTACTTCTCGTATACCACCTCTAGATCTATTCTGTTTCCCTAAGCCTCTGGTTTTGCTAACCTTCTTTGCCTTGTCTAATAGGAATTTTCCCTCTGTGCCTTCCCCTAGGTGAACTCTCTCTTCACCTTTCCAAGGTCACTCTACTTTTCAATTATTCTTCAACTTGGATCGCTTCCCAGCAGTCTCCATCCCACTGTGACTGCCCCTCCTTTAAACTCAGAATAAGTATTCCTTTATCTCCTCTCTATCATAGCACTCCATTTCACTTCTGCTCCTCTCTCTCTGCCATCATGCACTATTTACTTCTGAATTTCTGTTTACCAAGAGAACAGGGACTGGATTTTTAATCCTTGGACTCTGAATAAAGATTTATATGTCTGTGCTTCTCCTAAGGCAAATCAAATGTAGGGCCAGATGAATATTTACTGGCAGGTTTGGGTAGTACAAAATAAATCAAGTATGCCAGGTAATAAAACAACTCCAATTTTTCACTTTTTCTAAAAATATAGCCAGAAAAACATAAATAGAAACAAGTGATAAAGGTTTACAGCCCTAGCCGTTAAATTTTACTAGCACCTTAAAACATATATCTCTTTGGAACGCGACCAAATATAACAACGGTGGTAAGATTAGATTGAGTTCAAGATCAATAAAGTCAGCATAAACCTTGCAGCTCAGCCTAATTCTATCAACTCATTTTCAAATAGAAAATTGTTTTTCTCAAGAAAAGCTTAAAACAATGGGGTTTTCTGAATTTTTATTACTAATTATGAACAAATAGTTTAGATCAATGACCGATGTTCTATTTTTATTATTGTTCAAAATACTCTAGATACCCACTAAATAGATGACTCTGGAATTTGATATTACTTTTTTTTTTCGATGTTAGGTTTGCTGGTTTGTGCATGAAATGAAATAATAATGTTTGCATAAAAATGTAAAAAACTTATTTTGCTTCCCAGAAGATTTAACTATTTGTCCTTCTTTTCTGCTGGGAGTCACCTTGGCCATCTGTCCTCCTCCCGCACACCTGTTACGTTTCTCTCAGTAGATGCCGTGTGTCACTAGCCACTCCTGTGCACCCTGTTCAAAACCATATGAAATTTCTTCCTCAAAACTCAAGTGGGAAAGAGGGGAAAGATAACCTGAAAAAGACTTAAGTGTGTTTACAACTTTTGAAAATAGTTTTTGCCTTGTCTACAACTAACTGGCTCTTGGGTTCATGTTAAAAAAATAAAATAAAATAAGACATGATAAAGGCTATGGGTTTTAACTTAGTCTAGGGAGAGTTCCTCCCAAAAATAAAACTGGAAGTGCATAGGTCCACAAAGCAGAACACAAATGTGATGGGCTTCATCTGAAAGCCAGTAAGCAACCCAGCCAGGAGGGAGAGGACCGGCTTCTGCCTTCTTCTATCTATTATCTAGTGACATAAGCTGCCAGGTGTCAATTCTTCAGCTCCAGCCAAGAATTACTTCTAGCAGAATGAAGCCAATCAAATTCAGTCTTCAATTGCTCATTTGTTTTTGTGAGTTTCTGTGGGGCTGAGCTCTGCATACTTCTTTTACCTAAATGTTCTGTGCCCTTTCTTTCAAGAAGGACTCCAGTGAATTTTAGCTAACATTCAGGCAGGGTTATTCAGGAGGTGATAATAACAACGTGTGATAGCAGGCAGGTTACATAACTCTGCTTTTTTTTTTTTTCCTGCTATAATTAATAGGTCTAGCATAGCCTGAGAATGTTATTCAAATTGAAGATTCAAATTTCAGTGTTTGTCTATTCCTGCATATACTTTAACTATCAAGATTCCACTTTCTTGTGCAGGGGATGAAAATAAAATTGTAGGAGAGAGCCATGAAGGAAACCTTATGGTCCTGGGTGTACTTGGTTTACTAAATGAGAAAGAAGAGGGTAAAGCTGTAAGGTCTCCAAGAACTCTTGCCATGGACATCATGGGTGGGTATGGAGTGTCACTTAGGGTTAAGTCAGTTTCATGAAGTCCTTTGCTGACAAGGTCCTCCGGTCCAGGTTGGTATCTGGTCAACTCCAGCCCTGAAGCCAAAGTGCAACTCCACACAGGAAGCAGTCATTAACTAAAGGTGTCCAGGGTTTGGGCATAATGAAGCATTTGCATTTCAAATTGCAGCCCATTGAAAAGGACTTTCTTAGGCCACAGAAGGCAGGTGTCAAGCATCATGTGGGGAACCTCACGGATGAGAACTGAAGGCTACTGCAGCTTTGTGCCACGACAGTTCTATCGGGTCAGGCATCTGACAGTGTCTTAAGGAGAAACACAATTTCAAGGAGCAGCACAGTTGTGGCTGAATCTGCTTTCAGAGAAGAGCTAGACTGGATTCTAGAAGAGCTAGACTGGATTCTTTTCCCCAAATGACAATGGTAGTCCAGGAGGGAGGATGTGACTTTGGGGTAAACCAGAGTGTGACAAAAGCTATGGGAGATGCCAAAGAAGATCTGTGGAAGCAAGACAAGATGTGGAGGGGACTGGCCCAGGAGAAAGGTGGCCAGGCTTCACTCTGGTGACATAATACACAAAGATCACCAGGAAGCACTCCCTTACTTGTGGCTTGCTGTGTCTGATGAGTTTCCAGATACTTAGGGTAAACTGTGGACTTATTTATGATGTGGGTCATCATTCACTATGAAGCTTCTCATGGTTACTGTTATGGTTTACATAGAGAATGCCCCCTGAAAGAGCTTATGCATTGATAATCAGAGTTGATACAATCAATTCATGAGGGTTCTAATCTCATCAGGGGATAAATCCATTGTAACGGACTTACTGGGTGGTCACGTAGGCAGATGGAGTGCGTTTGGAGGGTGTGGGTCACTGAGGGTGTGGCCATGGGGACTGTGCTTGGGTCGGTCCTTGAATCTTCTTGCTTGCTTTCTTGCTTCCAGCCTCCATGATGTAAAAGCAGAGCACCAGAGCTAGCACTCTCTTGTTGGTTCCTGCTGCTGTGCTCTGAGCTCTGCAGATGTCACCTGGCCTAATATAGTCTGAACCATAGACATATCCAGACCTGTGAGCAGATAATGCTTCCTTCCTCTAAATTGTGTGGTCAGTTATTTTGGGTTGTAGCAGTAATAATGCTGACTCAAACAGTGATCAGCTGAAGAGCTTGTATTGACAGCTATTGGTATGCACAGATTTCTTGCCCTGACAGCTCTATTCTGATGCCAGAAAGAAGCACTCAACTCAGAGAACTTCATCATGCCCCCACGCCACCTGCCAAGGGGATGGGTCTGTCTTCACATACTATACCATTTCTCCAGTGAAAGAAATGAATGCTCCCTGTCCTATCTGAGCCGAGACTCCACCCTCTATGGACTGGACTGTCCTCTTTCTCCACTATGCTGGAATTTTCCTCCTGAGATGATTCCTTTTACAACACTTAAGTAATCACATTTTAATTTTTACCGGGTCATTTGCATATAAGAATGCCATATTTTCTCCCTTTTGGATATCCCTCCATGGCAGGATTTTGCCTCCAGCTGCGACCCCATTTCACTTCTCCTTTTAGAGCAGATTTACTAAAAAGTTCGCCTATTTCTGTCTCCGCTTTCTCACCTCATTCTCTTCCAGTCTATTTCAAGCAAGACGTTGACCCAGCAATCCCTCTGCCGTCCTCTGTGTCAAGACCCCAGGCAACTGCCATGGTCCAGCCCAGCTCTCAGCAGTGTTCAGGAGGCTGCTCATTCCTTTCATTCCAAATGCCTTTTCTCCTGGTTTTGCTGGACTTTCCCCCCCCCCCCATTTTACAGGCCCCTCCTTCTTAGACTCCTTCATTTGATTCTCTAAAGGTCAGCATGGATTTGGAGCTCATCCCTGACCTTATTGCTACAGTTACTCAATAGATAATTTTACTCATATGAATGGTTTAAGTTCCAACTAAACAGAAAGTTCTCTCAATGTCTTTCCCCCATTCCATGCATTTATCACTACCTGGAATGATATTATTCATCCTTTATTTGTTTGTCTTCTCCCACTGAAGGAGAACCTTCAGATGTGTAAGGAACATTGCCTGTTTTGCTCAGTATTTTATCTGCAGTGCCTAAAATAGTGGCTTGTTGAAAAGCAGAGTGCAGTAAATGTATGCTGGATGGGGAAAGAAAGGTATAGATAAATTAATTAATCTTGACCAAGCAGAATCCTCTTGACTTCTCAAGATTCTTGTGTCTAGAGTGGACAGAGATGCTAAGTAGTAGTACCATTTTACAAGAACACTGCTTAGTTACTATTATTGAAACAACATTTTACAAGTACAATGCAAGATAATTGCAGACAAATGTGACATATACCCATCAGGCTGATTTTTTAAAAAAAATCAATTTAAACCAATACTTCAAGGACCCTTGATTTAGGCTGAATTGTGTCCTCCATGATTTATTTGTTGAAGTCCCAACCTCCTTCAGTGTGACTGTATGGGACCTTTATAGAAGCTGCTGAGATTAAATGATGTCATAAAACTAGGGCCCTGAAGTGATGTGATCAGTAATCTTAGGAGAAGGACACCGCCGAGCTCTCCTCCTCTCCCCCTGAGGACACAGTGAGAAGGCAGCTGGCTGAGAGTCAGGAAGTGTGTCCTCACCGGAGCCTCCCTGTGCTGGCTTCCTGGCCTCACACTCCCAGCCTCCAGCACTGTGAGAATTAATTCCTGTTTTCAGCCAATAATCCATGAAAATCTTCTCAGTGTAAACCCTCAACAAATGCACATCCACTTCTAAATTCTACATATGAACTAATGTTCTAATGTATTACATGCATCATAAAACATATCCCAAAAGAGAAATTAAAAAATCTTATAATAATGACAAAGTAGACATAAATTAAAAATTTCTTGTTAATCACCACTATTTCAAGCTATCTTTTGCTAATATTTCAATGCACAGTAACACTGTTAATGTGGATGGATATAAACCCGTGCTGCTAATAGTCTTCTGATAATTTCAAATGTTCTGGACCAAATTCTTGGCAGACTTATCTAGACTATCTTCCTTTGCCTCCCACAAAAGCTAATGAAAACTCTTCCAAAGCCCTTCCCTTCCTCTCTTGGTCACTTGTGCTTACACCATATTTTACATTCAACAAATGCCTTCTTCACCAGAATCTTTAAAAACCAGATGCCCACTGTGTGGAGTTGGTTGGTTGAGTTTTGATTACACCTATAATTCTATTTATGATCTATGCAAGTTGGCACTATGTTGTGTCCTCAATGGCACGTTTATTGAGGCTGCATGAGGGAGCGAAGTTAACTCATCGAGGTGGGGTCCTCTTTCTGTCTGCATGATGGATGCCTGCATCTGTCCACAGGAGACATGAGGCCAGCTGGTATGAGGCTGCATGGGGGACACAAATGCTAAGTCATGTGTTCAATAGCATTCAGGCCAACCCTCATTTTTCTTAGATGAAATCTATAATATAAAATAAAAACTCTAAGGTTGCTTCTGTATCCCTTTGACCCATCTCACAAACACTCATCTCTTCTGTAGACTACTTCAGAAGAGAAGGGTGTGTGGATAGAATTTTCCCTGATCTTAAAGCTATGCTTCACCATTGTGTATTAATTTCCAGAGACCTATGCTTTTAAATACTCCCTAGGAAAGTCTGATATTATAGCCAGTATATAAGGGGAATTTTACCACTCAGCAACATCCCGAGCCCTTTTTTATTTATTATTTTGAGATAAGATATCATTAGGTTTCCCAGATTGGCCTTGAACTTGTGATCCTCCAGTCTCAGCCTCCCAAGTCATTGAGATTACAGGTGTATGCCACAATATAGCTAGCTATAGTAGTTTTGATAATTAACCTATCTCTCTCTCTCTCTCTCTCTCTATCTCTCTCTCTCTCTCTCTCTCTCTCTCTCTCTCCCCATTTATAATACTGTCCTATGATGGTTAAAGTTTATGTGTCAATGTGACCAGATACGGTACCCAGTGATTTGGCTGAATGCTAAACTAGATGTTGCTATGAAGGTAGTCTAGAGATGTGACTAACACTAATAATCAGATGGATTTTCACAAAAGAGATTACCATCAGTAGATAAGTGGCCCACATCCAATCAGCTGAAGGCCATAAGAGGAAACACTGAGATTTCCTGGGGACAAAGGGATTCTGCCTCATGACTGTGACACAGAAAGCCCACCTGAGCTTCCCACCTGCCAGTCTGTCTTGCAGATTTGGGATCCGCCAGCCTCAACAACTATGTGTGCTGATTCTTAAAACAACTACATCTTCTCTCCTATATAGTTTAACATAGATGAGTTCAGTTAGTTTCTTTGGCGAACACTGACTGATACCAATCACTTGTTATAAGAGCAAGACATATTCAATTAATAAACTTGAGAATAAATATAAACAAGTGCAAAGTAAACACTGCAAAGCAACACTAATCCTAATGGGCAGAGAGACCATTTGCATTATAAAGAGCCAGTAGGATGTAGGACCCTGGTTCTGTATGTGTTAGCCTCTTGTTCTACAGGAGGTTCCTGAGAGTGGGTACTCCCTGCCTGTAGTGTGGGTTTTGCACCCCCTCCTGACATGCTATCTAGCTCATGGTAGACACTTTTGAATTAAGTAGCTGAGCAAATGGGAAAACAGATAGAATAAATGATGGGAAAGCAGACTATTAGATGAATGGGGAGGAAATTCAAGATAAGGATTAAGTCAGCAAAAGCAACAGCAAGGGAGTAGATGGCCAGGCACAGGAAATGGGGCGGATTTCTACTGCACCCCCAAGTAGGACCTGCTGCTTTCTGCAGCGGGGTCAACTCCATGAGCAGAGGAACCTGTAGGGCTGGTTCACCCAACATGCTTGTGAGGCAGATACAGCAAAAGGACACAAGAGAATGAGCTCGAGCTTCAGAAGTGGTGAGGTCCAGGTGAGGCAAGAAAGGAAACAAAGACAAGAAGCATCACAGGACCTGCTGTCTTGATCTAAAAACAGACATGTTTGTGGAGTGTTATCCTGGAACCCCTTTTTCATATGTGGAGAATACCCAAGTGGCAACAAGGTCCTGGAGGTGACCATGGGATGAAGTGAAGCAGAAAAGAAGACCATAGGAATGGAAAGAGTGAGGGGTGTTCGAAGTGAGCAACTCAGATGGGCTTCGGTGTTACTCAGGAAGAGGGCTGGAGTGATGGAGGGAGCTGTGACTTTGCAGGCTTCCCATCAATGTCTTCACGAATTTAGAGTGAGCCAGAAGGATGGCGAGGTGGCGGGGAAGGGCTGTAGTGCATCATGGTACCTCCAGCATGGTGCAGACAGTGGGATCCTTTTGATAGAGCTGTTTCAAAATGGAGCACTTTGGTTGTTTATTGGAATTTCCTTCTGTTACTAACTGCTACTCTGGAAAAGTAGATCATCAGAAATGTGAAGAGTTTGTTTTATGGGCCAAAGGATTCAGAACCCATGTGAAAATTCTAGGCTAATCTGTGCATATATCTAGGGTGATTTTCCTTTTGCTAGAATTCTCTTTAGTATTTCTTTCTTTCAGTGCACTTTTCTTTCAGTGTACTCTGCTGATGAATTTTCTCTTTCTTTGCCTGAAAACATTCATTTTGCCATCATTTAAAAAGTCTATGTTTGCCGGGTATGGGGTTCTAGTTCAGCATCTCTTTTTTTGTCAATTTAAACGTGTCATTCCTTTGTCTTCTACATCCACTCATTTTGCTTAAAAGGCATCACAGGATTTTTTTTTTTTGCTGTTGCTGCTCATTTGAAGGTGATGTGATGTGCTACCTCCACCCCTAGTCATGCTGCTTTGAGATTTTCTCTTTGACTTCTTCTTTTTCAAATAGTTTTTTGCTGAGATTTGTCAAAGTGTATTTTTGTTCACATTTATTCTGCTTTATGGATGAAGAACTTGAATCTGTGAGATGAGGTCTTTTCTAAGTTTTGGAAAATCCTCAACCATTTCTTTTCAGATATTTCTTCCACCTCATTCTCCCTCCCTTGTTTTTCTAGTACAACAATTGCCCTATGTCAGTCTTTTCATTGTGTGTCACATGTCTCTTAGAAATTTTCAAAGTACTTTCTTTCCTTTTTCTTCTCTGTGCTTTAACTTTGCTATTTCATATCGGCTCACTTTCTAACTCACAAATCATCATCTTTTCCATCATGTCATGCCTGCTTTTCATTCCATACATCAAGTTTTCAATTTTATATTTTTCAGTTCTAAAATATAAATTGGATTCTTTTTTTTTTTAACAAAACATAGTTTTTGGCTGAATTATTTAGTTTTCATCCATTTTTCCTATTTTGCATCATTACCATCATGACTATTTTAGAGTCTTTGTAACTATAATGCTGACTACATTTGGGTCTTTTTCTAATGTCCGTGTTGTGGTCTTGACCTTGTCTCTGGATGCGCGAGGCATTGCTGGGTGTGGTGGGTGAGAGATTCGGAGCCCCCTGATGAAGCTGTCTTCCCTAGGGAGGGAAGTGGGGTGGAGGGGCTGATGACCGGCAGCCAGGCTGGCACTGAGTCAACACTATGATCCAGACTCTTGGTCCACTTGTGTTTCACCCCGATCCTAGGTGTCAGCCTCTGCTGGTCCCATCTGATAGCCTGGTGTTCATCCAGGTTAGTCCCCAGCTTGTTCTAATCTGATGCTTATCTCTGTAACATCCCATGACTTCCCAACACCATTCTACTGGGATTCTTAGCCTCACCTTTCAAGTAATTTGAGGATTCCGAAAATGTCTTCAGGATGAAACCAGCATAGGTGCAGACTCAGCTCCTGATTATCACTGTTAATCTTGTCCTCTCTCATCTCTGCTTTCCATCTCTCCAGTTTCATGAGATGATGAAAATCCCTGCTGCTTTTCTGTCTTTCATTGGCAGCTTCTGCTCAGACCTCATGGGGAAATCTGCCTCTTGCCCCGAATCTAGTACTAGTAAGCCTTGTGGGAAAGAGTTGACACAGATTGTATGAACGCCTCTTGTGGTCTCCTATCACTGATGGCTCCATCACCTCTCAGATGTCTTTGAAGACATTACTTTTAATCTCACCTGGTTTTCTAGTGGTTCTTGTTTGGAATGTTGATATCTCATCTCCTTCATCATCTCTACAAGTGGAAGTTCAATGGCTCCTTAAAATGCATATACATTTAGGGCTTAAACTGTATTTGGAAACTCCTCCTGCCCCAACATAAGTATTAAGCATGACCAAAAATTTTCATCGACTCTAAATTTTTTTTTCTACTTACTGATACCTGATTGGTTTCATTGATGTCATTTCTAGAAATAGTTTTTTAATAATTTATTTTTTAATAATTTTTAATAGTATAGTTACTATTATTGCTCTAATAGTAACTGTACAATAAAAAAGAAAGAAGCATCCCATGTTTAAGTCAATACATTTTACATTCCTTGACTTATTGTAGAAACTGCACAGTGTATATCATGTGTTCTGGGAGTAAAGAAGGTAGATATTTAGATCAACTTAAAATATTCTATGTACCTTGGTGAGTTACATTTTAATGCTCATTTTCAGGTCAGTACAGGAATAGACAGTAATGGCTCAGTTAAATTTTATGGTGCTTTAACTAGGAAACTCTGTTTCTAAATGTTAGGGGCCTGTTTTTGGTTAGTATGAATTGAAGCTGCAATTATGACTATTCAGGCATGCCTGCTTTTCTTGTATGGATGAATGGGACGGTGAAGGTTGTTGAGGAGGGAAGGTCACGTAGCATGTTGGGGTGATTGACAGTGCAGAAGTTACTTTAGTTGAATCCCTGCTACATGTTGTCCAGCCTGGTATGTCCTCATAAAAATAATTCATGCTTTAGTGACCTTCTATTATGGATAGGTTTAAAGTATCCTCCCAAAACTTAAGTGTTGCCAGTGAAGCCAGGATTGGGGACTGGATCCTTTCCTCCTCTTCCTATTCCTCCTCCTTCTTTCTTCTTCTTCTTCTTCTTCTTCTTCTTCTTCTTCTTCTTCTTCTTCTTCTTCTCCTTCTCCTTCTCCTTCTCCTTCTCCTTCTCCTCCTCCTCCTCCTCCTCCTCCTCCTCCTCCTCCCCCTCCTCCTCCTTCTTCTCTCTCTCTTTCTCTCATTCTCCCTTCTCTCTCTCTCCCTCTTTCCCTCCCTTCCTCCCCCAATCCACCATGACATAAAAGCAGCATCCCCATACCAGGTTTATTAGTCCATCAACTTTAAATTCAAACTCACACAAAGTCTTAGGATATGAGCCAAATGTATACAAATTCTTTGCCGGAATGTAACATGTGTTGCTTCTAGAATAATTCCATATGGAGTCCTCCACTGTACTCTGAAGTACTTCTGCTTCTGCAGTTCCTTCCTGGAGCCAGCTGGTCATGGGCTGATATCATTGAAACCTCTGAATCTATGAACCCCACATAAACTCTTCTTTCAAGTTGCGCTTGTCAGATATTTTGGTCATGGCAATGTACCAGCTGACTGAAGAATGTGTTCATGATGCTTGTTTAGTTTCCAAAAGCACATTTGGCTTTCTAGTATTATTGTTTTTAAACTTTTATTGGTGAATTGTAATTATAGTGAGGTTCAAAGTCATACACGCAAACATGCATACAGGTCTTGGTGTGATTCCTTTCAGTTCCTGTCTCACTACACACCCCTCCTGTACATTAGTACATTAACAGCAAGCTTGGTTATGATACTTTCATACATGGGCAAAGCATAACTTGAACAGCTTTTTAATATTATTTTTAACCAAATAATTTTATCTGTGCATGCAACTCATACAGAATCATAGGTTTCAATATGGGGTCAAGCATTATATTTTTAACAAATCCTATTGAGGCTTTTTAATGTCAGAAGAGAATATGTGTACTAGATTCCCAATAATTACAACCAACTTAAAATTGAGTTTGAGTATTTGTAGAAAAGGTTTATATTGATTACATTGATCTTTGTACTACCAGGAATGGAAAGATGAGGCTGGGGGTGTGGCTCAGTGGTGGTTATGTGTAGATCATGCATGAGCACAGGCTCTGGGTTTGATCCCCAACAGCTCCCAAAATGAATGAAAATTTTAGTTAAACAACTTAGTGGTTGAAGCAATGGTTTGGGAAGGTATGTCTAACTTAATTTATTACATGAACTATGTATTAACTATGGTATTCACTTATATACTCTCAGTCAGAATCAGAGGTCTTCAAAACAAAATTTTCCTTTCCAAAATTTTTATAAAGACTAACGTGTATTTTTCTAGCCTTTTAAAAATTATAAAATTAATTCCAATAGTTTGTCTATGCTCTTCAGAAACCAAATAAAGCTTTCAGTATAATCTCAAAAGGAAGCATTGACCTTCTGGGTATTTTGGCTCTGATTTATTAAATCAAGTACAGAAAGGCCACAGTTTCTTAAAAAATAACTGTTGGAGAGAAGCTGGCAGAAACCTGATAAATTGGCAATACATTGGCATAGAGCTGAACTTTAGAGAAGATTAGAATGTGCAGAATCAGCCGGGCGTGGTGGCGCACACTTGTAATCCCAGCATTCGGGAGGCTGAGACCGGAGGATCCGGGTTCGCGGTCAGCCTCAGCTACCTAGTGAGGCACTCCGCAACTTAGAGAGACTCGGTTTCAAAATAAAGAATAAAAAAATAGGGCTGGGGGTGTAGCTCGGAGGTAGAATGCCCCTGAGTTCAATCCCCAGTACCGCAAAAAAAAAAAAAAAAGAATGTGCAGAATCATTTTAAGTTTGAGAACCTCAATATGGCTTCTCAACAGCATGCAATTGAAGGAAATATTTTGATAGTTTTGCATCTATTTTCAACCTAATTTTACTACTATATTGAGAGAAAAGCCATGATTAGGATAAGATGATTTTTTTTTTTCTGTGCAGAATCAGTGTTTCCTATGGGTAATGGTCTATGAAGTCTGTGTTCTCATTTTCCTTGCTATTTCTAACAGAAGCAAACCTTGTGGTCAGCTGGTTAATAAGACCAGAGTTTCCAGTCAGAAAATCTGGCATATTTTCTTTTTAATTGACAGATGTAATTATACATCTTTATGGGGTACAGTGTAATTTTTCAGTACATTTACGGAATGTGTATTCAACTTAGGATATTCAGGTGTGCTAGTCAGTTGTTATTGTGACCAAAATACTTGACAAGGACAACACAGGAGAGGAAAGATTTATTCTGAATAATGGTTTTAGAGGGCTTAGTTCATGGCTGACTCCATTGCTTCAGGCTGGAGGCAAAAGAGAACAGCATGGTGGAAAGGCATGGCAGAGAAAAGCTGCTCAGCGTATGGCAAATAGGAAGCAGCGGGAAAGAGAGAGGAAGGTGCCTGGCACAGGTAAAGTCTCCAAGGCTATTTCCCCAATGACTCTCCTCTTCCCGCTGCATCCCATTTGCCTATTGTTTTCACCACCTCCCAGTACATCCATTCAAATTATCAATCCATCAGATGGATTAATCCAGACAACCCTCACCACTCAACCACTGCCTGAAAGCTCACCTTGGAACCTTGCTGCTTTGCTGACCATGATTCTAACACATGAGCTTTTGAGGACATCCCAGATGCAGACCATAACACTAGGCTATTAGTCATCTCAAACATTTATCATTTTCTTGTGGTGAGAACATTCCAAATCCTTTCTTCTGGCTACTTTATAACCATGCAGCACAGTATTGTCAACTATGATCTCCCTTCTGTATTGGAATAACACCAGAGCTTATTCCTTTTATCTGGTCATAACAACCCCCGTATTTGAAGAACATGAATCATTGGTTCTACATAGACCCACTTTATTTTGTCTTTTTAACTTTTGATATTTTTATTGAGGTTAACATCATCACAATCTTTACCTTTTGTCATCCATATAAGGTGTTTTAGCCCACATCTGCTTCCAAACCTTTGGCTTATATTTTAAGGTTGCTAATGACATGATTTGAGAATTTAGGTCTATGGAGAACAGCAGACACACACAAAGATCTCCATATCCCAGGGACATGCTCCTCCTTGGATAAGAAAGCCCGCAAGAAAGAATTAGTAGCTGTCTCTGATGGATGTCATTTAAAAGACAGGAAGCAGTTAGGGGAATAATTAGAGCCTGCCAAAAAGAACATCTGGTAATAGCATTTTACAACTCTCTTCCCTTAAGAGTACTACTGGAGAACTATAGACAATGTAAGAAATCTCAATTTATGTTAATTTCCCAATGTTTGCTTTCAGCTCCTGATCTGTAGTACAGTCATGAATAGCAGCATACAGTAAATGATAATTCTCAGTTTCCAAGGGTATAATCATTTTTTTCCTGTTCTAACATACGTAGACAGAACCTAGCTTCCATCTCTCTTGGTGTTTCAGTGTTGAGTAATAATACGCTGCCTGCTGTATTAAATACCTGATGTCGGGTCACATGAAGGCAGGAAATGACAACACTGTGCTTCAAGATGACAGTCAACTCACCAGAAAAGACAGGTACTGTGGGCGTGCAATGAGAGTGAATGGGAATTGGAGTGTGTCTCCTGAAAGTAACAGCAAAAGACAGTAGTCAGTCTGGGAAGGAGGCACTTGAAAAAGAATCAAGACACACAGAATGGCTCACAAGGAGCAATCTTGGGCTGAAGGCAGGCGTGAGTTTAGAAAGGATCTAACAGGAGACTAGACTGCCTGGTTGGAGGGTCATTAGAATGTTCTCACTGAGTACTCTCTTGGACCCAAAGCTCTTATGTTCACCCAGTCTTATTTTGACCAGCAGCAATTCCTTATGTTATGAGGTGGTAATCCCTTTCTCCATTCTCCTCCTCCTCCTCCTGAAGAGAATACAAATGGAAAGCACAAATAGAGGAATATAAGGATTTATTTAGGGAAGTCGGGGACAGTCCAAAAGATGACTGTGAGGTTACATTCCAGAGAAAAGAGTTTTGGAACAGGCCATTTCCGGAGTGGAAAACGGCATGGAATAGAATATTAGGGTCCAGAGCGAGGGTCTGGAGTAGTCCATTTCTGGAAACCTTCCCTCTCCTGCACATGCATTTGGGGAGCTCATTATCACTTTTCATGCCATAGTTTACATATCTGCATCTGCTGCACTGTTCTCACCATGTTGGAAGCTTTTCCTGCTGATACCTAAGTGAAGCCCTGCTGGGGGTTGTGCATGGATTGTTGACCATGGTCCTCTAGCAGCAGCTAGGTGGGAGTTTTGATTTTCATCAAGGAGGGTCTGCTCACCTTTCCTCCAGGTCCATCAGGTCTGTCTAGCCAGCTAACATGTGTTCCTGCCCTCATCAAATCTTAGGACACTTTTACTCAGATATGTAACCATTTGTGGGGTCCTTGTCTCAGTCTCTATCTTTGCCTTTTCTACAACATACTCAGGAGCCAAAGAGTACTAGTCCATAACTTACATCTCACACAGATGGCCAGGGATCTGACCTGCCTCCTGCTTCCTAATGGAGGACAGGCTGCTGAGTTAGAGGTGGCCAAATGTCTTCACTGTCTTCTTCCACCATGACTTGTGGACAGACAGGGAATGAGGGTGAGGTCGGTGACACAGGGGTGTGAATGCTGCTCCAGAGTTCCTAGGCTATCACCCCTATGGCCTTGGCACTTTTTAGGGTCTGGGTTAGGTCTAATTCACACATTAATTGGAATCATCCAAGGTACTTAACAAGACAAGGTGCTCCCTAGATCTATGTGGCTTCCCAGCTGTCCAAAATGAATCTATGATGCATAAAATTCATTTCTTAGTCTTATTATTTTTATTTAGATTTAACTCAGGGTATTCTAACTCTGGGCTATACTCCTGGCCCCTTTGGTTTTTTAAAACAGGCTCTCCCCAAGTTGGTGAGCCTGGCCACAATCCTGCTATCCTCCTGTCTCAGCTTCCCAAGTTCTGGGATGACAGGCATGACATCCCACCACACCCAACTTTCTTAACCTTATTTCAAAGCAAAGAGAAAGCCTTGCATTCATTGCCTTCCGGCTTTTGAAATTGCTATTTGGTTGCTTTCTCAGGCTGATGTCTTCAGATCCACCCTGTCATCAATCACTGTCTCCCTGTCATCAGTCATTGCCATGTGCCTACCAGGCACTGGCCACTGCATGAGCATGAGAGGGGGATGCAGAAAGAGGAGTTGTAGACACCCAAATAGCAGACCTTGGGCACCAGGTCACACTGGGAATGGTAATGAACAATGCAGGTTTTATACAGAATGCACAGAGGGATGGCAGTGAGCACAGAGTGGAGTTGATGCTAAAGGTGGGATGGAACTGCTCTGTCCTATTAAATAAAAAGGTAATGTCCCAAGTAGGGAGATGGAGCATCCACAAATGCTTACACCACAGTGAGAAATGGAGCGAGTCAAAAGCACACTCAAGGAGCCCACTGTTAGCGTGCAAGGACTGACCAAACCAAGTACCACCAACAGGACAGCTACACAAAGAGATTTAGTTATTTATTTACTTTTGTGTGTGTGGTACGGAGGATTGAACCCAGGAGTTGGTCTACCCCTGAGTTACACTCCCAGCTCTTTAAATAATTTCTTTTTTCAAACAGGGCCTTTTAAGTACTGAGATTACAGGTGTGTACCACTCCTGGTATGATTCAAATTTCTTTAATTTTGAATGAAATTAAGATTTTTTTAAAAAAAAATATGGGCTATCACTCAGTTTTTCTATAAATGATTACCAATGCTCTCTGCTGCTTCTTGTTGGTCTTAGTTCCCTTTGCCTTCTTGACTTGCATATTCGTTTTATAATTAGAGAATATTAAATCTAGAGCTGGACGTGGTGGCACATGCTTGTAATCCCAGCATTTGGGAGGCTGGGACTGGAGGATCCGGGTTCATGGCCAGCCTCAGCTACCTAGTGAAGCATTCTGCAACTTAGTGAGACCCTGTTTCAAAATGAAGAATAAAAAAATAGGGCTGGGGATGTAGCTCGGAGGTAGAATGCTGCTGAGTTCAATCCCTAGTACCACACACACACACACACACACACACACACACAAATATATATATATATATATATATATATATATATATATATATATATTTGTGTATATCTGGTATATTTAAAAAATTCCCAGCTCATCTTTATTTATGGCATGTAAATTTTTTAAACTGTGAAATATTAAATCACAGCAAAGGATAGTGATTCATTGGCAAGCAATTTTCTGTCCATTTGTAATATGGAAGTTTTAAATTCTTATAATGTACAATATATTATGGCTTGTGGCGTTGGTGTGCAATTTTTAAAAGCTTTCTTACTCTAAAATTAAAATAATTTACCTGCTAATTTTTTTTAACAATCTTTATGATGCCAAGTTTTTAAACAGTTCTTTTTTTAATCTGACATTTACTTTGTTGAACAGAGCTTAGGTTTTCCTATTATTTAATCAGAAAACTAATCGTACTAACACCATTTATTGGATTCTTCATTTCACATTAATCTAAAAGAGAATACTTTATCATAAACTTAATTCTGTATTCTACATCAGTTCTCTACTCAACTTATTTTTAATGATGCAGTTTTTTTTCTACAGTGTCAAATTATTTTTATTTTAGCTGAAAAGAGGGCCTCTGTCTGGGGGAAGGTATATGTGCTTGCAGAAGGAGGGAAGGGAGAATGTGAGGATATGCTGGTGGGGTGAAGAGAATGTGACCAAAATTAAATAAAAATGCAGAGACTATAGTGCAATCTTTGCAGTTTAGACTTCTAGGGGTCCTAAGGAATAATGCATTTGTAAATATTCTTATAGTCTTCCCTTAGAGAAAGACTGCACACACACACACACACACACACACACACACACACACACACACACTATGCTTTTGCTTTAGCAAACCAGAATCATGTCATAGTAATAAGAAAAATTTGAAGTTTTAGCCCATGTGTTTAGCAATTATTTTATTATGGAGTTCACAGTTTTCTATAATATCAGGTTGAGAAAGGAGGTCCAGTTAAGGCTGTCATCTGCTCACCACTTGGTGATAAGCTGAGGTACCAGGAGCTAAAGAGAGGAGAGGCTGACTTCATTCTCCTCTCCCTGAACATGCAGGAGTATTAGATCTTCCAGCTTTCCTTGCAGCGTGGTCCCATCAAGGGATGCAGATGTAGACGGTGCCAGACCTGACCATGCAAACATTGTACAGCTTCTCTCTTCCCTTTGTTGTCAGTCATGATAGGTGCATGTTGATGACAGCCATCACTGGAGGAGAGGACCAGACTGATGAGCACATTCCTGAGAGAGTCTCCCCAAAGGCCACAGGACTACGCATGTGAGAGAGAAATAAGCAGGTATTGTTCATCTACCAAGATCTGGAGGACACCTGTTTTAGTATCCAACATCAATCAACCTGACGAAGACCACTCATCAATATCTTTGCAAAAGTCACACTTTTAAAATAGACATCAGAGAATATCCTCAAAATGCATCTGCAGGATATAATAGCTGAATGCTATAAAACTGGGTATATCAGGGTTCAGGCTGCTACATTTTCCGAGGCTTGGGGAGAATTCATGACTAGGTGCTGACACTTAGAGGTGAAGATTTGGACCAACCATCAAAGGCAAAGTGCAATTCAGCATCTCTACAAGCTAGAAATACTAATTATTTTAACTCAGAATGCATCCTTACTCTTTTGTCTCTTCTGTACTCATTTTATTCAGGCCACTGCTTAAAAATCATACTTGTTTTTAGCTGTATCTGTACCTTTGGCTCACTTCTGAAGCTTCCTACAAACATTGAGTATTTCTATCCAGCATTTGAAAATGTTTCTGAGGGGTGTGTGTGTGTGTGTGTATGTGGGGGAGGGAGCATCTGCGTGTAAAGGATTTAGGAGTGGTGCTGAAGGGGGTGTAAGGATTGCACAATGATTTGGAAAGGCTCTTTCAGTTGTGAGTAGGACAGGGAGGTCTTTGTAGGAGATGATGGCAGCTTCCTGGGAAGGAAGTACTTACTGAATCTTGCCTCCAGGAATGAAAATGAACCAGAAAGAATGAAGACAGATGGAATAGCCTGTGGCTAGGGGAATCCAACTCATGAAGTCATGGGATTTACAATGTAAATTCATAAAATGAAAAGATGGTAGCAAAAAAAAAATATATATATATCTCAATGGCCAGATTCTGGGGATATTATAGAGGCAAGTCAGTTATCAACTGGCTAGCAAATGTATCAAGGGACATTCATGTGACCCTTGAGAGGTGAAAAAGTCCCTCCACACCACAGCATTCTGTAATTAAAAATAAAAAGGAGTGGAGCACCTTTAAAGGTGGATACTTGCTATGGTGTGAATGTTTGTGTCCCTCCGAAGTTTTGTGTTGAAATCTAACCCCAATGGATAGTGTTAGGAAGTGATTGGGTGACCAGGACTCTGCCCTCATGAAAGAAGTCAGTGCCTTTATAATCATTAGGGACTTTAGGGAGCCTATTTTCTCCTTCTATCTCATAGTAACACTCAGGAAGCATCATCTATGAGAAATGAGACCTCACCAGACACCTGACCTGTTGGCATCGTGACCTTGAGTTCTCAGTCTCTAGAACTGTGAGCAACAAGTCTCTGTTGGTTTTGAATTACCCAGTTTAAGGTATTTGGTTATAGAAGATGAGATGGCCTACGACAACACCCAAACACAAAATTCACATTCAAAAGAAATCAAATTAAGGAATAGCCTGAGGAACAAGCCATGCAAATGTAAGTACATGGCATCATAATCTCTTGGAAAAAGGGATATGGGAAAATGAATTCAGATGTTAAGATTTCTCTTATTTATTGATCAGTTGAGAACATGCATGACAAGTAGCTACCTAATCAGATTCAAGGAGACATTAAATTATTAGCTGTATTGAGCAGGATTTGTCTATCATAAACATTTTACTTTGAGATGATATTGTGTATATCATAAGTTCAAAGGAAGACTAACCCAGATCAAGCAGAAGGGAACAAATAGGTTATTATTTTTTAAAAAAGTTGTCTCCCAGAATATTTCAAATAACGCTGTGTACATACATGAAGTTATCAATACCAATCTGGGAGTGGTAGGGAGTGGGATCTGGAGGAAAGCACAGCAGGTACTGGGTGTATGCATGTTTCTATCACTCTGAACTTCATTATGATGCATAATTACAATGCACCGATAAAAGAATGAAAAAATTGGCAGACAAGTCTAGATGCAGGAGAACCTCCTCTGCTGCTGCTTTGAGAGCCGTTGGGCAGAGGAAGAGGGACAATGGCAGGGCTTGAGAGGCCACAGCAAGTTTTCTGAAATGTTTTGACCCCTGTCCTCTCTTAACTGTCATTGCAGACCACGCCCTTTGCCATCTCTCAGCTGTGATGCAGAAGCACAAGTAGAAAAAGCCTGGCGCTTGTGTTCTGTTGCATAAACTTACACCAGGAAATTTCATTATTTTTAATCATAAGACTTAGAATATGTCCTCTGCACAGAAAGCCCTAGCGCACAGAATAATAAAAATCTCTAATTAAAACACATACAACAAGTGACATGTGCACATTTCAACTGCTCAGGGAACAGAGCAGCGTCTCCTTCATCATGTACTGTGACGAGACTGATTTGTCAGCTGGGGTCACATTCAGAGAATGGCAGACCTTTTGGGGTCACTTCATCCCAAGAAAATGAAGTAAATACAGATTATAATTAGGCATGTGAAGTTTGTAAATGATACAATAGGATCCTATTGTCAGAATACATGGAAATGTTTTGAGAGGACTTCATTTTTTTTTTATTTGGATTTAGAATTTGAAGTTCAAGAGCAGTAAAAGGAGTTATTTTGATATCTTTAAAGTTGCTCCTCTCATTTGAGATTCAGGGATATTTCAATAACAAAGGATGCTCTGCAGGGATAGCTATAACTGGAAGACACAAAGAAGGGAAAGGTGACAAGGAGAGCAAGGACACCTGGAGGGGGACACGCCAGCCCTTTGCCCCAGAGCAGACTGCTGGTGATACAGTCTCTTCTTATTTTATAGTTCCTTTGGGAGAGACCCAAAGATTGGGAATTATTTGGTTACCACCATTGTTCTGCGGTAGAAAAGATTGGAATTACTTACTGTGCTCATTAGTATGTGTAGAAATTAACTTTGCTATTGCAAAACTCATTGTGTAAATTTAAATGTGAACATGATTACTTGGAGATATTGTAAAAAATGCAGTTTCTGATGCAATAGGTTTGGGTAGGGCCTGGGATTCTGCAGCCCTAACAAGCTTTTAGTTGATGCCACCAATCTGAAGACCAAACATTGAGGAGCAACACTGCATCATGAATTCTTAGATGAGAGACTTCGTCTCAGGAGAATTATAATCTTCCCAATCCCCCAAGTCATATGCAATCTGTAGGCAGGCATATATGTGTATTTTCTAGTAGACGGCATTGGCTTTCCTCATATTCTCTAAACAGGTTTATACCAAAAGAAGTCAAGAGCTCCTGTTGTAGAAAAGACACAAGGAAGGGGGTGAGTGAGCTATTGACCTGGTCATGCATAACAATTACTTATGCGTTACTATGAGCAGAGACAACCAACATCCAAAGGAGATTGAAAACGCAAGTCTAGTCACTGAAGTTTGGGAGAGGAAGGTAATAAGCCTTCGCTGGCTATTAGAAAGTCTAAAAACGAAGCAGAAGTTCAAGGAAGACATGATCTTCTCTGCATTAAAAGCACATAGTCATTTGTGAAACGGAGCTTAGATGCTGGCCAAACCAGTGGTCACTAGGTCTGACTGCAGGGTGGATACATTCTACATTATCCTTATGTTGCTCTCCCTATGCCCTGTCCCAGATCACTGTTGGAGTATGTCCAGAGTAGGGCATTTGCCTTTCAAAGATCCTCAGCTGGCATTCCTGTGCAGCCTGGGTGGGGAACCTTTCATGAAGACTAGAACAACTGGTGAAAAAACCGGTTGTCCCTGAGAATAGAAAGAATGTTAAAAATGGATGGATGTCAGCTGTGTGTGGTGGCGCATGCTTGTAATTCCAGTATTTGGGAGGCTGAGACAGGAGGATCTGGGTTTGCAGCCAGCCTCAGCTACTTAGTGAGGTCTTCTGCAACTTAGTGAGAACCTGTTTCAAAAAATAGGGCTGGGGTGTAGCTCAGAGGTAGAATGTTCAATCCCCAGTACTGCAAAAAAAAAAAAAAAAAAAAAAGGTGGATGTCAAACTCCGATACATATTGTCGGGCTACTATCAGGATGACCTTGGGAAAGAACTGTATGCTTTGGGAAAGCACTGGTTTCAGTTGAAATGGAAGCTAATCCTAGTCCTGGGAGGGAGGATTTTGGAAGGCAGCACATAACTTGGGAGAGAGAAACATCATTCCACAGGATTAGGGTCCATTTGCTGGTGAACTCTCAGGCATGGCAAAGCTTGACGGGTTCTGAGCAGTGGTGGACTTGCTTCACCTTTCCGTAAGAACTGGTCCTGGAGCCAGCTGGGGTTGACTGAGTCAGGTTTGCCCCAGGACACCTCTAGTAGCCCAAGCAAGTTACTCGGAGGTCTTCCTCTCTGGTTCTATCCCTCTGCCAGGAATTTTCTGCATATGGATAAGCAGTTTTGCTGACACTATTTGTTGAAAAGGCTATCTTTTTTCCATCATATGTTTTTGGCCCCTTTATCAAAAATCAATTGGCTGTAAGCACATGGATTTGTCTCTGAGTCTTCTATTCTGCTCCATTGGTCTGTGTGTTGGCTTTTGTGCCAGTTCTGCTTGCTCTGGGGACATTTCATCTTGTTGGTCTCCATTATTCCTGTTGTTCCAATTACCATACGTTGCTTTGTATCTAATAAACCTCTATCTTTATTATGATACCACCCCCACTCCAAGCTGATGTTCAGGCTTTTCTTGTCTATTTCTACCTGGATGTTCTGATGATCTTCCATTACTAAGTGGGTTCTGATCCACAGGCAAAAATGAAGCCACTCTCTTACAATCAAAAGTATAAGGGGATTTGATATAAGAAAATAACCAAAACACCAGAAAATTCCACTTCAATGTATGGAATCAGTAATATTAAAGCAACCCATCCTAGGGGATTTTCCTGCACCAGAGTTGATGTTAGCAATATCAATTAAAAGCAAGAATAGCTGGGCATGGTGGTGCACACTTGTAATCCCAGTACTTAGGAGGCTGAGACAGGAGGATTGCAGTTTTGCAGCTAGCACCAGAAACTTAGCGAGACCCTCTGGAACTTAGTGAGACCCTGTTTCAAAATAAAAATAAAATAAGGCTGGAGGTATGGCTCAGAGATAGAATGCCCTGGGTTCAATCCCCAGTAACACACACACGCACACACACACACACACACACACGCACACACACACACACAAGGATAATGCAATATCAAGAGAGAAAGAGAGAAAAAATCATCTATAACACAAAAATAGGGGGACCTACAACCTCCAGAGTCAAGCTGAGGGGTATCATCTGCAGCCGGTCTATAGTCCTGGTTGGAGAGACGGGTCCAGGGCAGTGCATCCACTCCATGGGTGAGACCTCAAGCAGATGCCTCCATCCTTACCCTTTTATGAGGAGGCTGCTTGAACTTTGAACCTCCTAGGGTAACTCTTTTGGCAGTTGAGCCAGGCACCAAATGTCCTCTCTAGCTAATTTTCCTGGCATTTTGACTTCCTAATATCTGGTCAGCAAAATACTATATCACAGAGCGCAGCAACCTCTCCATTCCCGGGAAACAAGCTGAGAAGAAGGTGAGAATATGACAGGAGTGGGGAGGCAAGTCCAGGGGAGACTCCCACCCATATATACCACACCCCTGCCCAACGTGACCTTTCCATCCTCACCCTTCACCTTACCCCAGATGACCCTGCTGCGTCCCTGCCGGAGGGCTAAGAACAAACAGCTTGCTCCCAATTTCTCCTACACCCTACAAGAAATAGCCAAATCCCTTTGAATCTAGCTCTTGTGCATTCCACTGGTAAACTGCATGCCCATCATCGTGACAGGCATCCATGCATTTGATTTCCTGTTCAGTTGCCTGAAGTTCACTGTTGACTGTGAATTTCCTTCATCTCTGTCAAGTCTTATTCCTCATCGTCTGCCTCAGTGTCTGGAATACAGAGAGCACTAGGGAAATATATATACACACATATACATACATATATTTATTTTCCTTATTTTATTTAATAATTCACCATTTATCTACCAAATACTCTCTCATGCTTCTGGAAGAAATATTATAGTCTTTTTGGAGTGTCACCTGATAAATTTTTAAAATTTAGTCTTTACCCTAGAAATATAACACCAATTTGTAAGGATAGATGTATACATATATGTATATTATATATATGTATATGTATATTTATATGTATATGTGTGGTAGAAACAAAGGAAAATATGTCTTAATAATTAGTTAATGCTCTTATGTCGTTTCCTGTAAACCCTGATAGTAACTATCTTCAAAGAAAACAGCTAGATAAAAATGAACATCGTAGGATCTTCAAGAGCATGGCTAGGTATGAAATCACCTGTCAATACACATCACAGGAAGACCATTTAGTTTTCCTTCTCATGCTGAGTTATGAATTAGGCTTTGTTGCAAACATGTTCCTCATTAGAGGTGTTGTTTACCTATTGACTCACTCTTCCTTGCAGGGCTGAGTCAAGCCAGCAGGTTCCCCGAGGATACGCAGACGGGGCCCTCTGCACATTGAAGGTTTGTGGCCAGACGATTAATCAGAGCCCTTGTTCTTGGCACTTTCATGGAATTGTAGTCAATAACCCACTGGATGCCATTGCCCTTTCCTTGACGTCATTGTGACATTGGATGGGTGATAGGACTGTCCCTGGGGAGGATGCGGTCTAGTTGCCTCAGTGGACATTGAGTAAGTGCACAGACACTGTCCTAGGCACTTTGAGGGACAGAAAGGGGAGGATGTAAAGTGTTGGGAATAATATTTGAACTCAAGGAACTTGCTGTCTAACGAGAATGTGGGAGTGTCAACACATATATGCGCAGACATTACTCTATGGTATATGGAAACTCTCATAGAAGGGTCAGTCACAGTGTTCCAGCCATTCAGAGCAGGAGAAACTATATAAAACAGAAGCTTTTAGAGAGCAAGGGAAATGTTACAAAATAGTACTATTTTGTGGTTCTTGGAGTGGGGTGAGGTGTCCCTGGGTGTCCGCAGTGGGAGGGAGTGCTCACCACAGGAGGTGGGAAACAAAGTCACAGGTGCAGGAAAGTAAGGCATGGTTCCATAAACTGAAAGCCTTGTTGGAATGCAGATCCTTGTGGGGAAGGCATACAGGATACAGTGGGCTGGATTGTCTGCAGTGAAGCCCAAGGAGTCAGCTGCAGGAAACGAGTTTCTTGGAGGCTCATAGTTTATCTTAAAATGTCTACTCCAAGGTGCACCTGTCTTTATTTAAAAATAAGAAATTGAAATATTGTTTAATGACATACTTTTGTTATTTTTCATGGCTGAGTAAAATTCCATTGTGTGTAAATATCACATTTTTTTTATCCATTCATCTGTTGATGGACGTCTAGGTTGGTTCCATAATTTGGCAATTGTGAATTGTGCCATTATAAAGGTGGGTATGCGTGTATCACCATAGTATTCTGAAATTAATTCTTCTGG
Source organism: Graphiurus murinus (assembly GCA_004027655.1). NCBI lineage: Eukaryota > Metazoa > Chordata > Mammalia > Rodentia > Gliridae > Graphiurus > Graphiurus murinus. The sequence goes on from PVLC010000063.1 coordinate 89,339, forward strand.
AAAGATACTGAGCTTGTATCACTTTGAGCCTCACTATGATATATAATTACAATGCGTCAATGATAGTATAAAAACATAATTAAAAATAAGACATATTTTCCATTGCTTATCATTGAATAAAATAGAAACATCAAGAAAATGTCTGGTTTGCATGCAATGCTGCAGACTGTACCCTTGGCACATTGCCATGTACACATGGGTAACATTCCCCAATTTGAGAACCAGGATATTTTACTTACTTAAAAATGATCTTTACCAGCTGGGCTTGGTGGCACATGCTTGTAATCTCAGTACTTAAGACCCGAGGATTGCAGGTCCCTGGCCAGCCTCAGCTATTTAGTGAGGCCCTCTGCAACTTAGTTAGTCCCTGTTTCAAAATAAAGAATAAAAAAATAGAACTGGGGATGTAGCTCAGAGGTAGAATGCCTCTGGGTTCAATCCCCAGTACCGCAAACAAAAACAAACAAACAAGAAAACTTTACCAGTGCTTGGGAGACTAAGACAGGAGAATTTCAGGTTTGAGGCCAACTTCAGCAACTTAGCACGACCCTGTTTCAAAATAAAAATTAGAAAGGGCTGGAATGTAGCTAGGAGGCAGGATGCCCCTGGGTTCAATCCCAAGTCTTCCCCAACCATGAAAAAAAATATCTATAATGCATATCATGTGGCATAAACTACTAAATTTACAAATGTATTAACTCATTTGAACCTCAAAAAAAAACAAAAAACAAAAACAGGTCAGGTAGATACTTTTATTATCCCCATCTGAAAGAAAAGGAAGCTGAGGGTCCAAGATGACAAAGTTCTAGAGCAAGATGGTATGTCTAGAAGGAAGAGGCTGGGATCCAAGCCTGGGGCAGCGCTCCAGGAACTGTTTTCTGACCACTAACCACAAAGCTTCTATGGAAATTATAGAGAACTTGAAGATTTATTTTGGAAACTAAAATGAGCCATATAGTTAGACTAGCGCATATTTAAAGAGTCTAAATTTGTCACTGGTAGGCAAAACTATTTTTCCCTAGACTGTTTGTACATATTTGAGTATGCATGTACATAAATTGTAGACTTAAATCATTTGACTTCATTGGCAATTATGATTTGCAATGCACATCTATAATATCAATTTCCAAGGTAATTTCCATTTGTCTTCCATAATGGAAAGGAAGAGAGGCCATCCACAGAGAAGAAGGTGAGTGAGGAGGCTGAAGGGGCTGAGATAGACCTGCATTCAACAGAGTGGTGTGGACTGCTTCTTTCTCTCTCTCTTTTTTTCTTATACCTCTGTTGAAAATATCTTGACTCCACAGATTTTTGCTATTATCTTCATACATTTGAAGGTGACTTCCTAAACCATCTTTGCTAAAATATTTAGAAAGCCATGCCGGGGTGGGGGTGGGAGTGGGGGCTGGTCACTTTTCAAATTAACTTTTACCTGTAATTAGGCTAAAACAAGACTTCAGTTTTACCTCTTTCAGGGAACTGTTACATCCACTTTCTTTCTTTTTTTGGAAATTAAGAATTATTGCCTTCAAATAAATGGCAAAGGATTATTAATGCCGCTCCAGACGGCATCAGAAATTTAAGAGGTGTGTGGGAACAATCCAATTCCCCTTAACAGAGATTGAGGGAAACTAAAGTACAGTTCGATATTAATTATCACCACGGGAAGATGGAAGGCACAGGCGGTAAGCTTCCGTCTGGAAACCAGAGCACACGGCCAAACAGACGATGCACCCTCAGGATGTGTGTGTGTGTGTGTGTGTGTGGTGTGTGTTATTGGGCTTAAACCTAGAGACATTCTACCTCCAACCTATACTTCCAGCCCTATTTTTATTTGAAACAGGGTCTCACTATGTTGATGAGAGTGTCACTACTTGCTGAGGCTGACCTCCTGTCTCTGCCTCCCAACTACTGGGATTATAAGCATAGGCTACCACACCCAGCTGGCTCTGGGGATTATCCACGATCAGGTTTGAGTTCCATGCTTGTGGGAGAGGTTCCTTTTGGGGAGCCAAACCTAGGAAAACCACACAATAATCAACTTGGAAAGTTGAGTGGCACAGGTGCTAAGATGTCTTCCTTTTCCTACTAGTAGCTGGTTCTCAGTGCCATGTCACTTAGGGTTGCCAAGATGTGGGACACGGAGGGCTGTCCTCATTTTAGAGTTTATGGAGGATCATTGCTCTGGTCTTGTCTCCTGTAGAAGACTCCTGCAGCAAAGATCAAACAAGAATGGAGTTATTTGGGGACCTATAATCAAACTGCAACTTTGAAGTAGGATAATTCCCCCCCAATAGAATATTTATAGCAAACAATCAGAAGGGGCCCTTTTTACTGAGCTAGCATAGTAAGGATTTAAAAGAATGTTTTAACGCTATAACCAAAAAATAATAATTTTGAAATGGCCAATATGTTTCCTGTTCCCTGTGTATGCTTTCTTTATCCCTTTTTAGGCTTTAGGTAAATCCCAATTTCTCATCTCATGGGAACACATTCTATTTTATAGCATGAGGTATGGCCAGAGTTGAGAATCTCAAATACAAGCCAAGTAGATCTCTGGACTAAATTTGTTTTAAGTGTTTTCTTTGACAACAGCAGACTTCATTCTTCACCATGTTGTCTTCATGCATTCAGTTTAGGGTGCAAGGAAGGCAGAGAGTATAGCTGGTAAGATTAATTCCATAGGAAGCAGTAGAGACCTTCATGTGCACTGTGATTCTGCAGTGTGTGTGTCAGAAAGTGTGCAGGACCCAAGCCCAGATGACTTCACTTAATGACCATAGCCATCCTGCTATGCCTGTGGTGCAGATGAAAATGTTAAGCAACTCATGCCAGACCCACCCTGAGCCTTCGACTCTGCAGTTCACTCCACTCTGCCCTTTCCTGGGCACAGGTAATCATGAAATTCCAGAAGCCTAGGCAATTTACCAAATAAGCTCTTTTGATATGAAATACATCAATCTCAGGACCTTAGGTTTTATAACTTAGGTATTTTGTAATCAAAATACTTGTTTTGAACAAGTGAATTTAAAATGGGTCATGTTTCTCAAATACAAATGACTGACAGAGGAATGGGGAGCTGCTATTTACTTATTTATTCATTGTAAGAAAATGTGAGATAGGCCTTCTTAAAAAGTTTTTAAGTGCACAATGCAGTATTGTTAACTCTAGGCACGGTGTTACACAGCAGATCTCCAGAACTTACTCAAATTGTGTAACTGAACTTTGTACCCCTTGCACAGAAGCTTCCTAATCTCCCTTCCTTCAGCCCCTAGAAACGACTAATCAATCATCTGTTTCTGTGAGTTTGACTGTTTCAGAGACTTCCAGTAAGTGAAATATTGTAGTATTTGTCCTCAGACTGGCTTATTTCACTTAACATGTTACCCTCCAGATTCATCAATTTTGTTTAGTTTCCTTCTTTTTCAAAGTTAATATTCTATTGTATACAATAGAATGTTTTCTTTATCTAGTCATCCATTAACAGACATTTAGCTTTTCCTAGTCTTGTCTACTGTGAATATTGCTGCAATGAACATGGATGTATTTATCTTTTTGATATCCTGGTTTTAATTTTTATGGATATATCCCTGGAAGTAGGACTACATGCTAACTATATTTCTGAATTTTGGAGAAACATTTACATTTATTTTTCATAATAATGGCACCATTTTATATTTCCATCTATAGTGTATAAGGATTCCAATTCTGCATATTCTTACTGATACTTACCTTTTATTATTTTACTTTTTTGGTAATACCCATCCTAAGAGGTTTGAAGTGCTATCTCACTGTGGTTTTGCTTTGCATTTCTTTGGAATAGTGCTATTGAGTGTCTTTTCATATACTTATTGACCAGTTTGATGTCTTCTTTGGAGAAATACCTATGAAAATTTTTGGCTCATTTTTAATAGGGTTGTTTGTAGGTTTCATTTTGTTTTAATTATTACTATGCATCTGTAGGTGTACCTTAACATTTTAAGTATTAATCCCTCATCAGATATATAGTTGGCAAACACATCCCCCAATCTTTTTGGTTACCTTTACTGTGTTGACCATATCCTTTTCTATGAGAAGGTTTTCAGTTTGATATGGCCTCACTTGTTTGATTTTGCCTTTGCTGATGTTGCCTTTGGTTTCAAACACAAGAAATCATTGCCCAGACCAATGTCACAAGGGCCTTAACTATGTTTTGTACTAGAAGTCCTTACCTTACAGTTTTAGGTCATACACTTAAATATTTATTAGTACTTGGAGTTTATTTTTGTTCATGATGTGAGCTAAGGACCTAATTCACCTGTCCTGTCCAGTTTCCCAGTTCCATTTTCTGAATATGTTATCCTTCCCCACTGTGTATTCTTGGCATTCTCGTTGAGGATCGGTTGTTCTTGTACATGTGGGTTCATTTCTGGGCTCTCTGTTCTCTTTCATTGGTCTGTATGTCTATTTTCAACTTAAAACTTTTAGTGTTCATCACAACAGTGATTGTGTATTTCTTTCTTTTTTTTGGTACTGGGGATTGAACTCAGAGGCATTCTACCTCCGAGCTACACCCCCAGCCCTATTTTTTATACTTTATTTTGAAACAGGGTCTCACTAAGTTGTGGAGGGCCTCACTAAGTAGCTGAGGCTGGCCACGAACCCGGATCCTCTGGTCTCAGCCTCCCAAATGCTGGGATTACAAGCATGTGCCACCATGCCCGGCTTGTGATTGTGTATTTCAAAATGGAAGCAAGCCAAGTTTTTAATGATTACAAATGCAATATATATATATAAATATAAATATATATATATATATTTATTTATCAATTATAAAAAATCATAGAGAAGAAAACTAAAACTACCAGTAACTCCATAACATGGATTTAATGATTGATTAACTGCTTCTGCCACAAGTACTTCATTTTGTGTACCATGAAACATCAGAAAGAGCAGATCACCATTTCTGTACTACCTCATTCCTCTTCCAACAGCGATGCCAAGAAAGCATTATAACTCCCACATTATGGGTAGGAAAATGAGTCCCCTGCATTTCGTTGTCACATAGTGACCTTAGAGTGTTAGAATGAATGTTACCTTGAACAGCATTTTTTTTTTGCTTCCCATTTTTATAGTTCCTTATGCTTTTTTATTTAACAAATGACAATTTCTTTAGAAAAATTGTTTTCCCTCATTGTTACGGAAAATGGAGATATAATAATTCATGAAAATAATTACACATTTAAAATTTCAATACATCAAGGAGTTGAAGCCTTTTACTTTTGTAAAATTGTCCTACATATCAAACTCTAATTATATTGTAAAAGTTCCGCAGTGAAGAACCCATTGCATTTTTCGTGTTTCTTTCATTGTTTGTGTTATTACTATCATTATTATTCTTAATGTTCTCACTGTGAATAACGTCTTTTTGACAACATGATTAGAGAAAATAATCTGGTTAGGGTATATATTCAACATGACTTATGTTAAAATAATTCTAAATTTAAATGTAACAACTTCGCAATAAGAAAAATTAGGTTGCCAGAAGAAATGGATGCACATATCCACTTGAGGTCTCCATAGAGAATTTTCCTTAATGACTTTTTATATTTTAATGGCTTTGAGTTAACAGTTTTTCATTAGAAAGTGAAATTGAAGAATATGTGCTACTATAAATTTTATATATATGAATAGCGTAATTTAGGTTTTGAGGACAGTACATTGAATACATTCATATTAAGCCTTACGTGGTAAAGACGCAAATGAGTCCATTCATAGGAAATGAACACTTTAATCTCTGGTACATTTACGAAACTTTGCTAGCTGGGATAAAGTCAAATAAAATGATCTCTTGGCTGACGATGATTTAATTACAAATAATACAATGATACGCCCCCCCCCCTGCAAATCCAGCTTATAAAATGAAGGCTGGCAAAACACAAAAGATGTGAAGAAATGATCTGTCTGCTGTCATTTAAAATGTCAGCTGGTATATGTGCACACTCCAGAAGAAAAGACATACTGTGCTCTCCTATTTATAGCTTTGAGTTGCCCTTCCTATGGAAACACATCCCTGGAAGAAAGAGTTGTGTAGAGCATTTACGTATTTTTAGTCTTTTTGAGGTCATGAAAAAAATAACAGAACAAAAAGATACTGAGACTTTTTCTGATTTAATGATTGCTTCTTTATTGATTAATACAATGCTATTTACAAATTTGTGTTTTAGAGCCATTAAATATATTTCTAATGTTTAAATAAGTCAGTTTAACATTTATAATTCAGAGGAGTGCTGGAGGCCAGCCCTTGAGGTAGTGGGGGTCAGGGGTCTTTCAGTAGGTGTAGAATGAGACAAGGTCACCAGAATATGCTCACACCAAATACAGTGAAGAAGTGTGTCTGTTTTGTTGTTGTTGTTGTTGTTTGTTAGTAGCTGTTTTATACTATTTTTCTGCAATGAGGCATATAGAACAGGAACCTCCATAGACCTGTTCCTCCAAAGGTCATCCTCAACCAGTGAAGGTTACAAAATATAACATGTATATAAAAAATTCTTTTAGTGTATAAAAATTCTTGAGGTTACAAAATACCACATATATATAAAATACTTTTAGTACATAAAAATTCTTAAAAATACAACACATATATAAAAATTCTTTTCCATTAGTTTAAATCTTTACTATTTGGTTAGCTCCTTTAAGCAGTGTTCTTATCTTTATCTCAGGTAGCTAGAGGGTCAATGTATCCTGTAAAATTCCAGGGAGACAAGGTGGGAGTGGGCAAAGACTATTTGTAGTAACCATTTTAGATAAACTTGCAAAGCCTGTTTCTTACTAATGTTTGAAAGAGGTTAATGAATTGGGTTTTCTTCAGGCACTGCTTTTCGGCTAATATTAAGAAATCACTATCCGTCCAGCCACCCTCTGTTTCTAAGAAATTTTCCTTTATAATTAATATAAAAGCAAAACCCAAAGCACCCCAAATTTCCAGAATATAACATAATGCAAAGTGGGATATGCCACACATTCCTTCTTTTGGAATCGTCTGCCTTGCAGGACTCCAGCGGACTGAGCCTTGCTCAAAATCCAGCTATTAAGGAGCTGCGGCAGAGGAGAATTCATAAACCTTGTTTCTTAACAGTCCAAGATAATAAAAACATTAAAATATTTCTCCTCTGTGTCTTTATCTATGTTGTGCAAGGGATCAAACCCAGAGTCTTATGCATGCTAGGCAAACATTCTATCATTGAGCTACATACATGGTTCACATTTGATGCTTCTTATTTATTTTTATACTTTTATTGGTGCATTATAGTCTCACCTCATAATGTAATTCACAGATAGTGACACACACGCACACAGCACTTGGTGAACTTCCCCCTGCTCCCTCCCTTCTCCCTCCTTCCCCATACACGATATTGCGATTGACATACATATTCTCATATATGTACTTAATGTCAGTGGAACTGTTTCCTTCATTAATTCTTCCTGTCTCCCCCCTTACTGTCCCCAAGACCACATACCCGTCTCTACTGGAGTTTCTCCACCATTATCTAAAGTTCCTCTTCGGCGGTGGGTGATGCCAGCAGCACTTGTCCTCTGTCAGGGAAGCCAGGCAGGCTGCTGAGCTGGCCACGTGGTGTGCCTCTCCAGGGCATTCCTGAGCTGTCTCCTCCCACCTCTCCAGCCGAGGAGGTCTGAAATGTATGCTGTCCTTCACCACTCCTGGGGAAGGTGGGAATATTTGGAAATAAATAACAGTTTTGTCATTCTGGTCAAATAAATAAAACATAAACAAACAAACAAATAAAGTTCCTCTTGTATTCCCATTACTCCTTAGCTTTCACATATGAAAGAAAACATATAATCCTTCACTTTCTGTGACTGGCTAATCTCACTTAACATAATGCTCTCCAGGTCCTTCAATTTTCTGGCAAATGACATAATTCTGTTCTTTATTGTTTAGTAGAATTCCATTGTATGCATATCCCATAGTTTTGTGATCCATTCATCTGTTGATGGACACCTGAGTTGGTTCCATAATTTGACTGTTATGAATTGTGTTAAATAAGCTAGCCTATTTGAATAACTTCTCTTTTTTCCTAATGATTTAATTTTACCTAGTTTTAGTCTTATTTTTTCTTATTACTAAATTAATTTTTATAATGATAGATTCTAAACTTTGTGCAGTCATGGGAAAGGGATACTAGTGCTTTCATAAGACATAGAGATTCTCAAGTAGGGCAACTTTGTATGGTGAAGGAAGGCGTCTGTGACTTTGCAAATTAGCTCTGGGCTCCTCTCCTATAACCCAAAGACAGACACTCTAAGAAGTCCAAATGGATAGTGCTTCAAGAGTTCAAATGTGGGTGCTGCTTACATGCATAATATTTCCCTTGTCAGGTTATCCTAAAGGAGCTCACCTGATGTATAGTTTAGCAGGGATCTGGACCCCACAGCCTGAGCATGGTGCAGAGATTGGGAGGAATCAGGGAGTGCAGAGCAGGTCACAGAAGGAGGTGCTGCTTCCTTCTAGATGCACTCGGATCTCCTTCCTTGTCAACATGGTCTGATTGTGCTGGATCCCATCAGCACTGGGACTGCAGTGTATGCTCATTTTCCAGCCTCCTGAGGACCTAGGAGGACCATACACCTATGTCTTGTGATGACACAGGACAGGAAAACAGAGGGAGGCTTCTGAGAAGGAGGCCCTGTAGCTGTGGCTGTCCCTTCCTCCCATGCTCTCATGCCTTGAGTGTCACAGGTCTGGAGACTGTGATGGAGCCGCGCCTGTGTGCCCTGCCCTGCAGGTATCCCCAACATGAGGGTACCTGTTATGACTGACCTTTAGAATGTCCCACCCAAAGCTCATGTGTTGAAAGCATGGTCCCCAGTGCAGCAAGGTTCAGAGCTGGGACATGGCTGGAGGAGCTGACTACTAGAGAGGTGGTCTTGGGGGGCTCTATGTATGTCCCTGGTCTCCTCCTCTCGCTCTCGTTGTTTCTGGACACCATGACTGAGAGGGGCTTCTCTGCACCATACCTTGCCACTGTGTTTTCTCCCTTGGAGCTGGCTGAGAATGGACTGAACCTCAAACCATGAGCCAAACAAACTTGTCCTCCTCCAAGTGGGGCTTGCCAGGTGTTTTGGTCTGAGTGATGGAAGCTGACTAAAACAATGTCCCAAACTAATACTAGCAGTCAACTATATCTACATTCCTTGTTAGGGAAGAAAAAATACACTGTAACCTGTTTAAGTCACCCTTACTCTATTTTTCTGTTTCTCGCTGACAACACTCCTGTCTATCATCATGCACCACTGGGCTATTTTTGTCTCTCCCCCCTCTTCTCCTTCCATTCCCTTCCCTTTCCTCTTCTCCTCAGTAAGATTTCTATGTATGTGTGTGTGTGTGTGTGTGTGTGTGTGTGTGTGCATGAGCTTGCATATGTGTGCATGTGCTTATATCTGCATACATGTGCTTGCATATGTGTATATGTGAATGAGCTTGCACACGTGTGCACATGCTTGCATAGAAGTATATGCATCTGTGTAAATGTGCACCTGTGTGTTCATGTACATGCATCAGGTTTAGCTGAGGAAGTGGAGAAAAGCATCAGCAGAATGACGGAAGATATTTTGCTGCATGTGCCTTTCTTTTGTCTTAAGCAATTTTTCTTAATTCTGAGAGAAGGGAGGGTAAAGGGTTAGGAACACAGTTGGAATCAGAAGGTCTGCAGTGGTTAAGGGAGGGAGATGATAAAAGGAAAATACTGGTGTCCTCGGGATGGGATTGGGAGCTGACTTCCCCTGCTTGGTGAGGGGAGTCATGTCTACAAAACAGAGATCTTGTTTGGGCTGGATTAGCTCAGGGGGTTGCCCTAAATAAAAAGTCGGTAATATGGACATACCAACCTCATTAATCAAGGACTTTTGGAGGTGTGAGTATCAGAAGAGAGGACTCGGCCTGTTTGCCATTCACTGCAAGGGACTGCTGCCTCTCCCCTCCTAGTTTGGAAAAAGTAGCACTCAGTAAGAGGGAATTCCCAGCCAGGACCTAAGAGATAACCCTGTACCACCAGGTGTCTGTGCCATCCATCAGACATGGGTCCCCTGGAAGGTTTCCACAGTGAGTTGGGCAGGTGACAACACTTGTCCCAGGCCAGGTCATTCAAGTCCCTGGGAGCTGATGAGTTCTCTTATCTTCATACCATGAGGGGCCATGATGAAAACTCTCATAGGAGGGAAAAAGACATTAGCAATCGCCTCCCTTCTCAGCTACTCCTTAAGCACACAGTTGAAAGGATAAATATTAAATATCCTTCACTAGAAAAAAAAATCTAAATGATCAAGAATTATTTCCCTGAATTGGACTTGAACAGTTCATGAGTAAGTCCTAGAGTGCCCCAGATCTGCCTTTTCTCAGGAATATCTTTATGAAAAATGGGAAGATATATTGCTAGTTGTCTGAAAATATTGTGGGGAAGAAATCCTGTGTATATTTCAATTTCCCAGCGTATGGTACTGTGAGATAAGGAACCTCTCTCTGCCAGCTCTGTTTTCAATACAAGGCAGCAACGCAGCCTGCTATAAGCGGACAGGACTGCTATGGATAGAGTTGGAAACATTCCCTGGAAAGCAGAGGCTGTGACCTAATTGTGCAGAATGGCATCTTAGTTTTTTTCATGCACTTCTAATTCTTGTTAAAAAATTTACGCACTGTTCTCATAAATCCTATTTATGATGCATGGACACTGAAACTAAGTGAATTGCTTCGCACATAAAAAACTTACTACTTTCTTGCAGCTCGGTGCAGCATAGGGAGAAAAGGAAATGAGTGCTAGGTGAGGGTTTCGTTGGCCTGAAAAACGAAATGCACCTACATCGGTTTCCTATTTTGTGTCTATTAAGGGATGAGCAGTAGATGCCTCCTTCTAATGAGTTCGTCATGATTCCGTCTTCTAGTACTTGTCCTGCTTGCTCCCCACCTCCATTGTCTCCCCACATCTCTTTGCAGCATTTCTATTGATGTTGTGCCAACAACCAATTTCCTGGAACCCACTGGCACCCTATCCCTCACACCACTTCTCCTGTCCCCTAAAAATAACTATAATTTTTGAGGAAATTTTGCCCTGTTTTTTTTATAATGATGTTACCAATTTGCATTCCCACCAACAATGTACAAGGGCTTTCTTTTCATCGTTTCCCACACCTGCTAACCTTCTTCCTTTGCTAATAGCCATCCTAACAAGTGTGAAGTGTAATTTAATTGAATTATGGTTTCGATTTGCATCTCCTTGATAATTAATGATGCTGAGGACCTTTTCATATTTTGGTTGGACATTTTTTGTGCTTTCTTTTGAGAAATGTCTGTCGATTCAGGACTTTGACCTATTTGTGAAAATTAGTCTTTTTATGTTTTTGTTTTGTTGATTTTTTGGTTTACTATTAAGTTGGGTATCTTGAATACATATTCTGAATATTAATCCCATAGCCAATAGATGGTTTGAAAATATTGACTTCCAGTCCACAGCCTGGTTTTCAGCTCTACTGAGGCTGGTGGTAGGTGCTGAAATGTTTGTTGATTAAGTGACTAACCTACATATTGAGTCATTTTTATCACTGATATTTCTGTCCACAAATCATAACAAATGATACACATTTTAATAAGAGATTTTAATGCTTGATTACCTTAAATGTGTTCTGGGCAGGGGCAGTATGGGTTCCAATGATGCACAAGGCTTATGGTGACCCTCAGATCATTCTGTAAACACATGGTGTGTGTTTTCATTGAGGGGAATGGTTTAATAAGGCAGAAGCCTATAGAGCCAGAATGAGATCTGCCATGTCACTGGATTGGTGAAACATCTCAGAAGCACAGAGGCAGGGTGAACTCACTTTGCCAGAATGGTTCTAGGTTGGAGGTGGATGACAGGGTGGGCGTTGGGGAAACTGTGGGGCCCCTTGGTGTGACATCACATGATGGTTCTGGCTGTTGGCAGCCTGTGGTCCACATGAGGATATGAGGAGGTCAGAGGTCAAGGTCAGTCCAGCCCACTAGCGCTCCCTTCTGCTCTTTCTGCATAGCCCTTGGTTCCAAGTCAATATTCACAGTGCATTTTCCCCAGCTTCATTGAAATCTATCAGCAATTAAAAGTTGTTCACATCATGATGCCTATATTATAAAACAACTGCTACAAATGAACGAATTAACATACCCATGACCTCACATAGTCACATTGTGTGTGTGTGTGTGTGTGTAGTGAGAACATTCAAGATCACCTTTTCTAAAAATGTCTCATATACAACACAGTATTATTAGCTACAGTCACTATGCTGTATAGTACATCTTCAGAACATATGCGTCCCACATGACAGAGTCCTCCTGCCTTTTTAACCATCTAAGATCTCACCATTCTCCTCTCTGATTTTGGGAGTTGGACTGTCGCAGATTCCACACACAAGTGACATCTTGCCCCGCTTGTCTTTTTGTGTCTGACTTATTTCACTTAACATAATGTCCTCCAGGTTTGTCCATGTTTTGGCAATTGGCAGGATTTCTTTATTTCTTAAGGCTGAACAATATGCCATTGAATGTGTCTATGTGTATATATGCGTATATTTACATATATGTGGCCACATGTGCTCGAATATTTGACTGACTAATCTGAATGTAATTGGGAAAGCCTCTTATATGTGTGTGTGTCCCTAGGTATGTATGTGTATGTGTATGCATGTAGGTGAACATGCACACTTGTGTAAACATGTACCACATTTTTCTTATTCATCTACCCCTCCATGGACATGGAGATTATTTCTTGACTATTGTGAAGAGTATTGCTATGACATGGGAACATGGGAGTTCCTATATTTCTTTGACATACAGATTTCCCTTTCTCTGGACATATACTCACAAGTGGGATTGTTGGATAATATGATAACTATAATTTTTGAGGATACTTTGCCCTGTTTTTTAATAATGACTATATCAATTTATATTCCCACCAACAATGTACAAAGGCTTTCTTTTCATCTTTTCCCATACCTGCTAATCTTCATCCTTCTGTTAATAGCCATCCTAACAAGTGTGAAGTGTAATTTAATTAAATTATGGTTTCAATTTGCATCTCCTCGATGATTAATGATGCTGAGGACCTTTTCATATTTGGTTGGCCATTTTGTATCCTGTCTTTGGAGAAATGTCTATTCAGATCTTTGGCTCATTTTTGAAAATCAGTCTTTTTATGTTTTTGTCCTGTCATTTTTTTTGTTTACAATTGACTTGGGTATACATCTTGAATATGTATTTTGAATATTAATCCCTTAGCAGATGGATGGTTTGAAAATATTGACTTCCAGTCCATGATTTCCAGTGTACTCTGCTGAGCTTTTCCTATGTTGTGTGGGAGCTTTTTGAGTTTGATGTGATCTCACTTGTTGATTTTTTGCTTTTGTTGCCTGTGCTTTTGGATCCTTTCCAAAAAATAATTGCCCAGATCAATGCCAAGAGCTCTTTCCCCTCTGTTTTATGGTTCTATCCATGACATTTTGTTTGTTTTTCTTTAATGGCTACTAATCAAAAGGGGACCAGATCTTACCATTGTCTAGGAGGTGTAGGCCTCCATCCAGCTTTCCAAGTAAGATACTGGGAGAGAAACTGAGGATGTCACATGAAATCAAAATGCAGGAGGAAGAATGTGGAGATGTTGAATTTTACATCATGCTTGATTTAAACCAGCACTGTGTGATGACTTTCAAGTTCTTAATTAGAAACTAAAATGATTAATTTTATTCATCATAATAAAACTCACCTGAAGTTCCTGGCCTTTTGGAAAATAGGTTATATTATATAGCAAAATACCAAATTCCAAAACACCAAATCTGATATTTCTTTCCCTTTATCTGCTTCATTCTCCTTTTTTTTTTTTCCTCTCCATCTCCTTTGAAATTACAAATTGAAAAGTTCCCCACCCCAGGGAAGATTTAGGCCATTTAGAAGCAATACCTGGGGGGAGCAAGTGGATAGAGGTTATTTTGTTTTGATTTCAAAGTTTTGAATCTGAGGTAGTGTATATTTGCCCTTGTTTGTTGTCTTTCCCTCCAAAGGTATCAACATTTTCCACCCTAAGTCAATAAATCTCTGTCTCACTGTTCCTCGTTCCCAGTTTCTTCACCTACAGTTGTCTTTGGTCCCTGTGGGAGGAAGCAAAGCCTGACCTGTGGGTTATTTCATGTACAGTGTGTAGACAGTGCCTGTCATCTCTCATGTGCTCAGTCTTTGATGAAGGAATGAATGAATAAAGGACCTATTATTTTTACTCTTTCATATTCAAGTTTGTATATATATATGTGACAGCTTCCTAATAAGCAGGGCCTTGAGCAGGGGTCAGCCCGCCGAAATCATGCAAGGGATTTGATTTCAAAAGAAGGGACATGTGGCATTTCCCACTTTGCATTATTATATTCTAGAAATTTGGGGTGCTTTGGGTTTTGCTTCCTCATTAATTATAAAGAAAAAATTTCTAGGATGGCTAAATGGATTGTGAGTCATCAATGGTAGCTAAAAATAACAATACCTCAGCTTGTCTTTAGAGATATTCATTAACTCTCAACAAATATCAGCAGTTGAACTTTGTAGCTTAGCTACAAATCAAAGGAACTTAGGTCTACTATTCTTTATCTATAAGTAAAGAAAGCTTTAAGACAGAGAGTTCGCCCACCTTCTCCCCTTGTCTTAGTAACTACTTTCTAGCTGTCTGACAAGGAGTTGAACAAACAGTGAAGATTTAATCTAATGAATAGAGTTTCCTCTCCACTGTTAACCTTTAACACTGCTTTCGTCTGTAAAACTTTGCTGTTTTCTTAATCCCAGCAAATACTATGGGAAATAGCTTTTTGGTTAAAGATGTACCCACTAAATTTTAGGAAAAAACAAGACTGTAAAAATTCCTGTTCTGTATACCTTGTTGTAAAAGAGTATAAGAAACAGTGACGACATGAATTAAACAGATGCGTCTTGAACACTAAATTGGGTGAAAACGTATTCTCACTTGACCTCATATTCAATCTCCACCTAATGAGGGACCCCCCGACCCTGCTGCCTCGAGGGCTGGCTCCCTGAATATATATATATATATATATATATATATATATATATATATATATATATATGTATAAATATATATATGAATAAATATATATATACATGTATACATGTATATATATACATGAATAAATATATATACATGTATATATATATGAATAAATGTGCAAAACATAATTATGAGTATCTGAACAAATCACCATGTAATTACGATTCAGATTATGACGTACAATTTCACCAGCATCCCGGACAACCACAAGGACTATTTTCCAATATCCTCAACATCTTCCTTAAATTAACTGCAGTCTGAGTATTCCTTATCCAAGATGTTTGGGACCAGAAGTGCTTTGGATTCTGGACATCTCCAGATTTGGGAATATCAGCATACGCATAATGAGAAACTTGGGGTCGGGACCCAAATCCACACATAAAATTAGTTGATTTCACATGAACAACTTATAGTCTGATGATTTTATACAACATTCTAAATAGTTTTGTGCATGAAACAGGTTGAGCCATCAAAAAACATCCTTTGTTATGCCAGTGTTCCAAAAGTTTTGGGGGTTGGGTACATTTTGGATCCTCTCTATGCCTGGTTCATGTTGCTCAACGTTATGTTTGTGAACCCACTTACAGTTTAATATGTTTTTCCCCTTCTTTTCATTGCTATAAGGAAACATTGTGAAATGATGTCATTATTTAATTTACCCAATACGTCACTGTTTCCTGTTTGAGGCTGACTGCGCTATTGTCATGACTCGTGTTCATGTATCTCTTAGTTAGAAGTATTTATATTTCATAAAGGTCTAGTTGCTGAGTTATAGAATTTGTGTACTCTCAACTTTACAGAAGTATAATTTCCAAGTGCTGATATCAATTTGTATTTCTTTATACAAGATTCAGTTGCTCTAAATTCTCCTTACCAAACATGATATCTTCAGTATTTTGAATTTTAGCTTGATATTTTGGATATAGTGGTAGTTCACTGCAATTAATTTGGATTCCCTTGATTATAATTTAGCTTGAGCACATTTTAAAATGTTGATTGAACATTTTGATTTCATCTTTTGAAAAGTGTTGAGACAAATCACTTGCCTGTTTTCTATTAGGATAACTATTCTTTTTCATATTTATGGGATTTCCCTTATTTTAATATTTAGAATTTAGAGCCTTTTTTGGTTACATATGTCATAAATATCTTCTCTCTGTGGATTAGCTTTCTACTTTCTAGAGTCTGAGATTTTTATCATGAGAAACTATTAGCTTAAATGTACTTGAAATGATCCATCTGTATCCTTATAGTGAGTAAATTAGTATTTGATTTTAAAGTGCTTCCCTACTCTGAAGTCATAAAGACATCTTCTCTAATAAATTATAAAATAATTTTTGTTTTATGCTCATATCGAGCCCTATAATCCTCTGAAAGTTGAGTCTGTGAGTTTTCTTCAAGGGTGTCTTTGATATTCTTAGTCCTGTCTACGGCCATACCACCCTGAACTTGCTGGACCTCATTTGATATTCTTAGGCCTACGCTTTCTTATAAAAAGGTAAAACATCCTGGTTTATCAACACACACAGATGCACTCCACTGTTATCTTGACTCTTGTGGCATTGACTCTTAGGTCAACTTGAGGGAATTTTCACCTTAAAATATTTAATTTTATAATCAATAAACATGGAATATTCCATTCAAATATGATTCTCTATAATTTATTCTGTGTTCTCCTATGTTACTGGTGATTGAATCCAGGAGTGCTCTACTACTGAGCCCTTTTTTTTTCCTTTTTTTATTTTGAAACAGGATCTTACTAAGTTGCTGAGGCTGGTCTCAAACTTGTGATCTTCCTTTGTCAGCTTCTCAAGTACTAAGATTACAGGCATGTACCACTGCAACTGGCTCTCTTCTCTAATTTCTTCAAATAATGTTCTGTAGTTTTCTGCAAAGAAGTCTGGTACACATCTTATTAGATTTATTCCTAGTCATTAGATATTTTTATCCTGTAGTTAAATATAGTTAACACACATATTTATAGCCATGTCTATGTCTAAGTTCTACTTGCTAGTATAGAAAAAGAATTAGGGAGTCTGAAACGACCTATAATATGTAATGAGATGGAGTTACTAATTTACAACTTCCCCCAAGAAATGTTGAGGCCTAGATGACTTCACTGGTGAATTCAACAAAATGTGTAAAATATTATAACTAATTATTCACAAAATATTCCAAAAAAGTAGAAGGAACATTTGGCAACTTATTTAATGAGGCTAGTATTCCCTTGATATTAAAGCCAGATAAAATCATCGTAAGAAAACCACAGACCAATAACTCTTATGAAGAGAGATGTGAGACTCCTCAACAAATATTAGCAAATTGAATCCAATTACACAGAAAAGGGACAACACACAATGACCAAATGGTATTAGTCCCAAAAATGAAGGTTGGCTTAGTATTAGAAAATCAACTAAAAAAACATATCAATATAATTTTTTAAAACATGGGCATCTCAACAGGCAAAGAAAAAATGTTTAAAAAACTCAACAGACCTCCATTATAAAACCTTTTGATAAACTAAGAATAAAAGAGAACTTTTTAAATATAAAAAAGGATAGACTAAAAGGAACAGAACCTACAGCTAACACAATGCTTACTGGTGAACACTGAAAGCTTTTCCTTGGACTCAGACACAAGACAAGAAGACCAGACCTCAAGGAAAAATAAGACTACCTATATACACATTATATTTTCTTGAATATAGAAAAATTTTAGGAATCCCTTAACTAATGAACAAAGGCTATAAGGTTGCCGCGCCAAGAAAAATTATACAAATGTCAAAGCATAATTATGCACCCAAATGAACAATTCAAATGGGAAATTAAGAAAATAATCCTGTTTAGAATAATATCAATAATATAATACTTAGTAAGTTTAATGAATAAAGTGCAAAGCTTATGCTCATAAAACTATAAGGCATTGTTGAAAGAAATTAAACAAGTTGTATATACATAAAATATATCCTCTAGTTATGGATTGGAAGTGATATACCTCAAACTGATATATAGATTCAACATATTCCCTATCAGAATCCCATCTTACTTCTTTGAAGAAATTTGAAGGTTTGCCTAAGATTTATAAAAAAATTTAAGGGCCCCACAATAAACGAAATGATTTTGATAATAAGAACAAATCAGGGAACCTTACACTTCTTGACTTCAAAATTTATTGCAAAGCCATACTAATCAAAATAGTGTGTAACCGGTGAAAGATTGACATACTGACAATAGAATAGAGTCCATAAACATATGTTCACAACTGAATAATTTTTATGAGTCCCAAGACCATTAAATAGTCTTCCAACAAACGTTGCTACAACAGCCAAATTATTTATATGCAAACGAGTGAAGTTGGGTAGCTACTTCACACTATACAGAAGTGTTAACCTAAATGGGCCACGCACCAAAATGAACCAGATAGAAGTAAATCTTCCTGTATCTAGAATATATAGAGAACTATTTTGCCACTCAGTAATAAAGATACAAATAATCCAGTTAAAATGAGCAGAGTATCTGAACAGACAGCTCAGTACAGGCATGAAAAGAAGCTCAACATCATTATCCATCTGGAAAATGAAAATCATATCCATACAACATAACTACATACCCAGCAGTATCTCTATAATGAAAAAGAGAAGAGAGATAATAGCAAGTATGAGGATGTGGAAAAATGGAAATATCATTTGCTATTAGAGGAATGTTGTATCTCCTTTGGAAAACAGTTCAGCACATCCTTAAAAAGTAAATGTAGAGTTGCCATGTAACTCAGCAATTTCATTACTTGATATATATCTAAAACAAAGGATAACATATATTTATACAAAAACTTAGACACAAATGTTCATAGAGAATTATTCACAATAGACAATATGTGGTAACAGCTCAAATTACTCATCAGCTGATGGATAAACAAAATATAGCATATAGATCCTGTGGAATACTATTCAGCAAGAAAAGAGACTGAGATACTGGTATATGCCACAACATGGAAGAACCTTGGACACATTTTGCTAAGTGAAAGAAACCAGCCATAAGAGCCCAAATACTCCTTGTAAACTTTATGAAATATACAGAATGGACAAATGCACAGAGACATAGAATAGTGGTTGCCTACGGCTGAAAGTGTTTGGGGAAAGTGGGGAATGACTGCTAATGTGCACAGAGTTGCCTGGAGGATGGTGAAACTATCTTAAAATTGATTATGTGATGGTTGCGCAACTTTGTGAATACACTACAAAGCACTGAATTATTCGTTTTAAGTGGTAGATTGTATGTTATACAAATTACATCTCAATAAATCTGTTATATGAAGTAAATTGGCAGAAAGTAAGACTTGTTTGAGTGAACTTGGTGAAAAAGAAAGTTATTTAAACAAAGTGTTATCCATCTGCTGTACTGGTGGCCATGGCAGAAGTTGTTGTTATTCATAATAGTACTTACTCAGTGATAAGAATAGGTACAATTTATGTAGATATGATTTACTGTGTTCAGATACATTTTGAGGCATTGATTAGGGATTTAGTAAAGATGAGATGCATTATAATTTTCTCATTAATAATACTTGGAAGTAGTTCCATGATTAGCATATTTCTACAAAGCTTCTAATTACCAGGTACACGTTATTGCTGCCCTACAAGCGATCCATGTAAATCATCCTGAATTCCTCCAAGTCTGTACCTCCACACTGTCACCCTGAAAACCTTACTGATTATTTCTTTTACATATCTCAGACATATCCCTTATTTCCTATCCCTATAGCTCTGCCTCGAGCCAAGTCACAAGCATGTCTGACCAGGGTTTCTAGAATAGCTTCTGAGCTTCTCAATCATCCTCCCTACCTGAGTTCCTGTGTCCATCACGGGCAACAACAGGGCTATTTCACAGTGAATTGGGCGCCAAACTGGCAGGTCCATCTTGACACGTGCTTGTGCGATCAGAGGAGTAAGGAAAGGAACACATGGCCAGCCTCACACTGACTCCTGAAGTTTCTGCCCCAAGGTAACATATTGCTTCCATTCATTGGCTAAAGCCAATCAGATGACCACACCTGACATCAATCCCAGAATGGCATAAGTAGAAACTAGTCTATCATATTTCCCCTGTCTATTCAACGTTTTCCCTTGCACACATCCTTCCTTCCTTCCCCCAAACTGCGCCTTCACTTGGTGGTTCAAAGAGGGCTTCCCTGGGTAACAGTCTCCATCTCCCGTGGGTTGGGCTTGGGGGTTGCCTCTGTCGAATCTTCTCTCATCACATGGAGCTTCTCTGGTCTGTGCCTGTTGCTCCTGCAGCCTTTAAGACCCACACGGACAGACTCTGTGTCCACCTCACTCACCACAACATCCCTGTATCAAGCCCAAGACCCGCTTAGTAGAAGATTTCATTAAATCATTATTGAAAACATCACAGATAACTTAATCAGTCAGCATAACCCATAGCTAGCATTAAGAGACAGAAACAACATTCTTTTTGACTAATTTTTCTTCTGTTGCCAATGTGAGAAAGATGTGGATTTCAGTGTTGTACTGGTTGATTGTGAACAGCCACTGATAGGTTAATTTCTTTGAAAGTCTGGTATAGTTTGGACATGGTTTGAGTGTGTCTTTCGAGAGAGTTTGTGTCTTGGCAGCTTAGCCTCCAGTGTGATGGTGTTGAGAGGCAGTGTGCCTTTAAGGGGCGGAGCCTAGTGGAAGGTCCTTACTGGCCCCTCCCTGCTCCCTGACTTCCTGTCTCACCACATGTCACTGCCCTCCATGCCATCCTGTGTCTGTGGTGCCATCAGCCATGGGCGATGTAGGCAAGGGGGCTCTAGGCAGAGCTGTGCTGTGCTGTTTGGATGTTCATCCCACAGAGCGCTGAGCTAAATAAGGTTCTTTTCTTTATATGTGCTCAGCCTCAGGCATTTCATTACAGTAATGGGAATTGGACTGATACAATCTCCTATGAAATGGAAACCCTGTTTTGATTAACTCACAGGGTTGTCGTGAGGATTACAGGCAAGACACTCACGTGGCTAGGAGTTCATTTTAAAGAATACAAACTAAAATAGATGTTTCCAAGAAGTGCCTTGATTATCCATTTCCCTCTTTCTCTTCAGTCATCCTCCTCTGTATCTCGTTTTTGCCCCTTCCTCTTCCTTTGCAACGTTCTAGCCTGTTCCTCTGAGGTGCTTGCTGTGCTAGTCGTCATCTTTCCTCTAGTTTCATTACCATGAGCTGAGTACTGCGACTTCTCCTTATCTTAACCTCTGTTCCGTGGAAGTGATTTTACTTGATAATCTTTCATCTTTCTGGAGTTCAGCTGCCACTGTAAATTATTAGTTGGAATTCCAACACTTACGCGATTTTCTTCCCTATTAAAACAATGAAAGAATTTTTATACTCAGATTATAGACCTTCACATAAGAATTGTATTTCTTGTCACCGTGACCTTTTGTAGAGGCAGTGTTGGCTGGGTTCTATGGCATATCAGTGATCTTGGATAAATTTGGGTCTTGGTTAATTTAAGTTATCATCTGAGTGTTATTTCCTATTTCTTTTAAATATGAAGGAAATTAGCCATGTTGTTTGTTTCTGTTTACTTCTGTCAAGATTAAACAGTGTTGCATGAAGAAGGCAAACATAGAATTTCTGCAAATTGTGATTGCTTTTCTATTGATTCTATATGTACACCACGGACATAGATTAGCCGGGTGTAATTCACTGATGTGGGCCCACACGTTCACCCGTCCAGGTCATGACTTCCTCATCACTGACACCGCCTCATCAGCAGATATCATTTTAATTTGAGGATGGTTTGAGAAGAAGGCTCTGGGTAACTGGTAGGTCTATACCTCTAACTCTTCTGGAAAAATAGAAGTCAATAGAGCCATTAATACAGATTAAATAATATTAGGATATATTAATTATAATTATTGTTATGCTAACTAGTATTTCTTGAGCACCTACTATGTTCCAGGCACAGTTACAAATGCATGTATTAAGTCATTTAACCCAGAAAACTCCCTAATGACATAGTTCTGTTAGGAACCCTATTTTACAGATGGGAAACTGAGGCACAGAGAGTTTTAATAACTTACCTGGCATCTCACAAGTATCAAAGCATGGTGGCTGAGATATTTGCTAGAGCAGCCAAACTCTGGCATTCAAGATCTAACTCTGAGTTGTCAAATTATAGTCCTGTAATGACAGGACTATTCTATGTCTGGCTCTCTAACATGGCGACCACTAGCAAACGTGTGGTTATTGAGCATTTGAAATGTCACTAGAGCTACCGAGGCACTGTTATTCATTCTGTTTAATTCGTATACTTTTTTCAATAAGATTTAAATAGAAATACTTGCTTAGTAACTACCATATTCACAGAGCTTAGCTCCACTATCCCCTGCCTTTCCCCTTGGAATAAAAACACCCCAAACTTGCATAAAATAATCGATATACACCCACCTAAGAAATGAACAACTTGATTCCTTTGGAACAGCTCAGTTGATATAATTGTTTGTATTTGCCCATGATGCAACATGTAATTGAGACATCGTTTTAAATCTCCTTTATTTAGTAGAATAATTTCAGGCCTTACGTTTTGCTCTGAAAAAATGAAATTCGAAAGCAGTAATATAAGTTGCTTACTATTTCATCACATGAGAAAGGAAGAACTTAGATAAAGCACAG
Source organism: Graphiurus murinus (assembly GCA_004027655.1). Classification (NCBI taxonomy): domain Eukaryota; kingdom Metazoa; phylum Chordata; class Mammalia; order Rodentia; family Gliridae; genus Graphiurus; species Graphiurus murinus. The sequence continues at coordinate 112,136 of PVLC010000063.1, forward strand.
TGTGGACAGAGTGAAAGGCAGGTGTCCTATGGGGGAGCCGCTCCATGGAAGAACAAGGAATTAACACAGGCAACACCAAGAGCCAACCAGGAGAGGGAGACCAGAGATCCAAGAAGAAAGTAACGAAAGCTCCAAAGAAGAAAACACAGTGGGTTACAGGTACACGGTCAATTAACATATCAGGAGACATCCTACTTTGCTGATAATTAGAAAATGAATACTTGTATGTGAGTGTTGAGGGCAGCTGGGAGGCTGCGGCTGCCATACCACTGGTGTCCTCCAGGGGGCGGGGTGGAGTTCGCAGCTCCTCTGGTTCTTAGAAATTGGCAAGTTTAGCGGCAGAAGCATGTCCCTGGAGCCGCCGATAGAGGAGATAGAGGAACAGGGAGGAGAGAGCCCGAGTTTCCACTTTGCTACCTGTCAGTCTCGTCTTTGGCTGGTTCTTTCATTGGCTTCTGTTCTGCCTTCCCGTCCCACATCAGCCCGGAGAACAAGGACACTCCAGCTTGAAAGGCAGGAGTGTCCAATCGTGTGTGACCTGGACCATTGTGACCCGGCTCCACGTGAAAGCGCACGTGGCTGATGAACTCTCCATTCATTCTTCTCAGCAACTCTTACTCTTTTCTTTATTAAAACTTGCTTTAAACCAGGTGTGGTGACCCACGCTTGTAATCCCAGTACTTGGGAGGCTGAGACAGGAGGATCTGGGTTCGCGCCAGCCTCAGCTACTTAGCGAGGTCCTCCACAACTTAGTGAAACCCTGTATTAAAATAAAGAATAAAAAATAGGACTAGGGGTATAGCTTGCAGGTAGAATGCCCCTGGGTTCAGTCCCCAGTACCTAAAAATAAATAAATAAATAAATAAAAACTTGTTTCTAGGGGCCTGTAGGTCTCTAGCACTCTGAACTTCTTTATGATGTGTAATTACAATGCACCAATACAAGCTTAAGAACAATAAGAATAATAAAAATAAAACTTGTCTTTGAAGTGAGTAAATTCAGTTCTTTGGGAATGGGAATTTTGCAGGTGGCGTGTTGAATTCATTTGTTCATTTAACAAATGCCATCGCCTGTGCCGGGCACTGGGCTGGGTATTGGAGGGCATTCGCAGTGGAATCTGAGCTGCATCTGGCTGGGTTTGGATGAAGAGATTCAACATAGGTGCACAACACGAGGAGCACCATTGTAAATGCCGACTAGAACCAGCTGAAAATCGGTACTTCATCTGACCTCCAGCTGAAAACGGTACTTCATCTGACCTCCTGATACTTGAAAGTTCCCATTCTATATAAATACGTATGAAAAGGCAATTTTATTGTTCTTTCTACCACAATATTGCTATAATTAAAGTGAGTTTTCTTGTTTATTAAGTTAAAATGCTAACCAAATTTCAAATATATTTTTGAACAGATTTTTAAGATAATGTTAACTACATTCAGACTGAAAGGATTTGCCCTTATGTTTTTAATAAAATACTAGGTTAATGGATTTGAAGAAATTCAGGGTTTTTTATTTTTTAAAGGGTGCACTTATTGTCCTCACAGATGGAAGACAACTATAAATTTATAGTACATGTGAGCTTACTGAATCTAAAAAATAAGAAGTGTGTTATTTATATCTTACTGTAAGAAAGACCTTGTCTACAGGAGAGAAAAATAGCCCTAGGCTGTCAAACTCGGTTGATGCAATTATCAGCTCAAAAAAGATGGAGGTTTTCTTCCCGACAAAACATAAATATGAATTTATTATTACACAGTTTCAGAATCTTGAAGTCCCTGAACATTGTTTATGGTGTGTGAAAAAATTAGGCATTTAGTTACCTTATTGTCACCAAGCATGCCAGGCCCTTGTCATTTCTGTGGACTCAAGGTCCAGGCAGGGAAGCCATCAAAAGCACAGTCAAGCTCTCTCTTGTCACACTGCTTCGAAGACAAATCCCTTTAGCCTTGGATGTGAAAGTGATTTGTATACTGCACAGTGAGTTTTCCGGCATTAGCTTTTCCACCCCCCTTATTTCTTAGTAGAGGGTAGAAGAAAATGAAAAACCACAAAACAATCCGAAGGAGGATGCTGAAGTACAAGACAGTCATCATGCCCAGTGTGTAATCTGCACCCCATACAATGCGCAGTACCTGGGATTCAAAGATCAATCACTGTGACATAGTCTAGAGAAATCGACTCTGATTTTAGCCAATGACTAGTTGATGTCACCTGGCAGAGTCCTTTTGCCTACTGGGTTGCTTAATACACCTTCTGTGGCGGATTCTCCCACATGGGACAGATGATCATCTTTTACACCCACTCGCTCTTGCCTGTTCCTAAACCAAGACTTCCCTGGGTGCAGCACCCAGCCTTCTGCGTTCTGGCTTCCTGGTCAGCTGTTCAGGACATTCACTGCCACCCACTAATCTGTGTATATTCTACCCTACGGTCACTTCTCTCTACACACGATGCATGGCTCCAAATCTCTGCCCACTGGCAGGATCGCCCTCTCCACTGTTTTTCAAGCTCACGCTGGAGCGAGTCCCTGGTATGTTGCCAACTACTCTTTGCGTGTGCCTATGCACTGTGTCAATCCACCCACTGTACCAGCTAGATAGTCATCTTCATTCTGCTGGTTGTGCAGGGTACCCCATAAATCTGCAAGCAGGAGATGAGCATACCCTCTTGAGGGGAAATTGTTAGTGAGGTTTTAGTTGTGCATGCACGAGTGGCATCCCATTAGTCCGGAGCATGACTTTGTTCTTTTCTCCATCTAAAAATTAATTATGGTCTAGAGAGTTACGCATGGGTTCCAAGTTGGCAATGGGTGGGTGGCAGAATTGAAGGTGTCCTATTGACTGGAGTGCAGAATGTTTCCCAGAGTTCTCTTTCCGCTTCTGGTGAATTTAGAGGGTGGGTGTGCAGGAGAAGTCATTCTATTTTCCCTGTTGAGAAGCTGAGGACTGGCACTGATGCAGCACACCTGCCTGCAGCATACACATGTGCCTGCACACACGCATGCACACCACACGTGCACACATGCACACACATCACTGCAAATCTGCTGGCTCATCTCAGTGTGGGAGTGCAGCCAGGACTGCAGTTGCTCTCTGATTTCCCTGCACCAGGTTCATCTGTTTTCCTTGAGCAATGTGTGGGTTACTGCTGTCATAACAAATTACCACAACTTGTGCCTCAGAGCAGCATGAATTTATTATTTTGCAGTTCCAAAGTCCAAGGTCCTGTGCATGTCTCTCTGGGCTAAAGTCAAGGTGCCCACCCAGCAGCACTCACATCTGGGGTCTCTAGGGGCACATCTGAGCTCTTACCTTTCCCACCCACCAGGGCCATGCACATCTCCAGGGTGCATCTGCTCTCCTCCACTTTCCAAGTCATGGACGTCATTGCACCTTTATGATCAGGACTGGGATGGGCGCCCTGATTTTAAGGACCGTGGGATTCACTTTGGCCCACCTGGGTGATCCAAGATGGTCTCTACACCTCAAGTTCCCTTCCCTTAATCACACTTGCAGGGTTCTTTTGCCATGCCACCTGGCATGCTCACAGGTCTAAGGATTCAGGTTGTAGCCGCTTTATTTTGCCTCCTAGTCATCAGCCATCACCTCACTTCTGCGAGCAGGTGCCAATCACAGCACACAGACTCCTGCTCTGACCTCTTTGCTGTCTTTTGGAATCTTCTTTTCATCCAGAAACTTCCATTCTTTATTTCTACTCTGACAGCTCCCCTGGCTCAATAGCACGTCTCCTCATGCAAATCACTGTGCCTTCTGAAGCTAGTCGGCTTGTGTCTGAGCCTCTGTGTTGCTCTTCCTCCTTTGACAAAAGGGTCTGATTCTCAGAGATGTTTCTTTCATTTACAAATAATAAATGCCTATTATTATTATTATTATTATTATTATTATTATTTGTGGTACTGGGGATTGAATCCAGGGGCATTCTACCTCCAAGTGACACCCCCAGTCCAATTTTTTATTTTTTTTTTTTGAAACAGGGTCTCACTAAGTTGCAGAGGGCCTCACTAAGTAGCTGAGGCTAGCTGTGAACCCGTATCCTCTGGTCTCAGCCTCCCAAGTACTGGGATTACAAGTGTGTGACACCATGCCTGGCTCAATAAATGCCTTTTATTTTTAATAGTAACATGATTGTTATTTCAAGTTGTAGGGTGAATTTGTTGATCTTCCACACATCAAGAAATGTTCAAACTCAGATATTGAAATTTTTTATAATATTGGTTATCAAAAAGAGAAAATTAGCTTGTCATTTCTATTATTTGTAAATAATATGAGTAATGGTGAGGCCCTAAGACAAACATGCAGCCAATCTCCATTTCAGGTACGTGCTCTTATCTGAGTACCAAAACTGGGTAAGAATAGGCCACATTTCTGAGTTCCCTGCCATGAGATGTTAACCTTTCGAAGAGGACATTGACTTTGACCTCAGGCTCCTGTCTATGGCTGTGAGCAAGGTTGTCCTAATGGGATTCTGTCTTTGCTCTCCTCTTCCAGCTGAGCTACACACAGCAGTCGGCCTAGAGGGAATGGATTTTTGGTGATCATTAGAGGGATTGTTGGGTCTTGACATCTACTACATTAAAGATATAATGTATCTCCAGGGGAGAAAAAGAGCTTCTGACAACTCTTTATAAAAATTTTCCATTTCATACTGCCTGGGGCTTGTTAATCTTTTCATGGTATAAAATGCCAGAACTTTCTTTTTCAGTGTGCTTGCATTGGTATTTCCCTGATACCCACGTTCCGATTTCCTACAGCACCATGAAGTCTCCTGTGCTGTGGGGCTCCCCTATGGGAATTCCAAACACCTGGGAGAGTTGGACGGTCCAAGAAGAGGTGCTCTTTTCTGCTGTGGAAAGAGAGTGATGGGACAAGGGAAGGACCTACAAGAACATATCCTCAGAAATGGCAATTATAGGTAGTTTTTAAATATAACAACAACTTGTGCATTTCTTCCAGATAAATATGACATTTTAAATAAGTGAGAAAGCAATTGCATTTTGAGAGAAAGGTGAGGTATGAAGAAAGCATTGGAAATACTTAGAAATGTTGCTATCATGGCAATTGGTGTCATCTTCATGGTCTTGGTAGAGCCATGTGTCACCTTTAAAGCCATTTATGGTGACACGTGACACATTAAAAACTGGAAGCAACCTTCTGCCCCGCTTAATAACCTTTCAAATGATGTCTTTCAGTGAACTCTAAACCCATTGGTTAAAAACATTACAAAGCCTGTGCCTCGTGATTAGTTTACAAAAGCAATTGATCGACAACACGAAAAAGAACATTTAGGAGTCACATTTTAATAAAACTTTGCAAATTTTTTACAAATTACATTTTAGGAAGTTCAGGCTTATTTTCGGTGAGATTACGTTGTCTTATAAGGTATCTTATTTCAAGAAGACTTCCACAACTCAACATAAACTGAAGTTAGAAGTAAAATTTCATCACAAACCTGGGAACCAAGTTTTCCAAACATACTGAAGATGTTTTGGAACCCATCAGTATGGAGAGTTGAGTTCTTTTTGGTGTGTGAGTGTGAGTTTGTGTGTGTGTGTGTGTGTGTATGTGTACATATGTTTGCTCATGAATGTTTCTATGTATATACAGAAAAATTCTGTGAGAGAACACAAATATCCTGCATAAGAGTAAATCCTCCAAAGGTTAGATTTGGTATGGTATATGAGGAAGGATTAGATTTAAAATTTCAATTGCATTGTATACGCAGAAATCCACATTCATGGATTTAAGAGTAAAAGAGGGAATTTTCTATCTTCAGAAAGGTGGACTAAGAATTCAGATGAAATCTCCCAATAAGGACCACTGACAAAATATAAAATAAATTATAAATAAATCATAAAAAACACATTGCAAAGGAGACTGAACAAGGTATTGTTTGCTGAAAATCAGGAGAACTCTGAAGAGTCTTGGTACCTGGGGCTGCCTTTGCCCTCATCATTTGCCATTCATGGGTATAAGGCTGGGACATGGAGTGGTTCACTGTCAGTTTAGGAAAACAAGAGCTGGAGTGGGGGTCCACGGAGGAGGAAGCTTCATAAACTCTGGTGTTCTTGGTGAGAATGTGAAAGATGTTACACTAGGAAATAGGTTTTGCAGAGAACACAGACCCATGCTAAGGCACTTTGGTACTCAGAAAATCAACCATCACTTTCTGAAATTGAATAAGGATGACCCGACATTGCTCATGTGCCCAGGTACCTAGAAAAGGTTAATAAAATCCTTCCCTGAGAAAAAATAGCATGATCTGAAACTTTCAATTTTTTCTATGAAAAAATAAATACATAGAATGCTTGGCAAAAACAGAAAACAAAAATATGATCTGGAACTCAAAAAGAAAATAACATGAGTGAAAAGTAAAAGAAAAAGAAAACCTGTGAGGTACTGGAAAGGCCAAGTAAAAACTTTCAGGTAACCTCATCTGTGATCAGAATATAAAAATATATAAGACTTTTGCAGATAGTTAGAAACAAACAACTGACATTGCAACTTTAATAAATAATAAAATGGAAACACTAGAGCTGCAAAGTAGAATTCACTGAATCAAGAATGGATTTAACAGAAAATTAGTCACATCTGAAGAGAGTTCATGAAAAAGAAAGTGGATCAGAAAAGAATCCAAATTTAAATAGAGAGGACACAGGATTAAAAATCAGGAATAAATGGGAAAGATACAGAGAATACCAATGAAAAGAACCGATATTTATTAAACTGGCATCCCAGAGGAAGATGTAGAGAAAAGATGAATGAGAATTAGTAAAATAGACAAAGCCAAAAATATAGATACAGATCTGAAAAATCAATGAGAAATGGAAAAACGGCTACCTTTAAGGAAACAACAAATATACTGAAGCCTGAGAACCACAGAGGACGTAGACTCAGAAGACAATGGCTATTTTCATGGGACCAATTTAAAACAACTGCCAGCATTGAATTCTATCCCTAGCAGAGACAACTGTCTGCAGAAGATGAAGCACAGACATTTGGGGGGAAAAAAGGAAGAGCATTTCTAACCAGCAGAACTGTTCTCATAGAAATTTTAAAGGGCAACCTCTGGGCAGGATGGAATTAATTCAAATATGAAAGTCAGAGTGGTGAGTGAGGAGTTCATGAGCAATCTATATATGCAGCAAGTGTGTTAAATAATATTTCTAATTATCGTGTCTTCTGAGGTTTAAATACACTTTCAATATACTCAAAAATAACATGACTGTGAAGGGGTACACAGAGTTAAAGGATTTCTTTGTCATGTGAATTAGTAGTAGAGTTTCACAATTTGAGGATGAGTGTTGCAACCTCTAGGGCGATATCCCAAATCAATGTATCAGTTAACTATTGCTAAGTAACAAACAGCCCCATATACTCCATGGCTTGAATAGCAGTCTCTTCTTTTTGTTGTGTGTCAGAGTTTGATTGAGTGAGACTAGCTTTTCTGTAGGTCTTGGTGGTGGCTTCATGGCTCTGCTTATTTCAGATTTAGGGGTTTCTGAGGACATGCTGTTCCATGTGGTACTCATCTTTCTGGATCCAGAACACGAGTGACAGCCTGCTTGTTTCGTGAAAAGGTATAAGAGATTTGCAAGGGCTCTTAATGCTAGGATTGCTATGGGCACAACATCATTTCCCTTCCATTCTTTTGGCTAAACAAGTCACTCGCCTTACTGAAAAACCAAATAAAAAGAAAACATGAACGCAGGCCATACTGGAAACTCTAGGTTCCAACTCCTTAAGCATTTCTAATCAGAAGATCAAAAATATTTAAAACATTGAGAGTCATCAAGTTTGCTTTACCAGGCTATGTTAAGAATGTGGGCTATACGTGTAAAACGAAGAAGTGGTGCTATTTGTGTTCTGACAATGGTTGATATGTCATAAATGTCTATGTAACCCTGTTATACTCAATAAATGTATAAAAATCTGTGCTGAAAAATAAAATAAATAAATAAATAAAAGAGCTTAAAAAACATTGAGAGGCAAGGAAATATTTATAATCATTTTACTGAAGGGTGACAGTGAGTGAGGATTCAGGAAGGGCTGTAAAATTAGACCTAAGAGTATAATTTGTCAGACATGGTAAGAGAGTAAGACATCTGACCTAACAAGGGAACCTAGAAGAATAAATGCAGTCATCGAGGAATCCATTTAGAAAAGGAGGAGGGGAGGACTAAGAACAAAGAAAGTGTTGAGCAAATAGAAAGTGGTAAAAATGACAGACTTAAAATATTACACTATAAATTGATGAGCTAAATGTTCTAATAAAAGGCAAAGGTAATAAAACTGAGTAATAACAAACTTGACCTTTTGCTCTTGATAAAGGAGCCAGGTGTGGTGGTCCATGCCTATAATTCTGGTACTTGGAAGGCTGAGACTAGATCGCAGATTTGAGGCCAGCCTTAGCAACTTAGAAAAACCCTGTTTCCAAATAAAAAATAAAATAGGTCTGGTGGTATAGCTTAGAGGTAGAATGCCCCTGGGTTCAATCCCTAGTAAATAAATAAACAAAAGTAAGTACATAAGCAAACAGACATGTAAAGTATAAGGAATCCAGAAAGACTGCTCAAAGATCAAAATGTGGTTGCTATAGTTATGTTAGTATCAGAAAAGGTGAGCTTTGCAGTAAAGCATTAGTAGAAATGGAGAGGGATCCCTTGTAACATTAATGAGCTCATTCTCAGAAAGATTTAGACCATGAGTACTTACGTACCTAATAACCTGAATTCAAAACAAAGAGAAAAAAATGACATCACTACATGAAGAAATAGACAAACCCATTGATTTCTGAAGCTATTTTAACACAGATTTTTTCATTGACTGATAGAAAAGTAGACCAAAAAACTCATCAAAATTATAAAAAACTTAAATAATATAATCAACAAAAGAGGTCTGATGGCCAAATATAAAACTTTTCACCCACCAAATACAGACACACCTTCTTTTCAACAAAGAGCATGCCGGGGAACTGGAAAATCTTAAATTCAATAGATAACTTTCTAGAAAAATGAAATTTAGAAAACTGTATAAGGAAAAGTGGAAAATCTGAATAGCCCTTATCTTGAATTTCTTTTAAAATCTATTCTTAAATAAAAGTGAAGACTGACATCTTTGCAACAGAACTACAACACATGATGAAGAAGAAATGACTTCATCCTTATACCCACTCCACCACGGAATAGAAAAAGGGAAACTAATTTTGTGAACCCAATACAAGTTTAGTAGCAAAATCCAAGAGGTTATCACACAGAAGGGAAATTATGGATGAATTCTCACAGGATTCTAGATGCAATATTTGTACATTTTTAAAATACACTTTAATTGGTGCACTGTATGTAATCCTGCATCATAGGGTAGTTAGAGGGATGGGGACATACATGCACAAAGCACTTGGTGAGCTTTCCCCCCGGCTCCCACCCCAGACCCTCCCCTTTCCCATACGTGATACTGAGATCGACATGGATAATATATACATAACTTCAATGGAAGTGTTTCCTTCATGAATTCTTCCCGCATTTTAATATTTGCATGTAAATCATAAGGGGAATGACCGAAAGATATGGACCAATTTTAAATACTAATAAGGAAATATGTGAAAGTCACTTGCAGTTAGCAAGAAAATAACAGGCGTGAGGCACAATCTAAACAAATCAAGGAAGAAAATAAACAGAATGTAAAGAAGAGGAAATAGAAAGCACTAAATAAGATGTGAAAAATAAACTCAAACATATCGTTAAAACTATAACAAAGATCATGGCCTCTACGTAAAAGACCAAGATGGCAGATTGGATTAAAAAGTCAAATAAAGAAATATTTGTTAATGGGATTGTGGAAAAAATGAAGAGACAGTCCAGGGTAGTACTATCTTACACAATGTCAAAGTGGCAGGGTAGCCAGTCGACACAGAGTTTATGGCAAAAGCTTTCCTGGGGGGTACAGAGGAGCATTTTGTAGTGATAAAATGATAAACAAATTAACAGATTGAAAAGATATACTTTTTTTTTCTTTTTTTCTGCAGTACTGAGGATGGAATCCAGGGACATTCTACCTATGAGCTACACCCCAACCCTGTTTTTTATTCTTTATTTTAAAACAGGGTCTCACTAAGTTGCAGAGGCTGGCTGTGAGCCTGCGATCCTCCCGTGTCAGCCTCCCAGGTACTGGGATTACAAGCGTGTGCCACCATGTCTGGCTGAAAAGATATACTCTTGAAGCTTTGATCTTAGCCTGAATTTCCCTCTTAATTTACAACATCAGCCTCTTCTGGAAGATGAAGCCACTGCAGAGGAGAGTTTCTGTGGTGGGAAATCCATTTCCTTTCCTTCTTATTTATTTATTTATTATTTATTTATTTATTTATTTATTTTTGTGGGATTAGGGTTGGAACCCAGAGGCACGCTACCTTCAAGCCATACCCCTCCAGGCCGATTTTTTCTTTTATTTTTTCTTTCGAAACAGGGTCTCACTAGGTTGATGAGAGTCTCACTACTTGCCGAGGCTGTCCTCCAACCTGTGATCCTCCTATCTCAGCCTCCCAAGTACTGGGATTCCCACCCTTGAGTTCAGTGCATTGACAAGTGAGCAATTGAGCTGTGAGACAACTCATCCTGGCTAAAATGTGCCCTTCTGACGGAGGCCCACGGGGAGGGTTTGCATGGTGGCTGCCTTCTAGGTTCAGCTGCTACATGGCGGTAAGATGGTAATTACTCCCAGTTCTTTGCTCCCTGCCACCTTTGTCTTTTATTTTTTTTCAATTGATGCATTGTAATCATACATTTTTGTTAAGTACAAGCTGGTAAAGGCATACTTGCACACATTTCTCATTTAATCCTTCCCCAATTCCAGCCCCACTCCCTCACCCTCCCTCCCTCTCAAGTTCAGTTTAGTGATTGACTTTGATATGTTTGTGAAAGTACATCATGTGCATTTGGGTGCCCCCCCCATCACCTTCAGTTAAGTCATGTTCTTTGCTCATTTAAAGTTTCTTCTTCCTCTGGAGTCCCTCTTATGACCTACTTTCTCCCTAGCTTCCACATATTAGGGAGAATATCTGATTTTTTACTTTTTGTGACTGATTAATCTCACTTAGCAAAATGTTTTCCAGTTCCATCAATTTCCCTGCAAATCACAAGATTTTGTTCTTCTTTATGGCTGAGTAAAATTCCATTGTGTACATATCCCATAGTTTTATAATCCATTCATCTGTGGATGGACATCTTTGCTGGTTCCATGGTTTGGCAGTTGTGAATTGTGCGGTTATAAACATAGGTACACATGCATGGGTCTGATAGTTTGGTTTCCATTCTTTTGGGTAGATACCCAGAAGTGGTATTGCTGGATCATATGGTAGGTTCATTCCCATTTGTCTGGGGATCCTCCATACTGTTTTACAAAGTGGTTGCACTAGTTTGCAATCCCACCAGCAATGTAATAGGGTTCCCACTTCTCCACACCCTCACCAGCATCTGTTGTTGTTTGTGGTTTTGATGACTACCATTCTAACTGGGGTCAGATGAAATCTCAAGGTAGTTTTGACTTGTGTCTCTCTGCCACCTTTGTTTTGACACATGTATGCAGAGTGCTTGCTTCCTACCAGCACCCTGGCAGGTCCCAGGGATGCAGTGGTGAGGGAAGACACATGGGCTCCCATTCCAAAGAGGGGCAGACAGCAAGCCAAATGCACAAGCATATCTATGATACACTGAATATCCGCTAGGTGCCAAAGAGGAGAAACAGATGGGGAAGGGGCATGTTGGGTAGGGAGCTTTACAGGTCAGAAGGGGCCAGAGTTGGTGGCATCTGAATTGAGAAGGGAGTGTGCGAGGCAGTGGGAAGAGTCTCTACACAGAGCCGAAGACTGAAGTGCATTGCACACTGCAGAGCCAGCTCTGCTGGTGAGAGACCCTGGGAGCAGGGCCAGGGTGGGAGAGGGCAGGTGCTGTGCCGGGGGTCGCCACCTTTGCCCTGTAGGAAAGGAGAATTCAGAGGAGGGTTTTAAGCCAGGTAATCAGGGTACCTGGGAGGCTGAGACTGGAGGATCTGGCTCTGCATCCAGCCTCAGCTACTTAGTGAGGCTCTCTGCAACTTAGTGAGACCCTGTTTCAAAATAAAGAATAAAAAATAGGATTTGGGGTATAGCTTGGAGGCAGAAGGCCCCTGGATTCAATCCCCAGTACCACCACCTCCAAAAAAAAAGGAGGGTTTTGAGAGGGGACAGGCTTGCTGACTGTGTGTCAAGGGACCTCACTGGCTTTGTGTGGCATTGCCCAGCATGGCAGCAATGAAGCAGACCTCACAAGAGTCTGTGATGACTCGGAGCTTGAGGCTCCAAAGCAAGCAATGAGAACCGACAGGATTGGGGATGCATTTTATTTTATTTATTTATTTATTTTGCGGTACTGGGGATTGAACTCAGGGGCATTCTACCTCTGAGCTATACCCCCAGCCCTACTTTTTATTCTTTATTTTGAAACAGGGTCTCACTAAGTTGCGGAGGGCCTCACTAGTAGCTGAGGCTGGCCATGAACCCAGATCCTCCGGTCTTAGCCTCCCAAATGCTGGGATTACAAGCGTGCGCCACCACACCCGGTTTGGGGATGCATTTTAAATAGAGAGCCAACACGACTTGCTGATTGGAAAGGGGTTGTGAGCAAAAACAAAGACCCTGTGAATCATCTGCAAACAGACGATAACACCCCTACTTGGGCCCGGGAACTTCTGGGGACTGTTGGTAGGAATACAACTGAGACAGAGCTGAGTGCATCCACCTCGGAGGCTCAGAAGACCCCTCAGGAGTTCTGGGACGGGAACTGGGCGGGCTCCTCTCTCACCTCACAGCCCAAGGAGATGGCTGGGCACTTATGTGCTACATCAATGAGTTGTTGGGGTCCAGATGCTCTCTTGGGGTAAAGAAAATTCCCAAAGAGGGTCTCAGGTGTGGGTCAGCTGCCAACATTCACAAAAGCAGGTAGTGGAGGGAGAGATTTATCTTTGTCCAGAAGGGGGATGAGGGTAGCCACCATACACTACAACTTCTGTCTTCAAGATTCTGGTCTGACTCACTACAGGGAAGGGGCTACCAGTTGGATGGAAGAAGGTTTCCAGATGAGTTTGTTCTGGTGATATATTTTTTAAAAAATTTTATTGGTGCACTGTAATCATACATCTTTGTTAGGTACAAGCTGGTACATGCACGCATTTCTCATTTAACACTTTCCCAATTCCTGCCCCACTCCCTCACCCTCCCTTCCCTTCTTCTCAATTTTAGTTTAATGATTGACTTTGATATGAGATTTCTGTCTTTTATACACACTTTTGAAAGTCTGTTTTATTATTATTAATTTTTCACTGGCAAATAAAACTTTATATACTTATGGTGTATGACATGATGTTTTGAAAAATGTGCATTATGGAATGGATAAATCAAGCTAATTAACATGTGCATTTTCCCCACACTTACTTTTTATGAGAATGCTTAACATCTAGCAATTTTCAAGTATGAAATGTATTATAATTATTTGTGACCATCATATCCTATAATGAATAAAGAAAATATAGCATGTCTGCACAGAATACTATTCAGCCTTAAGGCAGCAGAGAACCTCATCATTTGCAACAGATGGACCTAGAAAACCTTCAACTAAGTGAAATAAGCGAGGCGCAAAGAGAAATACTGCATGATCTCCCTCAGGCATATGTGGAGCTGAAAAAAGTTGATCTCAGAGAAGCAGAGAGAAGATGGTTACTGGTGGCTGGAGTGACAGGGAGGGCTGAAGGGACTGGAGGAGCTATGGGTCAGAGGACATCAAATTTTGGTCAAATATGGTCATTGAGGTAACTGGCAGTGACTCCAAGTGGATCATGATTACCTTCAGTGTTTGTAAATCAAAAGTGAAAGAAGAAATTGATTGATCTAATTATTGTTGTAAGAAGGTTGACTTAAAATGACGAAGTCTCATTTTGTCATAGAAGAAAGTTGGGAATAGACCATCTTGGCAGGGCCAGCACCTGGGATTTAAATTGTGTGGCAGAGTCAGGGGGTCAGTGTGTCCTGTGAGTCATCGGTTCCCTGGGGAGAGGAAAGGGAGTGCTGTATCAGGTAGGGTTTCCTCAGATGAATTGCTGTTGAGTTTATAGATGAAGACATGCACATATTTTGATGTGTAACCTGTCAGTTCCTAGATGCATTTAATAGTGCCTGGCAGTGTGTAATCCTAAGGTTTTTGGATTTAATCTTCATGAGTCCTCCTCCATTTTAGTGCTTTGGATACATTTAAGTTTTGTGGACTTTCAGTTAGACTATTAAGTTAAATTGCTTTCTGAAAATAATTTTTTAGTAATTTTCTCTTGGTGAGTTTCAATATGCCCACCACCTATTTATTTTACCAAGAGGAGTTCAAATTATATAAAAGAAAAAGTTAAAGAGGCACAAGATTCATTTGCCTTTCTGGCAGAATTTGGGGTGATGGAGACAAAGAGGTGCAACTCGGAATGTGTCTTTCAATGAGAGAAAACACGAGGGCTGGTTTTAGTTACCACTTCTTTTCTCCAGTCCAAAGACTGGGCCTGGAGCCTGGCTGACTCATGCCGGGGTCTCGATGGAATACTTACATTTTCTGTGCTTCAATTTCCTCAGCAGAGTCTAATTTGAAATTGCTCCTCTCACATCTGCAGGGAGTGAAGAGAGAGAGGGTGACTGAACGGTGACACAGAGGCCTGGAGGGAATTAGAGGAAAAGGAGACAGGAACACTTAAGTCTCACGTAAGTGGAGGTAATTTTCGGAAACCCTTAAGCAGACAAGAGGTACAGTTCTTCACCTCGTGACAACACCTTTCAAGAAAAGCTCGTGGATTCATCGTTTTTGTTCCTGGTGGAGACCAAGGCAATTCAGGGGGATAGGGTGCCAGCCACTCAGGTGTATGAAAAACATAAGAGGATCCAAGATCATGGGAGCAGAAGATTGTGTTTAGAGTATGTGGGCGTATTTCTGCCTGCAGAGGAGTTATTGGGCCAAGACAGGGTAGAGAGAAGCTAAAAACATACCTACTGCTGATTAATTAGGGTTCTACAGGAAACAGAATCAATAGAATTTCTTTCTTTCTCTCCTTCATTCTTCCCTCCCTTCCTCTGTTTCTTCCTTCCTCCCTCCCTTCTTTCCTCCCTCCCTCCCTCCCTCCCTTCCTTTGGACTTCCTTCCTTCCCTTTTCCCTTTATTTCTTGGATTGAACTCAAGGGCATTCTTTCTCTCAACTAAACTCCAAGCCCTTTTAATTTTTTTTTTTTTAATTTCAAAACAGGATCATGCTAAGCTGATCATATCAATAAGCTGTGGAGGCTGGCCTCAAACCCTGGATTTGCCTGTCTCAGCCTCCCAAGTACTGGGATTACAGATGTACACCGCCATGCCTGCATCTCTTTCTCCCTCAATCTATCTATCATTTATCTATCCATCTATAGCTTCTATCTCTATCTACTTCTGTATCGTCTCTGTGTGTCTATGTATATATGTATAGGTCTATTATCTATGATATAGATATATCTATAATATATAACATATATCCATCTTTCTGCAGAGAGATTTGTTTTCTAGGGTTGACTTGTGTGATTTGGGGGGCTGTGAGGTCTGAAATTCAAAGGGAAGTTGGCAGTCTCGGAACTCAGGTTAGAGTTGACGCACAGGTGTATACAGAATTCATGGCACTATTTTCTCCTGTCAAGTATTAAATTGATTATACCCCCCAAAATTTTGTGATGAGCCAAAAAATAAAATTAATGACTATGAAATCCAATGCACAAATCTTGGCACAATATGCAAGATTGATCAAGATCTTATAAACTGGAATTTTGGAGGAGAAATGATGTGTCAGTACACTAATTATATGTTTGAATGCTTGCACAGCTTTATAAAAGACAGAACTCTATGATAGTTTAAATTAAATTCTTTCCATGTGACTTTGTTTCTTTTCAAGGCAACTTTTAGCCTGATTCATACTTAATTATTCTATGAAACTATGATTTCCCTAAGTCTTCTTGTTAAATATGTAATATGGCTATGGAAACAAAGTTGTTAAAGATTTAGACATATGCATATACTTGATTTTCAACATTGATTACAATGGATTTTAAAAATAATAATGGCAATATATAATATCATGAAATACTCTGCCTAATTTTATTTCCATTCCCATTTTCGAAGAGTGGTTCATAATTCCATTGAGTAAATGGGAAAATTGAGACTCAGGGAGGTAAAGAAGCTTGCCCAAGGCCACACAAGTAGTAAGTGGAAGATCTTGGATTTAACATGGTTTTATATATGAGAGAATTATTTTTAATGTATGAATTGGCAAAAGTCCCCATAATGGAGACTGAATTCATGAACTAAATGGAACACATCACAATCTACTACCTGTCTTCCCCCTGGAGCCATTAGCCATCAGGTAAACAGTGACCTCTGCTAGGATGGCCTCTCAGTCTCCTTTCAGACTGACTTTTGGTTTCTTGAGCATTAGCCACATTGGCATCTTTCTGTTCTCCGTGCTTTGTGGGAGGCACCCTTGAGAGGAATCCAACTGCACACTTAGGCTCTGTGGAGCGAGCGTTCTTTTAATTATGATTTTCTCTGTTGCGTGACATTTGGAAATGGTGTTCCAGTTCACATAGTCTTGTTTACTTAAGCAAGCGTTGCCCTCTAGGGTATAGTTACATTAAATTATTCAGAGGTAGGGACCTGAATCTTTGCTTAATTAAAAGCTCTCGAGTCATCAATTGGAACAGGACTCATTTGGACGCAGTTAGAGACCCACAAAGCGAAAGGAATTCATAAAGCAAATGGGAGCCGTGCTGCCCGGGGACGGCTTGCCTGCTGCTCCTTCCTCAACAGGAAGAAAGAACCCCAGTTGTGCAATATCAGACTTTTACAAAACTCCAGGTGTTAGAGCTTTCCTATCGGCAGTGGTGCTGGGTAAGCCGAGGGAGGCACAGACGTCCCTCTGCTCCGTGGCTGATTGCTTCATATTTTAATAATCCAATGGCTTGCACAGCCATTTCATAAACATCATCTTTTCGGGTTTCTGCTCCTCGACATGCACAGAGCATGCGTACTTACGCTGCAGTCTAACATTCTTCAAGCCAAGCCAGCAAGAATGTTTGGAAGCCCCTGCCTACCAATAAACCATTAATGGGCATGAAATTATGTTTCCTGTATCACTTATTTATGCTTTCAATTCGCATAAATAACATTTTCTTGCCTCTGAAGATAAGGAAGTCCTTAGTTATATCTGACATTACTGGGCCAAAAAAAAGTTAAAAAGTCCTGGTCATCATGTTTTTAGAACAGCTGAGACAATCTTTAAAGGGCTATCTCAACTTTTTGCATGTCATATGGAAATCTTTATGAACCACATTAAATATTTTTCTGACTTCTTCAACCCATTATTCTGTGTCTTATAAAATTATTTCCTGTTTTCTCTGTGACATCACGATGAACATCAATCACTGGGTTGTTTTATCAATGTGGAAAGCGTAGGTTACTCAGCTGGACCTTTACTGAACTTGGGACCCCAAACAGGATTTTATTGGCAGCAGTTTAATGTTATTTGCAGTTTTTCCAGAAAGTGTGTGTGTGTGTGTGTGTGTGTGTGTGTGTGTGTGTGTGTGTTACTAGGGGTTGAACCCAGAGGCATTATACCTTCAAGCTATACCCCCAGTCTGATTTTATTTCTTATTTGAAAATAGGGTCTCCCTAGGTTGATGAGAATGTCACTACTTATTGAGGCTGTCCTCGAACCTGTGATCCTCATGTCTCAGCCTCTCAAGTACGGTGATTACAAGTGTGCGCCCCCATGCCTGGCTTTTCCAAAAAGTTTGCATGAAGACATTTGCAGTTGTGTGGTCTACTGAACCATCTGTCCTGATTACCCTCCATAACTGCATTACTAAATCAAAAACCCAAATGGATTTCTCTCAAGTTTTTTTTTTTTTTTTTTTAATATACCAAAGGGTGCTTGTCAGTGATTGACAGCTTAAAAGCATTTAACATTGTGATTCCTTCAGTACATCCTTTCTCTTCAACCCTGCAGGTTTATTTTTCTCTACCATCCTATGATGCTGTTGGCTGATAGAATGCAGCAAGGCAAGAGTATCTTTCAGCAATATGACAATTTCTATAGGTTGAATCTTTACTTACACCTTACTCAAATCCACCATTATTAAGTACAGATCATTTTAGAGATATCAGATTCTACAGTTTTTTCTTAGACCTTTTCATGTGGTTTTATTTCAACAGATGTTGCAGCTAAAACAACATTACAAGCCTCCCTTTTAAGGGGGACAGTAAGTAGGAATTCCTTGTAAGGAACTGTGCATCATTAATCTGAAGTCTCTTTCAGTCCCTTGATCAAAGTTGTTTTAAGTCAGTGCTGGTCAGTTCTAATACTTACCCACTTTGCACCAGTGAGATCCAGCGAGGGGCAGGGAGGAGACAGGAAAGTCCCCATACGTGAGCCCTGTTTTGATCTGACAACAGCAACCTCATTCTTCTCAGGTCAGTCTTCAGTTCTGAAAAGCTTCTTATTTCCGAAAGTGACAGGTGTTGTGGTGAGACACCACTCGTGGGTGCTTGAGGATGATGCCTGCTCAGTCCCCAGAGTTGGATCGATGGCTTATTAGCCAAACAAAACATATCCAACATTCTCAGTTGGCTTAAACCTGCAGATACCACCTGTTTGGGGGAGAATTTATAAGTTTTACTGATATGTTGGAAGCGCTCCACAAATACAGGCAAGGATGCTTAGAACGTAATTTTAGTTAAGGTCTATGTTTGATGGTTTTGTACAACTGCAGGCTAATGTACGTCTCCTGACAGATTGAAGGTTGGTCACGCTAAGCCATCAAGTTTGGTATGTTAGGTGTATTAATGGAATTTTCAGCTTACAGTATTTCTGACTTGTGGTGGGTTTATGCAGCTGTAGCCCGTATGATGGGGAGCATCTGTGCACATCTGGGATAGCCATGACAAATCCCACAATCCAGTGGCCTGAAACAATGGAAATGTCTTCCCCCACACTTCCAGACACCAGAAGTCTAGAATCGAGGTGTGCACAGAGCTGTGGTCTCTCCGGAGCTCCTAGGGAAGAATCGTTCTTTTCCTCTTCTGGCTTCTGGTGGTCCCAGGCGTTCCTGACCTTGAGAATGCATCATCCAGTCTCTTTTCATGTGGCTTTCCCCCGTGCCTCCTTTTCCTTCTTCTCTGTCTTTTCTAAGGACAATGGTCACTGAATTGGGGGTCAGCCTGGTTATTCCCAGGATATTCTTGTCTCAAGGTCTTTGGCTTAATCACACCTCTGAAGCCCATTTCCCAAGTAAGGTCATCTGCCATGGAGGGGAGGGCTTGGGCTTATTTTAAGGGCCATCTAACCCTCCACAGCATCAGCTTTTGATCTGTCACAAGTGAAAGCTCTGCCATCATTTGCATTGATGCTGTCCTGGGAATTTCATTACACCTTTCCATAGCCTTTTTTTTTTTTTTTTTTTTTTGCTCACCAAGGAATCAATTAATTTCTTTATTGGTGCATTGAAATTATACATTGTAATGATATTCAGAGGATATAGAAACATACATGCATACAGAACGTGGTCTTTCTCCCCCTCCCTGTACATAAAATTGACATTGGTATTGAGAACTTCATATATGAGTATAGCATTATTTGAACTGATTCCTTCATTGTCTCCCCTTTCACTCCCCCACCTCCCTTCCCAAACCCCCATCCACTATTCTGCTAGCATTTGTTCTTATTTATTTCCTAGTTTCTCTCTAGTTTACACACATGAAACACATATGGCCCTGCACTTTTGTGACAAGCTAATCTTGCTTTGATAATATTCTCTAGTTCTACCCATTTTCTCTCAAATGATGTAGTTTTGTTCTGTCAGAATAGTACAAGGATACGCGCATATCCATGTTTATAGCAGCACAATTTGCAATAGCCAAACTATGGAACCAGCCTAGGTGTCCCTCAACAGATGAGTGGATTATGAAGCTATCGTATATCCACAACCCTTTGACATAGCATTATCGTCATCACCTGATTTTTCAGACGAGGAGACCCTTGATAAGGCCAACACTAAGTCTCCTATTTAATGCTGCTTCCTGCTTTTCTGCCCCACCCTGGCTGCCCTTGCCTGTCTCTTTCTGAATGTTCCCCTCCCCAGGAACAGGCGATTTCAACGAATGTGTTCATGCAGGTATTCCAAGTGTCTAGAACCCATTAAACAATCAATACATATTTTTGCTAATGTTTTTTTTTAATTTTTTTATTGTAGTAATTCGTGCAATATAGCATACATCTTTGTTAAGTACGAGTTGTTAACAACATATTTGCACACAGTTCTCATTTGACCCTTTCCCCAATTCCCACCCCAGTCCCCTCCCCTTCCCTCCCCCTCAGGTTCACTTCGGTGAGTGACCTTGATATGATTGTGTAATTACATCATGTGCTTTAGGGCGTGTTTTAACAATCATAAGTAACCTACCTGGTTTTATTTAGGAGGAGTTATCTGAAAACTGGATCTTAATCCCAAAGGTGACTCTGTGAGTGGGGGTTCTGGACAATGGGGCAGGTTTCCATGGAAGCAGGAGAGAAAACTGGGAATAGAGTTGGGTCATGTAGTGTGCTGCAGTGCCCACCATGCCTCACGAGAGAGCTGGCCAACTCATCCTGCCCAAGAGCAAAGAATTCGATTATAAAGTGATTGGTTTTTCCTCATTTCTAAGCTTGTAAGAACTACATTCTATTTCAGACTAATGTATGTCATCTTCATAAGAGAGTAGATGTCTCCATTTCTGTGAAAGGTGTTAATAAAAATTGATCCAAGAAGTTCTAGAGATATTTTCCTGACTCAGCAAGCTAGGGCTAAGAACACTGATTCTAAAACTTGCGTGAAATCCAGTTCTCATTTTTATGTCACCCTGATAGATAGAGAAGGGCTTTTTTGAATAAAAAGGTATGATAAAAGATAAGCTATTTTTTCAGGTCTCTGGGTATTTCAAGGGATGTTGTAATACATTAAAAATAAGTGCCTAATGTTGTGAAAGGAGAGAAAACAATGTACTTTCATTTCTGAAAATATTACTTTTCATTTAGAAATAGTGATACTAAGATATAAGGGGATTCCAGGATTCACTTGGGATACTTGTGAAATTCCTGGCTGTCTCCTTTACCTCCAGTCTTCTCCTGGAAGAACACCTTTGGCTTCACAGGCCTATGGGAATGATTTTCTTGCCAATGCTTCCTGGTCTCTTATTATCATTAATTAATTTAGGATATCAATAATCCTTCCACAGTTGCTCAGAAGGGAGTTGGCCCCATAGGTGTGCTCCATCTTGCAGGTGGTGGCATGGGTCTGAATTGCCCCAGGGGAAGGGGAAGAACCAGGGACCTCTGCCTCTGTGCTCACTCTTCCATGCTGGGAGGGAAATGGATATATTATAATAGTGGAGATCCTAATGAATTTGAGAAAGTCTCTCCTTGGCCTTGTTTTTGCACCTGGTCTTACTGGATCTGGGTACATCCAGCCTCCAATAAGTCTATATTTGAATTTGAGAAAGTCTCTCCTTGGACTTAGCTTTGCACATGATCTTACTGGACCTGGGCAGATCAGGCTTCCAGTAAGTCTATATTTTTCTAGAGGGAATGTTCCCACCCTTTCTGAAACTATCACATCTCACACACTCTTAGCATGTTCCAGGCATGGCTCTGATGCTTTATATGAAGTAATTCATTTAAAGAATTCCAATAAGCACTGCCACTTAATATAGGTCAAAATTATTCCCGAGGTATGCATAGACCTTCTTAATGTGGTTGACTTTCCCTCTTTGTGGCAAACAGGCAGAGGTGGCTTTAGTATGTGGGTTCATGTCATTACTTAATGCAATCTGTGAGTCTGTTGTCTCTGGAGAGACGCCGACGTTACTCTAATTATTGTTTCCATTCTATGGTGGAAAAATCGACAGACGGAAATGTAAATGTTTCCTTCTGGGCAAACCATTTCAGAAATCGAGTTAACTGTTTATTGAGTTGCCAATATCAATCTTCTGAATAAAAGCTTCTGCTCTTCATTGAAGGGGGAATTTCAACAATCGAATTAGAGGTGTGGTGGTAATCTCAGAATGATGAGGGCAGTCATTACACCTCCAGGCAGAAAGGACGGGCTGGAAAGAACAGGCAAGTGGAGAGTATCATCCTTCTAATGTGAAGGCGTACACTAAGTGGGGTCGCAGACAGGTTGCTGGGTCTGGGTTTCTGCACAGTGGCCTCCTTTTTGCTCAGTATAACTGGAAAGGATGATAATCTTGGCTGCCTGCCCATGAGGTGATGGAAATTCACTCAGGATATAAGGAGGTTGGTGTTAAGATAAGACTTGGGTAGACCATATTCTGTACTTATCCCAGGACACACTCTTCTCTTCTCTTTTCTTCTCTTCCCTTCTCTTCTCTTCTCTTCTCTTCTCTTCTCTTCTCTTCTCTTCTCTTCTCTTCTCTCCTTTCTCCTTTCTCCTTTCTCCTTTCTCCTTTCTCCTCCCTCTCCCTCTCCCTCCCTCCCTCCTTCCTTCCTCTCTTTTTCTTTCTTTTTTTTTTGTACTGGGGATTGAACCCAGGAGCATTCTACCTCCAAGCCACACCGTTGGTCCTTTTTTATTTTGAAACAGGGTCTCACTAGGTTGCAGAGAGTCTTGCTAAGTTGCTGAGACTACTCTCCTGAGAGCCTCTTGTCTCAGCCTCCCAGGTACTGGGATTACAAGTGAGTGCCACCATGCCTGGCTTCAGATCTCCTTTCTGTAAAGATTGGGAAGTTAAGCTTCTGGCTCTCAGAGGGGAATGGAAGGAGTTTGTGGTGAACACCTCAGTTCTTACTTAGTGAGGTGAGTGAGACTCAGCAAACCAGAACCCCACTAAAGAAATGGAACGAGGGTCAAACCTTCACCTGAAACCATCACCTGAAACCTTCCCTCATTAAACATGGAGAGAACTTGGCATCTACACAATGTAGAGTGAAGGGGTTCGAGTGTTCAATCTCACTGCCCAGGCGGTTATCAGCTACTGCCTCTCAAGAGCCAACTGGACCCCCTTGCCGGAAGTAACGCAGCATCTCTAGGTCTGCTCTGCAGGGAAGCAAAGGCAGAGGAAACATTTTTATTCATTTCAATGACAAGGGTGCTCTAGATCTGGCTAGTAAGGAAGAAAGCCAGGCCTTTTTAATGAGAGGAAAAGCAGAAGGATTTAATGGGAAGGCATGGTAGCCAAGGACTTGTCATCTTTGCTACTTTGGAGTGGTAATTGCTTGTCTCTTGGACCACCCACTGCTTTGGAGTCCCGTTCTACTTAATTTAACAAGAATCCATTATAGATCCTGCTTCTGCCATTGATGAGACACACACTACCTTCAGAACAAAGTTGACCTTACTTCTTAAGAATTCCTTCCTAATGATTCTATCTGTCTATCTATCTATCTATCTATCTATCTATCTATCTATCTATCTATCTATGTGTGTATATATATATGTATATATATATACATATATATATATATACACCATTAAACCTCTCTACTCTGTCTTCCATTTCTCCAGCATTATAATCTTCATCATGCTATCATCATTTCTTACTTGGTTATTCCCTCATCTCCCTTAAATATAAGTGGGACATGGTCTGGTGAGGTTTTCCTGTGAAGCTGTGTTTATTTGAAGCATGCATGCTTTTGCTTACTCCAGGAAACCTTTTAGAATGGCCTTTGAGAGTGGAGATGAAGGGGAACAGAGATGGAACCAGCTGTCGCAGTGCAGGATGAAGGATGAGGGTCACACTCCCTGTGCTGGGATCCAGAGAGGGCAGCTCCCTCAGTGTGAGGAGGTCCAGAGAGATCCCCAAGTAGCTGCTTTGGTGGAGTGGTGGGGAGACTGGGATCCACCAGGAAGCGTGTCTGAAGAAGAGTTCCTCAAGCTGAGGAGAGGGGAATGTCTTAGGCAGGGCCAGGAAGGAGGAGACAACATGCTTCTCTCGGAGGCTGGAGAAAGGCTTGAGTAGCTGAGCTGCGTGTACCTGCCAAGGATGAAAACAGAGAGTGAAGAGGGTAAGGAAAGAAGCCCCATAACTGGAGGGCCGCACTATTTGTAGAGGAACAATGAAATCCCATCAGAGAACTTGACGTAGACTTTGTTTTGCAGCAGATGAGCTGAAGTTAAGGTAGGGCTGAGGCTAGACAGGGACTGGGGACCCATGCAGATGCTATAGCCACCATGATGCTCAATCAGTTCCGAGCTGTGGAGGGTCCCTTGGAGCAGCAGAAATGACATGGTTTGGAGAGGGGGAGCTGGTATTTAGGAGACAACTGGAGAAGGGGTGATGAGAAAGAGGGTCATCTCTCTAGGACTCCCAGGAAATGTCCAGGGTGAGGAAACTGTTGCCAAGATACCTCCTTAGATGTGGCCATTTAGGACAAGACAGGTCCTATTTGGTGAAGAGGATTCGGGATGGATAGGAGGGCTTCCCTTTGCATGTGACGGTCAGTTCCTGCAAGGGAATCACAGTCTCCCTGCATATTTTATTACAAGGACAGGGAACTCTGCAGTCATCAAATCCTAGCTCTGGGCTTGGTTGGTGTTGCTCTTCACCTGGCTCAGATATACCACTGTGATCTTACAAAGGGAATTTTTAAAATGTGTCCTGTTTACAATAATGAAGAAAAGATTAGTAGATTATTGTACCCATATTTCCATGGGCAATTAAGACCAGCTCCAAATATTGAGAAATATAGCTGCAAAGATGGTCTTATTAGTTTCCTACAGCTTTTATAACAAACTGCTATAAATTTAGTGGCTTAAACCACTAAATTAACCAAACCATATTCTATTACAGTTTTGAAAAACAGGTGTTTGAAATTGGTATCACTGGGCCAAAATCAAGGTGTCTGTAGATTTGACTGTCTTTGGATGCCATGGGTAAGAATATGTTCTTTGCCTTTTTCAGCTTCTTGTGGCCGCCAGCATTCCTTGGCTTGTGGTCACACCACTCCAGTCTCTGCCTCAGTGGTCACCCTGCTCTTTCTCTTCTATATGTGTGTGAACTTTCCCTCTGTCTCCCTCTTAAAAAATGCATATGAATGCATTGAGGGCCTTTGGAATCTTTCCGTCCCAAGATCCTTAACCTACTCACATCTACAGTGCTCCTTCTCACCACAGAAAGCGTTTTTGCAGGATCTAAGGATTAGGATGTTTTTATGTCTGGTACCACCTTTTCATTCTACCTCAATGATGTCTATCACATCTCTTGTGAATATCATGTCAGCTTCCCAGGCAGCTGGGTGTGGTCTGCTCAGACCTCCCCTCTCTCTGACCTCCTCCTGTATGTTCCCCTCGATTCTTTGGATCTGAGCTGTACTATGACTTACAAAGAACCAGCCACAGACAAGCTCTCTGAAGTTCAGGCTTTCAGTGACGCCCCAACAGAAGGTTTTCTTGCTCTAGCTGGGCATGGTGGCCCACACTTGTAATCTCAGTACTTGGGAGGCTGAGACAGGAGGATCTCAGGTTCGTGGCCAGCCTCAACAACTTGTGAGACCTTGTCTCAAAATAAAGAATGAAATAGGGCTAAGGGTGTAACTTGGAGATAGAATGCCCCAGGTTCAATCCTCAGTACTGCAAAACCAAACAAACAAAAAAATTTCTTTCTCTATTTTCTCCTTTTCTTTGTTGTTTGTTTTTTGGTACTAGGCATTCAACCAAGGGGAATTACATCTCCAACCTATAACTCCAGCCCTTTTTATTTTATTTTTTTAAATTTTGAGATAGGGTCTCACTAAGTGGCTGAGGCTGATCTCAAACCTGCAATCCTTCTGTCTCAGCCTCCCAAGTACTGGGATTACACGTGCATACCACCTCAGCACCTGGATGCTCGCCTATTTTCCTTTGCAATCCCCAACACTACACTTCTTTCTTCCCTCTTCTGAAGTCCTCCTGTCCAGGTCCATACCCATTTCCAGTGGCCCCCAGGGCCCAAGGTATGACTCATTTAGTGATGTATTCAGACTGATGTGATAATCTAAAGAACAAGTTTGGTTGGTTATTTTGTTTTCACTACTCGTTTTTAGCAGAATAGGAATATGGAAGAATGTAGATCCATAAGTTGTGAAGATCTTCAGAAAAAAACAGTAAGTATAGATTCTTATAGCCCTGAGATTAGCTTTCCCGTAAACCTCATATTTTAAAAGAATTTGTTACCTGGGCGTAGTGGCGCATGCTTGTAATCCCAGCATTTGGGAGGCTGAGACCAGAGGATCCGGGTTTGCGGCCAGCCTCAGCTACCTAGTGAGGCACTCCACAACTTAGTGAGACCCTGTTTCAAAATAAAGAATAAAAAATAGAGCTGAGCTGGGGGTATAGCTCAGAGGTAGAATGCCCCTGAGTTCAATCCCTAATACCGCCAAAAAAAAAAAAATTGTTCCCCGGTGTAATAATGTCTGTTGGAGCTGGTAAATTGGTCCACTTGTGCACATTCATAAACCCAATGTTGCAATGTTTCTGCTGAGCATAATTTCACCACTGACAAGAAATGCTGAGCAACTAAAAATCTGGGGTCTGTTCTGTACACTGGAACATTTTCAAACAAGAATGAGGTATCATTCATGCCAACAGGATTAGTTTTGATATTTAAGGGAAAACCTTTTTTCTGGTCTGATATCTCCTAATCTTAAATCTAGGGGCAGTTGTTCCCCCACTCTGTCTCCTAACTCAATCTCTCCTGGTGTCTGCCTCTGTGTGCCTTTCCTAACATTTGTTGGGCTTGAAGCCTGCTGCTTTTTGGGACTTGTCTGGCTCTACATCTCTTGCTTTCTAACAGAACAAGTCTGGGGAAGGGGTACCAGCATAGGCACTGCTACAGGTGGACCCCCTCAAAACTCTGCATCTCTGGACAAGGGGTGATTTTAATTTGCAAACATGAGATGACTATGGAACATTCAACAGGGACTGACCTTCCATCTATCCCTCCCTCCCTTCCTTCCTTCATTCCTTCCTTCCCTCTCTCCCTCCCTCCTTCCTTCCCTCCCTCCCTCCCTCCTTTCTTCCTTCCCTCCCTCCTTCTCCCTCTCTCTCTTTATTTCCTTCTTTCTTTCTTATTTTCCTCAACAGAGACTTTCAGCAAGAGAAATCTGTGCCTCCAGAAGTGGTGAGCATGGGAACGCCTCCCCTAGGACAGAGACACACCAGCTCTGAAGGTCGATGGACAGAATGCAGAGAAGTATCCATGAGATGCTGCTCCTGGAAGTGAACCTTATCTCTGGGGAATGACAGAATGAAAAGTAAGGCGAAGAACACCAATTTAGTAGAAGCAAGTAAGTGGGTTGTTGGCCCTGAGTTATGGTGCCATGCACAGACAGAGCCATCTCCTCACGCAGAGGCAATTTCTGATTTGACATGTAGCACAGTGTTCCTGGTAGTGCTAATAAATTACTCTGGAGCCTAGATGTGGCTTCTGCAATGTATTCAGTTCTACGCAAGTCTAGGGTATTACCACTGATGGTTAGAGTTCATTGAGTTCGCAGTTTGGTCCATAAATTCTATATAGTTTTCTCCTCATCAATAGATATTTCCAAGTATGTCAACACTAAGTACATAACAAATGACAATTTGAAAAATAACATTTGTTTTTAAGCAGTGAAGATTTCTTAGATATTGATAAGGAAAAAAAAAAACTGATGAGAAAAATCCAAATTCTCACCAATGGTTCCCTTTATCTCTTTAGAGGAAGGCAGAGTACTACAGGGAAAGACAAAAGTCACAGTGTCAAATAAATCAACTTTTATCTAGACTTTGACTCTTTTCAAAGGAAATAGTGCTAAGATTAAGTGGAGTTTTAGTATACTATATGTAAGTGTTAGGGTAATTGTAGATATTTTGTTGGGTTTTGCAATGTATTTTAATACTTTTGAATTACAAATCTACCATATTAATGGTAGAAAAATAGAACATTCAGAATAATATAAAGAAAAAAATCCAAGTAACTGAGTCTTGCCATTCGATGCTACCTGCAATGGATATGCAAGTTTTTCAGCCTGGAGTAGTGTTTAGAGTTTCAAGTGCTGGTTTATTTTTTGTTTTTCACATAACATATTTCCATTTATTTATTTTTGTATGGGAAAATATGACATACTTATTTTTCCATCTCTGTATGTCATGGGAAGTTTAAGCCACCCAAACTGTCAACCATTCTTCTGTGACCTGCAAGATTATTGTTGATCTTCATGGCTGTCACCAATAACACTCAAAAGTATTCCTGGGCACGCATTTTTAAATAAAGATTTCTAATTATTTCCTTAGTGTACTATTACTATAATTTTTAAAAATCTCTGAAGCTGAAGGCGGTGGCACACACCTGTAATTCTAGCACTTAGGAGGCAGAGACAGGAGGATCATAGACCTAAAGGTAGCCTCAACAGCATAGTGAAGCCCTCAGCAACTTGGTGAGACCCTGTTTCAAAATAAATAAAATAGGTCTGGGGATGTAGCTTGGAGGTAGAAGGCCCCTGGGTTCAATCCCTAGTACCACAAAAAAACAAAGCAAAATGACAGCAACAACAACAAAATACCCGAACTTTTTCCATTTAATTGTAGAATCCAAGAAGGTTGTGGCTTAATTTTACTTCTAGCCAAGAGGAAAAAGAGGAGGGTGCCACTGAGCTTCTTTTGTGATATAACAGAGAAAATTCAATCATATTTTATCCATTCAGAAAACAGAGGTGTCAGTGTCCACTTTAAGACAGTCAGTCAATGCCTAGTTTATAACAAGACACATATGACCTAAGACAGAGTTGCAGCCTTCCAGGTTGCTGGTCATATTTCAATATTTCACAGGATACAGGAACATTTTCCGAGTCTTGGTTTCTCTGATTCATACAATAGTTTCAAGGGCAATTTTCACATCGGGAGCAAAACAGGATTCTACATTTTTGCGTAAGGCTTCACGTTGGACAAGATAATGAGAACTGAAAATTTCAGTGTGTTCCCAATTATTCCTCCTGCATCAGAAGCCAAATGTGTGCAAGAACAGGGTTGACTGTTCTGCAGCTAGAGGGAAAGGGGCATTTCAGTGTGATTTCCCCTGTTTCCTCCCCTGACACTCAAGGAATATTTGGTCCTCAGGGACGTGTCCCGGCATTCAGTTATATCCCCAAGAAAACTTTTGTGTCCTGGAGTGGAACAAGAGTCCTGAGATACCCCCAAACTGACAATATATGAAGGAAAAGGAAAAAAAATCCCTGTAGCTACCATGCCTTCCTAAAATAAAATATCCAAAACAGAGGATGTGGAATCTGTTCAAAGCCTTTTTGCTTGCAAAGGTCACATTATCTTCTAGAACGATTACATCGGCTTACAGCAACATTGGGAGTGCACATGAGTTCCAATTTCTTTGAATCTTTTTTTTTCTTGAAAGAAAAAAATCTTTTAAACACCTGTGTCTGTTAGAGCACGATAAACTCACATATTTCTGAACATACCTCAGTTCTATCCGGGCTGATAGAAAGAAGCAGAGAAGCACATTTTAGGTGAAATGCCAAGTTCTATTTGACTTTGAAAGACAGTGAACAATGGCTTCATGATTAGATTTGGACCATATCACTGCGAGGATTGGTCTCTGTTGAGCAAAAATAAGTGGTGAAAGTTGGTAGAGTTAAGGGAAAAAATGCAATACAACTCAGGGTTATACATTGGCTGGGGGACAAGCCCCAAGAACATTGCTCCTACCCCCAAGCCTTTGTAATGGGAACACTACAGGTCTCCCACACGCCGCCATCTCCAGCACTCAGCCTTCAGCACCATGACTGTGTTGGCCCCAGTGCTGCACGTCATTCACACCTGGCTTAATTGCAGAAGCCAGCTTGATCTATCTGCCCTTCCTTAGAGAGGAGGGTGGAGTCTATGACTCCCCCATCACCGGGCAACATAGGGTGGGACAGCTATCCAGCAGTCCAGCAGCTCCTGGCAGCCTCTGACATCCTGCCAAGACTGATATTTGACAATGTTGAAATGGGAAGTGGAAAAAGTAAAGTTGGCTCCCAGATGGAATTCTAAATCGCCAACCTCTGGGCTACTGAGATCTACTTTTCTGCTAATAGACATCAACAGGGGAAATACATGCTCTGAGGGAGAGCCAAGCACTTCATTTACGTAAGTTCAAATGAAACATGACAGAATGATTGGGGAGGAGAACACCAGCTTCTCCCATTACATTGTCCCTTTGTTTAGCTGTTCGGTGTTGGAGGGGACGTTACGGATTCTGCTCCAAAACTCAATTTTTGTAGCCAAAGGAGCATTTTTGCAGGAAATATGCACAAGTTACACAATTTTCTTTCTTTGCTAGATTATTTTTCCACGTCTATAAGGAAAAAAAAAAGTCTTTCAATAATAGGAAAATAAATCACATTTTCCAAAAAGAATATTTACATATGAATAGGCATCACAGTATAATGGTTATTTATCTGAAGAAATTTCAAAGACTAAACAGTTAAGCATTGGTGGGCCTAGATTGTAGTACGTTGACTTTAAGAAGCCAATGCATCAAAGAACAAAACTGGTGGTTAAGGACTGTAATATTGCCGGGCGTGGTGGCGCACGCTTGTAATCCCAGCATTCGGGAGGTTGAGACCAGAGGATCCGGGTTTGTGGCCAGCCTCAGCTACCTAGTGAGGCACTCCGCAACTTAGCGAGACTCAGTTTCAAAATAAAATAATAAAAAAATAGGGCTGCGGGTATAGCTCAGAGGTAGAATGCCCCTGAGTTCAATCCCTAGTACTGCAAAAAAAAAAAAAAAAAAGGAAAAAAAAAAAAAAAAAGAACTGTAATATTAATGCTAGATATAATTGGGCTTCCATTGATAAAGATAACTAGAAGAAAAGGTAAAATATTTTAGATTATTATTATTGTTAATGATGGTACTTTTAGATAGCTAACGGACTTGGAGTGGAAGCTCACCAAGTGCTGTGTGCATGTATTTCCCTATCACTCTGAACCTCTTATGATGTATGATTACAATGCATCAATACAAGTATATTAATAAAAAGGACTTGAGATAGGAGAAAAACAGAAGGAAAGCTCGGAGTACTGTGAGGATGGAAATGATTTGTTCAATGCTCTGCTAACAGTTCTTCTCTCAATACTGGGAAGTAAATCCAGGGGCACTTTACCACTGAGCTACATCCCCAGTCCTTTTTAAAAATTTGTTTGTTTTAGCCGGGTGTGGTGGTGCACGCTTGTAATCCCAGCATTTGGGAGGCTGAGACTGGAGGATCCAGGTTCGTGGCCAGCCTCAGCTTCCTAGTGAGGCACGCCGCAACTTAGTGAGACCCTGTTTCAAAATAAAGAATAAAAAATAGGGCTGGGGGTATAGCTCGAAGGTAGAATGCCCCTGAGTTCAATCCCCAGTACCGCAAAATAAATAAATAAATAAAAATTTGTTTGTTTTGAGATAGGGTCTTGCTAAGTTGCCCAGGTGGCCTCCAAATTGAGATCCTCCTGCTTCAGCCTCCCAAGTCCTTGGGATTATAGGTGTGCTCCACAGTGCCAGGCATCTATCAACAATTTCTATCCAGAGTATTATTTGGGCCTAGAGGGTGCTCAGTAATGGGTGGATAGGGGAAATGCATAAATGAATGAATATTACTGATTGATAAGTATGGGAGGAGCAAAGGATTCTGGATATAATTAGGTATTCTAAATTTATATTTAAAGAATATCATTGGATCCAGGTGTGGTGGTGCACACCTGTAATCCCAGTACTTAGGAGACTGACACAAAGGATCTCAGGTTTGAGGCCAGCCTCACCAACTTAACAAGGCCCTCAGCAACCTAATGAGACCTGTTCCAAAACAAAAAAATTAAAAGGGCTGGGGGTGTAGTTCAGAGGTAGAATGCCCATGACCTCAAACCCTAGTACCACCCCCACACAAAAAGAATAACATTGAAGGGCTGTGCTATCAGCCAGAGATATCCCTATGGTCAGACACAGATTGGGTACTATAATTATTCATGAAAATTCCTTGGCCTCTGTATAATGTTTCTCTGTTTTAGTAACAAACGATGACAATATACACACAACCAAGAGATAGATATATCCCAACTCTATAAGATAAAGAATACTGTGTCAAGTAATTTAAATATATATAAATTATGTTAAGTATATAAGCATAGATATTTGTTGATATAAATATTACTAAGTATAAATATGTAAGTACATGCAAAGTATATAACTCTCCTGTATTTTTGTGTCAGCTGAACTGTTACTCATTAACATTAAGTATTATTCAATTCAGTATTGTTTTTAACAGCTTAAATTTTGTAACATTGACCCAAAGAAGTGTTCCATAAAATGCCAAATTAATGCAAAAACTATGGAAGCAATTAGTATCAACTTGCCCCTCTCAGTTTCATGAAAGAACAACGAGTCTTGGTTCATGTTTTGGTTTTGATTTTGGACTGCAAGTTGCTGAAAAACTCCTTGAATTTTCTGTCATGTTATGCTCTCCTCTGGTCAATGAGGAGGGCCTGTTTCAACCCATAGCCTCCGAGTGGAGCCTGTAGTTAGTTCTGGTTTACCTCATGTTCTTTGAGTCCAGTGGAGCACACCTGGAACTGTCTTCCCCAGAGTGCTGCTCTAGTGAGGAAACTCTTGTGAAAAACAGCAGAGGGAACCCAGAGGCGTGAGTGTCTTTCTTCAAGGCTGCCATAGTGTATGCCTCCAAAGGACACAAATATGCCCATTTCTAAAGGCTCCCAACCTTATTTCCTTTGGACATTCAACTTCCACCATTGTCATACAAATGCCACCAAGCTTCCGTGACCATCGAAGAGGAATAGATTTATTTCTAACTTGAATTTTCTGCCTGAAAAGCAGGCTTGATGTACCGTCATGTTTCCCTCTCTTCCATCGCAGTGCACATTCTTCGTGCACATGTGTGAGGTCAGCTGATCATCTTTCAGCTACCTGTATCCTCTATGACGGATAGCGCAAATACTTTCTCTCTAGCAATCTGAGTTTTAAGGCTAGCAGTGGGATTATCAGAACTTTACCTAGCATGTCCTTTGGCGATTTATTTGGGGATTGTGTTATACATTTTGTTCCACTGGGCTCAAAATATCTGACAAGAACAACTTAGAGAAGGAAGAGTTTATTTTAACTCATAGCTTCAGAGGTTTGGTTCATGGTGCCAGGGGGCGTGGTGGAGGAGAGCTACTTGGGTCATGACAGCTACAAAGCAGCGAGAGGGAGGAGACAGGAACAGGAGAGAGAGAGAGCGAGTGGGAAAGATATATATATATATATATATATATATATATATATATATATATATATATATATATAGAGAGAGAGAGAGAGAGAGAGAGAGAGAGAGACACACACACACCAGGGCCAGATATAGCCTCCAAGGCCATGCCAGTACCCAGTGATCTGGCTCCCCCATCTCCACCTCACATATCTGCACTGAACACCAAGTAAATCCATTCAATTATGGCTACTTCAGTGGGTTTACCACTGATGAGGTTTGAGCCCTGATTCAATATTTCACTTCTGCATTATCAACATATGAGAGGTCCCAGGGGGCAGTCTGTATCCAACCATAACAACCTCTAACCAGTAGTGCTTCAAGAAATAAACCTAGGTGCATTTTAAACCTTGAAAAAAAAAAGGTTCATCGACAATTGGAAAATCCTATAATCACAATGGAACTTAGAAAACCAGAATGAGCGATTCTTAAACACATAAAACTCAACACAACTGGAACCATCTCTGCAGATGCAAACCAGTCTACGGACATCGAAAATGTAGTAGGCTTGATGGAGTCCTAAAATGAGGCTAGGTTTACAAGGTTCAATTCTATTTTTAAACCAAAATGGAAATGAGAGTTTGAAGAGAAGAACAAATCCCCCTCCGGCACTGACAATAACTTTCCACGTCTTCCTAATCAAAATGGATGGCTGAGTCCCAACTGCCTTAAGGTAGGAAAACAAACAATAAAGGAGGGAAAGCCCAACGAGAGTCTTGGTTTCTAAATTTGGGAGTTGTTGCAGGAATCAGACGCCCTGGATGTTAATATTTCAGGTGTTGGCGACTGAAGATGCACACAGTCTCCCTGGAGAAGGATGCCTGAGGGTCACGGAGCCAACCTCAAAGGCTTCAGAAACCTGCATGTGTTTGCTGTCACCAAGAAGTTTCGTATCAGAGGCAAGGGGCCATTTTCCTTATGCTTCAGGGCACGAATGAGTCATGAGCCACATCCCCAAAAGTTTCACGTTTGGGAACTGATTAGAGAAAGTTTGTGTACCCTATTTAAAACTCGAGAGGTGGGAAAGTTAGTAAATATGTTTGGGTAGCGTTGAGTGGCACTGAAAATAAACACAAAAAAACCAATGAGCCACTCTTGGTAAGACAATTCTTCACTAGTGTGAATGCCAGTCACACTAGGGAGCAACCGCAGAGCTTATAAAATGCCTCCCAGATGGAGGGAAGTTGATCTATCATAATTTATAAGATAATGCAACATAACTTCCTTCTGGCTTATATCTTTAGCAAATCTTTGCTGAGATTCTGTGTTACTACCACGGATCTAGAAGTGGCAAGTCATTTGTGATGGCCAGAGAAGATGTGTAGTATACTGTATTCTGAAACCCAAGAGTTGCCCTGAATCCAGTCCATGGTGGCCTGGACCACTCTGGGACGCTTCCAGCCCCAGGAGGCCATTCATGATCACATTTGCCACCATTTGGTCTCATCATCATAAGACAGAGTGACTTGAAATTAATGTGATTTTCAGGGAAGTTTATAGAAAACTGGTGAGATACTATTTTAAACCAGTATTTTAGCAACTTAGATATTTGATTTATGTGACAGGTGCGGTCAAGAGAACTTTGTTTAGTCATCAGCATCAGCAACATGACTTTCCCAGAAAGGGTCTTTGCAGTGAAAGATTAACATGCTGAGTTTGAATGGATGGGCTTTCTGAGACAGCTTCCTCTGCCAAGCATCCTGTGGATTCCTTGTTCCCCACTGGCAGTTCTGTGTCTTCCCCACCCCAGGGTAGTGCTGATTTGGCCACCTGACAAGCCAGGGAGAGGAGATAGCACAGTGACACTCCTGGACATTGAAATCTGACATTCATAGAATCATAGAATGATCTAGTTAGTGAGGGATGACAAGAGGTTTAATTTACACATTTTGAAAATTCTACAGTTTGAGGTATGGTACTGATGTGGAGTGGTTTGGATCTGGAGTGCCTCCCCAAAGGCTCTTGTTTTTTTGTTTGTTTGTTTGTTTGTTTTTGCGGTACTGGGGATTGAACTCAGGGGCATTCTACCTCCAAGCTATACCCCCAGCCCTATTTTTTATTCTTTATTTTGAAACCGAGTCTCACTAAGCTTCGGAGTGCCTCACTAGGTAGCTGAGGCTGGCTGCGAACCCGGACCCTCTGGTCTCAGCCTCCCAAATGCTGGGATTACAAGCGTGCGCCACCATGCCCGGCTCCCAAAGGCTCTTGTATTGACAGCATGGCCCCCCTTCAGCAAGGTCAGAGGTGGGGCTTTTAGACAGTGATTGGATCATTAGGTTCTGACCTCATCCCTGGGTTAATCTATTTGATGGATTGATGCATTGATGGCTGAATGGACCACTGCAAGGTGGGATGTAGCTGAGATGTAGGCCACGGGGGCATTCACTGCAAGGGTTTATCTTCTCCCTAACCCTTTTCTGTCTGTTTGCTTCCCTGCCACGGTGAGCTGAGAGGCTTCCTTTGCCCTGTCCTTCCGCCATGATATTCTGCCCCACCATGGACTGAATCCTCTGAATCTGTGAGCCAAAGTCAATCGTTCCTCACTGGGCACAGTGGCACATGCCAGTAATCCTAGCACTTGGGAGGCTGAAACAGGAGGATTGCAGGTTCGAGGCCATGCACAGTAATTTAGTAAGACCCTGTTTCAAAAATAAAGTTAAAATAGAGCTGGGGGTGTAGATAGATTGCCCCTGGGTTTAATCTCCAGTCCCCCCCTCCCACACACATCATAAATCATTCCTCCTCTAAGCTGTTCTTGTGAGGTATTTGGTGGCAGTGATAAAAAGATAACATATGAGATAAGCTCCCATCAACTCAAGATTTTATCAGCTCAATTTGGTGTGTGTGTGAGTGAAAGAGTGTACCTGAAATAGAAAAGTAATGGACAACTAAGTCATGATGTATACAATGTATTTACATAAGAAATGGGACTATAACATGAATTAAAAGAGCAGGTTATAAAATAGAACATACAGGATATCCCTATGTAAAGTCTGTGAGTGATGTGCCACATCAAAGACAGTACACTGCCACTCATGTCAAGGTCATGTTTAGAAAAAGTCTGCCCTCAACAATAGCAAAAAGATGCCCAGCAGAGACAAATGCATGTGAGACATCTATAATGACTTGAGAGTGTCAATATGGGACCACAGACTGTGGTACTGTGGTACCATGGAGCCCACCACACACACTGCGATTTCTGAATGAACATGGCCTTTTGTTTTTTATATTCAAAGACACATTTACAACTTTTAAGTAACTGGGGTGGGTGTCTTGGTTCAGATAGGCTAATTAATGTAACTCCACTCTTGTGAGCATCCCTAGGGGAATTTCAAGATGCATTACTGTTTCAGACTAGTACCCGTGGATGACCAACCTGTGCAGGCATGGCAGGTCACCCTGGGAACAACCGGTTTCTTGGTAAGGAGATTAAGCACCGTGCCTCCCACTAACAAGAACATTTTTCCAATGCATTTCACAGGCCAACTTCTCATAGCATCAACCACATAATAATCGTAATATTTTGGGATGCCCTTTGATAGCCATGGAAAAAGCCATTGTGGAAAAAATAGTGTGGAAGATATTATTAAAAATTCTCAAAGATTTTTCTCATGGTCAATTCCCAATTTCACCTACTGGATTTTTATAAGTATGCACATTTTTCATTATGCTAAGGATCCTTAAACCTGGCTCTTTGCAATAGAACATGAATTCAACATTTCAGTATCCTGTAAATAGTGAAGACCACCTTGGTGCTGAAGAATGAAGGTAAAGATCTCAGTTCCTAGGCTGCACTCCAGTGAATTGGAAATGAATTTTTTTTTCTCAGGATACTCCTTTGTCTTGAAAATACCCTACATGATGGGGTCTGGAGCCTGGGTGGCTTCATATCTCAATAGACAGACAGGGTTGGGGAAGTCTCTAGTGATCTTCAGTTATCTCAAAGTTTAGGTCATTTGTTCTCTAAGTGACTTTACATTCTTCAGTATTATTAGAAGCTACTTCTTTAATTTCTTTATTTTTTCTTTTTGCAGTACTAGTGGCTGAACCCAGGGGTATTCTACCTCCGAGCTATACCCCTAGCCCTATATTCTTTATTTTGAAACAAGGTCTCACTAAGTTGCAGAGGGTCTCACTAAGTAGCTAAAGCTGGGCTCGAACCTGGGATCCTCCTATCTCAGCCTCTCAAGTACTGGGATTACAAGCCTGCACCACCACTTCTGGCTTGGCTTGTTTAATTTCTATGACATGTATAAACCATACCAGCAGCAGTGACCACTACACATGCCACCAAGCCAGTAGTGGATTTCTTGATCATGCACTTGGCCTCCAAGGCTATTCTGCATCAGTTCATTGTAAAGACCTCAGTTTCCAAAATGGAGGATTATTGAGGGCAGGCTAGATTATGCTATGGTGATCATGACACCATAGGAGTTTGTTTATTGCTCAGACAGGCCTGCTGAGGGTCTCAGCACCTGTCTAGGTACCTGGCCTCCAAGCTGTGGTGTGAGTTCTCAGGCTCCTTGCTAACATTTGGGGCATCTGTGTTTCAGCATGAGAAGCATGAAATTCCCATCATCACAGCAGAAGACAGAAGTGGAGAGGTGACAACAGCAACTCCACCTAGAGGAGTGTCCTTCCTTGTCAACTGCTCATCACTACCAGGACACTCACAGGGCTGGGATGCACTGGACGGCTGGAAGGTGGGGAGTTCACTGCTCTGTGAGGCTGGGAGTGCACAAGAAATGAGTGTGCATGAGGCTGAGAATCTCTACTTCGCTGAGAAGTAGACACGTCTCTGAAAGACGCACAGCAATGACACCAGTGAATTGTAGGGCTCACAGACTGTGCCTTCGATGTCTATGTAAATGC
The DNA here is from genome assembly GCA_004027655.1 of Graphiurus murinus. Lineage (NCBI taxonomy): Eukaryota > Metazoa > Chordata > Mammalia > Rodentia > Gliridae > Graphiurus > Graphiurus murinus. Next base: position 150,400 of record PVLC010000063.1, read on the forward strand.
CCCTCAAGTGAGCTCTTTCTCACCCAAACATTCTCCCCAGGAATAAATAACATGCAGTTAATGACCTTACATTGTATGCTTAAAAAAGAGAATTTTTATGTACCCATTTAAAATAAATTAAAATTTTAAAAATTTAATTTTGATCTAATAGTTATATGTGTAGCTATGGAATACAAACCAGAGCACACTTTTTTTTTGTACACACATAATATTTTGTCCGAACATTACTATACATTATTATAGTACTATAATATATATTACTAATATATGCTAGTATAAACTATATTATCTTTGTACTGTTCCAAATTCACTCACCTGAATGAAATACAAATAGGAATCAACAAAAATAATAAATAATAATAAACCTGCATAAAGCTGGAAATTTAAACAATGTGAAACTCAAGGCAAAGAGGAAACTAACTGTAGATCATTTAGGTTTGAATGTCTCTGAGAGCATTACACTTCAAAACTTTGAAATACAGCCAAATAAGATTAATTTTAGCCTAAAATGCATTTAACAGAAAAAAAAGAAAGATTGACAAGAACTACTTTGTACTTCCAACTCACATAAAATGACCTTCATTCTAACATTAAAGAATAACTATAAAGCATTTTAAAGAACAAAAATTTAAATAAGTATTTTTAATGACTTTTGAATATAGTAGTTTTATTAGTTATGGTATGTTAGCTACTATATGAAATAACCCCATCTCTCGGTGGTTTATCCCAGAAAGGTTTACTTCTCAAAAAAATAAAGCAAAAGTTTCTCAGAATACAAATTCCAGTAAACAGGCTCACACCATGAATTTCTTAGACACACTTCCCACCCCAGACAGCTGTCTTGTGGCCATCTACATTGAGCTGATGTATGGAAGAATACCAACCATGGCATTTACTGTAGTTTAGACTTTGTTTCTTTTCAGGATTTAGCCATCCTACCGTGTAATTTTTCCTTCTGATTACGAAATAGCCAGTGTTCCTTATTAAACTAAAAATAAGGACATATGAAAAGCAAAATAAAAAGCACCCCCAGTTCCTTAGCTCAGAAAAATCAAGGTGACACCCTGAGCTGTTCCTGCACAGATGAGTAATATAAATAGTTACCGCCAGGGGTCTAACCCACATAAACCCCCGTGGTGCATGCTGGGAGTCCTAAGACTAACTTTCTTTTAGAATCACTGAAGAAATATGCTTAAAAATAGACTCCTGAGCCTAATAAGTCAGAGTTTCCAGGTAGGAAGCTGAAGAATTTATAATTTTAACAAGCTCCCTAGATGTTTTCATAGAGCCAATTTAGTCCAATTCCAAAAAATGGGTATCTGGGAGCTGCTGGAATATATCACAATTATACATTTCTTATTGTTTATTCTTCTTTCCTTTGTCTGCATGATTTAGCCCCAAAACAAGTTCCATCTTTTCTACCAACATCATGTGCCTCAGACCTAGCTGATAATACCACATACCTACCTGGTCTGCCCTGAACACAACAGCCACCATCGCCTGAGTGGACCACTGGTTCCACTTCCTCCTGGAATCGCAGCATTAAGGTAGATGAGGTAAGATCATTACACTGCTTGTGATCATCCACTGGCTACCCACAGCAAGGACAATAAGCTATAAGCGCATCTCCTAGCTTATAATGTTGTACACCAGTGGTTCCCACACAGGAGGATGCTGTATTCTCAGGAGACACTGGGCAACATTGAAGACACTATTGTCCCAGCAGAGAGGACAGGCACATGGCACCTGGTGGGTCGAGCGAGCCCGAGGGAACTGCCAAACACTCTGTATCACACCGGACAGCTTCCCCACAAGATGAATCTGCCTCCCAATCCCCATGACGCTTCGTGGAAGCCCCGCACTCACTTCTGCCACTTCTGCCAGGTGTGACCTCATTCACCACAATGGCCATGCACTCCATCTTCCTATCTGGAGAACTTGCCAAACTCATTCCCATACGAGGCATTTTCTAATTGCTTGGAGGAAAGCCAGGCTGGAAAGTTCCCAAGTGGCATCAGATTTGGTCTGAGCATGAAATAAGAACTGAGCATGTTGAGCCTCTGAGAGCTGGGGCCCATTTCTCCTGCAGCCTCTGTCTTAACCTAAGCTGAATGTGAATCTCCTCCATTCCATGACTGGGCTTTGCGAGCATGGGGTTTAAATGGTGGTTTCACTTTTCACTTAGGCTATACCATCTTTGGTTTAGAACATTGCAAGGAGAGTTTGTTTAGGCTAAATGTAAAATTCAAAGAAAAAAATCACATTTTTCCATTTCTCTGATCTCTGTGGGGCCAACACACATGGTTGACCCCCTGTTTGGGCAGGTAGCTTTCCAAAGATGGTCTTCTGTAATTCAGTTCCTAAACCCACGTTCATCTTCCTCATACATTTTATTCCTTTCATGACATTTGAATAGGCGATAAGGAATGGCCCTTGAAGTGCCTGTAAACAAAACAAGGTTTCTTCGAATTTCTGATCTAGATAGTAACTAGGCATTGACACTGGCTGTAGTGGGTGTTTGGGGTTAAAGGTGTCAACGTGACCAGAGAGGTCCCCCACGTAAAGCAGATGCTGGGTGGCTGTGGTCATTGTGTCCTGTGTGAGCACAAATCACAGTTCCCAGAGCTGAGCAATGTATGGGATTCAGAAAAGTGAGTCTCCTCTACTGAGATGCTTTTATAGTGAGGGATAAAGAGAGAGAGAGAGATGGGGGGGTGGGGTGGGAGATGGGGCCATACTCAGACAAAAAATGAAGGGCAAGGAGAAATGCTGTTTGATTCTTTTTCTTAAGTAGTGAGATTGAACCCAGGGACCCTGTACCTCTGAGCTATACCCCCAGCCCTATTTTTTTATTCTTTATTTTGAAACAGGGTCTCACTAAGTTGCTGAGGGCCTCACAAAGTAGCTGAGGCTGGCCTTGAACTGGCAATCCTCCTGTCTCAGCTCTGTTTGTTTCTAATTTGTTAATCACGGAGATTTCAAATCAGATTTGGAACCTCTGAGAGTAATTCAGCCTCTGAACTTTGAGGCTGATGCAAGCTTCTACTTTGTAAAGACTGGAGGGTTTTTGCTACTGTCTCAGGAGCGAGAGAGATACCTTGATTTCAAGGAGCAAAAAGGCCACCAGTTCTCTCGTGGTGCCCTGTTACCTTTGGGTGCAGAAGATACCAGGGGCATGCTTCAGAGGTCAGAATCTAAGCAGGGTCCTACAGCTTTATCTTTTGCATCTCCCTACAACCTAATGTCCCTCCTCTGGGATCTTATCCAAGGTTAGATAGTTTTATAAAAGGGCACAATGAAATCAAATTTTCAGTAAAGTAGACATTTGAAAACCTTTTGTAACTACAAATTAGAACTTTATCTGAGACATGAGAAGAAAAACTACAAATTGCATTAAGCTCTCCAGCAAAGCAGGTGAACTTGGACAACAGTGCTGTTTTTAAAAGGAAAAACCTAGAGAAACCCAGAAGCTTCAACCATCTTGAGCTTCAAAGTTTGGCAAAAAGAAAGTATGATGCAGAGCTCTCTTGATGGCTTGCAGAAACCTAAGGTTGACAGACCTTCACGTTTTCCCCAAGTGGACCGTTCATGTGACTCTGGCCTCTCACTCAGTCACATCTAATGCCAGAGGCAATCCATTTGACAGCTTTGGTTTGGTGAACTGAGGGAAAGAGAGTAAATAACTCAGGACAACGTGGCATTTGGAATGTTTCCTGGCCACATCTCGGGCTGTCCTGGCGGTGGTTTCGTTTTGTGATGGTGTAGAAGCCTAAGGAGATGAGAAGGAATGAAGTGTAGAAGCAAGTGGATTTCCATCTTGGAATTGACAGAGAAATGTCAGCCAAAAGGACACAGGAGGGGCTGGGAGCTGAAGCACAGTGTTTCCTGGCCCAGCATTTCAAAATGCCCTCATTTTATAGCATCTGATTGCAGATTTCATTAGATTCCATTAGAAAGTTGGCAGCGGATGCTTTCTAAAATGGAACCAGCAGCATGACAGGTGAGCTACTAATGTAAAGAAACTGAATTGGCTGAGGTCAAAATGAATTTTATTTTTGTTTGACAGTTTTAAATGTTCAGAGGGTAAAGGGTTAGATAATACGGGAAGACCTTTTGCAAAGTAATCTTTGACATATCGGCTCAAAAAAAGCCAAACAAAAAAATAGGTAAGGATTTTACTCCAGATCAAAGGAAATGCTCATTTGCAGAGAGCTCATAAAATCTAAAATATGATAAATAAATAAGCCGTGCTTACATATTACTTATGATTTTGGTCTTTGCTCTGGAGGAAAACCAGATCTTCGTTTTTGTTTGTTTGTTTTATGTTTCTGACAGCATTTGTGTATGGCGTGTCTCACCCATCTCTGGGATCATCCCTGTTCCGCTGGCCTGGGCTCCCCATTTTTCACAGAGGAAGCTTCTGAGATGTGGAGAAGCCAAAGAACACGTTAGACTGTGCCTCTCATCCGTGGTGTGGTCAGTCTTCCCAGAAGCTCTGTGCTTTGTTGGATGGTGGCTGTGAAGGGGCTGGTACCACCTGCTCCTGTTGACGGCTGGGACTGTGTGCAGGTGCTGAAGCACTGTGTCTGCTGTAGTCCCTCCAGGTCCAGGCTGGGGACATCCTGGTGCTCACTGAGTAGCTTTTAAACTCGGTCCATCTCAAGAGGCTCTGTATTTTCTAGGAATTTTGATTCAATAGGTCAGCGTTGACATCTAGGAATCTGTATCTTTGAAAATTTACCTTCTGTCTTAGGTCCATTTGGGATGCTACAAAAGAATTCCATAGGTCAGAAGGCAATAAATAACAGAAACTTAGTTCTTACAGTTTTAGAGGCTGGAGGTTCAAGGTCAGAGTGCCAGCCTGGTAGGATCTAGTAAGATCCTGTTCTGGTTCATAGATGAAATCTTCTTGCTATGCCCATGCACAGTGAATGGGGAAAGGGGCTCTTTGGGACCTCTTTTATAAGGGCACTATAATTTTAAGGGGAACAAAGACACTAAATCTATAGCATCTATCAAATCCTGGTGAAAAGTGACTGGTTGTAGATATATTTGCTAGTTGGTTAAGTTAATAAAGGTCAGCCGGAAATCTCCGGGCTTCGTTGCAGTTAACAGCTGTGACTTGCATCTTGCAATTGTGCCAATGGCCGTCATAGGTCATTCTTCTCCTTTTATCTTGTTTGTTTTGGTTTTCTTCATTATTGTCTTCTATCCCTCGACAAATATGAAAAGCAAAGAAAATAATAAAAGTCATGCCTTCTTGAGTAAAAATGCCACCTTGTACTATTTGGCCCAGATATTAATTTGGAGCAAGGAGAGAACAGCGCTGGTGCTGAATGGGAAGCTGGCCTTCTGCTGAGTTTTGCAACTCACTGCCCAGTTTTTCCTTTTCTTAACCAGAGTTGTCCTCTAAGCACTATCATGGGACCATTTCAAATGAAGAAATGGTCACAAGATTTGCTCACAGGCTGGGCATGGTGGTGCATGCCTATAATTCTAGTACTTGGGAGGCGGAGAGAGGAGGGCCACAGGTTCAAGACCAGCCTCAGCAACTTAGCAAGACCCAGTTTCAAACTAAAACAGGAAATAAAGCTGCAGGTCTAGCTCAGAGGTGCAGTGCCCCTGGATTTAATCTACAGTACCAAAAAGAAAAGAAGAAATTGCTTAAAATCAATTTCCTTCCCTGAGCATCCTTTGATCTAGTTTTCGTTTGCAAAGAAGTAGAAACAACTACAAAATCCCTTCCCTTCCATAAACATGCAAGACATCTTCCTGCTGTTCAGGAGGGCTCCCTGAAAATGACCCTGCTCTTTACATGGAGAAACACACTTCTCAAATTGTGTGAGACGGAAATGGTTCTGCATTTTTAGTTCTTTGAGAATTCAGTTTGTGAACGGATGTTACATAGAAATATGCAAACACATCATGTATTAATTAGGCACAGCACAACTTGGGCTGAAGTTTCGAGTCCCTTGGAATATTCCTATGAACAAATCAGAACAAATTTGTGTTGCCTCCCCTGACAGGCCCGAATTTACAGAAAATGCATTTTATGATACCCTGCAGTCACTGGAAATTGCCTACCATTAACCATACTTACCAATCAATCACTAGAATTGCCACAGAAGGTCATTTTAGAAATGCACGGGTTGTGGAAGGAAGTGTCAGGACTTCCCCAAGGGGCCCCTATGTGACAGACTCCTTCTCAGACTCTAAAGAGCTCTGGCGGCGTCTCAGGACTTTGCTACCTAATCTCTGAGAGTCCTGACCACTGCATGCGAGACAAATGAAGCATTGGTTGTCCCATTGATACCATGCTTTTATTTTTCTACATAAATCTCAGGTTATCTCCACACATCCATGCAGCCGAACACAAGGAACAGAATGAGTAGTGAACAGAAGACTCCACCAAGAGAACTCGTGGTAAATGATGGATCTGAAACAGAAGCCTGAACTTCCCAACTCAACGTCCTCTTCTCTAGGATCATTACACTCCACTAGAAAACTCCCCTTGGACTATTCTGTGTCTGGGAGCAGAGCAAAATGGAGTTTACCAGAGTTCCCCTGGAAGGTCCTGAAGATTTCTTTCCAGAGAATATGAGCACCACTATCTTACTATTGCTAGGAAAGACAATAGAGCAACCCTTCAAAGTCAATATACCCTATCTGGTATTTGCTTTTCTATCCTTAAACTTGTATGGATAGTGAAGCAAAGCATCCCATTTGCTTGTCTTAGGTGATCCCCTGGAAGTTCCCCCTGGAGCTTCACAGGGAAGGTGCAGGGCTGCTGCTCCGCTGAGCTTGGCTTTTCACAGGGCAGGACTAATGAAGTTTTCTCTAACTTTTATTCAGCTTACACTGTTCTGCTGCCATGCTGGGTGGATTTGTGGTCTAGGTGTGATGGTCAGATATAGAATGTCCCTTGAAAAGGTCATGTATTAAGACTCAAAGTTTATGGAATTAATTCTTGTGGGTGGTAGTCCCATCAGTAGAGAAATCTACTGTAATGGATTTACTACTGGGTAGTAACATAGGCTGGTATGGAGTGGCTGGTAAAGGTGGGTTCCTGAGGCCTAGGGATTGTGTTTTTGCTTTGAATCCCCTTGCTTGTTAGCTTTCTTGCTTCCAGAGCCCCCTTTCTCCCTCTCTCTGCTTCTTACCATCATTCTCTGAGCTCAGTAGACCAAACCTGACATAGACTGAACCCTAGAATCTCCAAGAAAACTGTGAGCAAATAATCTTCCTTCTTCTAAGTTGTGTGGTCCATTGCTTTAGATTATGTCTCTGTGAGTGCTAACTGAGACGCTAGGCTTCAGTCATCCCCATCACGTGTAATCGGCAGACTCAAAACAATCCCAGCCTGGCTTGCAGAATGCTTGGTCTGCCTCATGCAGAGATGGTGCAGTCTCCTGTCTGGACACTGTAGTCAGGGCTGGGCTCAGCTAAAATGCTAAGAACCTTCCTTCCAGATGCCTTCGGGAGTGTTTTTAATGTCTCTCCAGTCAACCTTTATCCAAGCCTCCACTGGGAAGAGCAGTATTGCAAGAGAGTTAGTTAGATGACACACAGACCCAGACACTCTGAAATAATACCCCAGGTGGAGGTGCATCAGCAGAAAGACACTATCGAGTCAGGCTGTCCATTCCAGCCAGGCAGGATGCTCACAGACTCACACCCACACTGGTGTCCACACACACAACCTACACTCAAACACATCTATACACTCATGCATGCACTCACACCCACAGAGGTACACAGGCACACACACATTCACACCCACACACATACTAATCCATACACCATATCCATGCTCATACACATATAAACACATATGCACACCTGCCCACATGCATGCAACCACACCCATACACTCACATGTTCATGTCACACACATGCATCAAGCACATACATGCTTGAGACATGTGCACAACCCCTCACTACACTCACACCCCGCCCCACATACACCACACTTTTGCACAAAGTGTTGTTCCCATTGACCGACCCCAGGCCAGGCTCCCGTCCTGTGCCAAAGCCTCAGGAGGAACCAGCTGACCCCTGACAGCACCCAGGGGGGCTTCTGAGGCACTCATACAAGTGCTAAAGATGCCCTAACAGTGACACCTGCTCAGATAATCTCTTTCAGTAGGATAACAATGGTTGACAACAAATAATCGTATATTTCAAATAGCTGGTAGAGAAGATTTTTGGATGTTCCAACACAGAGAAATTATAAAAGTGTGAGGTGATGAATATTCTATTTACCCTGATCTGATCACTTGCACATTGTATATATGTATCGAAATATCATAAATGTACCCCATATATATGTATATTTTTATGCATCCCCTAAAAAATATTCACCTGTTCAGCAGAAGAAAAATTAATGGTGACCATGGCTAAATGGTCCATTGTGGTCCTTCAAACTAAGACTAGACCCAATGATCCCTCTTCTCCCTGTCTTCCTCCCTGCACACACAGACGCATGTTCTCAGCATCAGTTACCACAGTCAGGATGGTATGATGTTTCTAGAATGAGTTCTGTTGAGTAAGAGGGGCTGTGAAGGGACACTGTTGCAAGTATCCTGTGACTTAAGAGAATGCCTGCAGCCCTGTCAGCCAGTTTAGCGCTCCTGCGCTTTAAGGATGAGAAAATGGAGTTTGAAAGGCTGCCCAGACATCTTCAGTGGCTCCAGATGTGCTTTGCTCCCTCCTTGCTCCAGATTTCTCTTGGTTTCTGGGTTTCCAAACCACCAGGAGGAGCTTTTCTGCATGAAACGCAACACAGATGACCCCAGGATCCTGCTGGCTCTCTTCTGACTGCTTCTCTTTCTCAGAGGCCAGGAGCCAGAGCAGATGGGCCACTGGTCCTGTCTATGGAATCACAGGTTCCTCTGTCTAGGGACACCTGTGCCAACTCTGGTTGCATAGAGAATTTTAATTAGATCCATTGATTGTAGAAGCTCCTGTGGAGACCCTGAGCTCCTGTGATGTTTCTTGAGAGCTGAGCCTAAGGTACAGTTAGCTCTAGGGCCTCAACTATTCAACTGTGATGTGTTTTGAGAAAGTCTTCCATCTGGGCCATAATATGAGAACAGATTGCCTGTTGAATCGAGCAGCAGTTATTAGTGGAGACGTCCTATGAGAACAGCGTCATCCCTGCTTTCCACAGCCGACACATTTCCCAGACATATGTATTTCTAACAGAGCAAGCTCCTTTACCCCAGTAGGTCTCAGAGTCAGCCTTGGTGCTCTGTCAAGGTCTCTGGGTGTCTTCCAGTCTGAATTTCTTTCGGATGAGCTTATGGACACCCAGAGAGTCTCAACTGAGTACTGTTAGTGTCTCCAGGATTTCTTTTCTTTTCTTTTTCTTCTTCTTTTTTTTTTTTTGTGGTACTAGGAATGGAACCCAGGGACATTCTACCTCCCAGCTACACCAGTCCTATTTTTTATTCTTTATTTTGGAACAAGGTCTCACTAAGTTGCAGAGGGCCTCACTAAGTAGCTGAGGCTGGCCACAAACCCAGATCCTCCAGTCTCAGCCTCCCAAGTACTGGGATTACAAGTGTGTGTCACCATGCCCGGCTGTCTCCAGGATTTCTGAGTGTGGACTTGCAGCCCCAATACATGGACCTCCTATCTGTTTTGTGCACCATATTGTGTGTATCTGTGTGAGATGGTGTGTGTGTGTGTGTGTGTATGTGTGTGTGTGTGTGTGTGTGTGTGTGTGTATGACAAAGGTCAAAGCTTTGTCCCCAGGGAGCTTGCTCTGTATATTTCAGAGAAAAAAAAATGAACCTCATTTGGGTTGGGGTTTTGCTTATTTGGTTGTTTGGTTTTGTGGTACAGAGATTGAACCCAGAGGCATCCTACCCCCCAGCCCTATTCTATATTTTCTTTTGAAATAGTATTCTTGCTTGATTGCTGAGGCTGGCCTCAAACCTGTGAATCTCCTGTCTCAGCCTCCCCGGCACTGGGATTACAAGCGTGCGTCACTGTGCCTGGCTCTGGTGTTTCATTTTATATTTTTGGATAACCAACCAGAGGGGAGGGCAAGCCAAGAAGGTGAAATTCCCCGGAGACACTCTTGACCTTCAGAAACATGGGTCCTGGAGACAACAGTGGAACGCCATGCCCTTCACCAGGAGGCGTGCTGAGACAGGGCGCAGACAGCGATGATCCTTTGTTTCCTCGCATGTGCTGGTCTAAGCAGAAGGTGGCTGGTATACACAGGCACACCCTGTCTCTAACTCTTGCCCTCCCGTAAGTGTGAGTCTGCTCTCCTGACTCTGAGGGAGCAACATTCCCTTACAGGAGACTTTCCCCACTCACTTTGCCCAGCCCTGCAACCTCTTCCCGTGCTTCCTCCTTCTTCCCCTAGTCCTCCGTGCTCCATTTTATCTATGTTTTCAGGCAGTTTCTTTCAGATTAGGCATATCCTTCTTCCCAGGCTGAAAGTGACATTGCGACAGAAATGACATCCGGCGTGTCCGGATTATCCTCCTAACACATTTGCTGGCCTTGCAAATGTGTTACTGGGAATTGAACCCGTAAGTGTTCTACCTCTGAGCTAGACCTCTAACCCTATTTTATTTTACTTTGGGTCTCCCTAAGTTGCTGAGGTTAGCCTTGAACCTGCCATCCTTCTATCTCAGCCTCGCAAGTACTGGGATTACAGGTATGCGCCACTACGCCCACTTCCCAGACACTCCTGTGATTAGCTTTCAGTGAGGTTGAGCCTCTTCCTTCGGTGGGACCCTTGGCTCTGTGGACAGAGAGGGAGGGAGGTCTGTTCTCTCAGTACTACACACAGCACCTAGGCACAATTTCTGGCACAGGTAAGCATCCTGTAGCTTTTTGTTGACAGATTGAGGGTGACAGAATGGATGCTTGGGTCAAATGAGCAAGACCCCAGTCCTCAGCAGAGGGTGCTGCTGTGCCTGGGGGAGGCTCTGATGGGGATCCCATACCTTCTATCTCTGCACCTAGGCAGGGCTCAACTGGCTGCCTCTCACTCTAGCCTGAAAAGTCTTCCTCTGGCTGATCCAGAAAGAACTGGAGAAATCTTGAAATGTCTGAAAACTAACAACCGCCCCCATCCTCCTTGTGATAAATCAATGCATGTCCCGCGGAGACAATTAGGAATGGATAAAAATAGCACAGACATTGATTACAATCCGACAACCCAGAGATAACAATGATTAATGCCTCACATGCTTGATGAGGTTGCTTTTGTCCCTGTGAGTCGATATTCATCTTCACTTGGATGGCATTCTGCATGCCCATCTGCGGGCTCTTTCCTGCTCACCATTTTCTTCTTCCAAAATGGCTTGTAGCTGTGTTAAAATGTTGGACTTGTGCTGTCACATCCAAGCAACGGCAGTTTAAATTTCCCTTCGGCTTTCCAAGAAGCCCGAAGGCTGTGGCTGTGCCCTGAAGGCTAAAGTCTCCCCTAAAGACTTGCTTCCCCCCAAATCTTCCAAACATAACATGACTTGGCCAACTGGGTCAGAGAGGAAGGGGGCTCCAACCACTGAGGCACAACATGCCTAGCCAGCAAAATACTCGATGACTTCATGGCCTTATCTCTGGTTACAGAAATGAATCATGCACTTCTTTCCCTTTGAAACGTTTTACACATGGGAGAGGGTACAATCTGGTGGACACGTCCCCTCCCTGGCTCGCTCCTGATGTGGCCTCCAGTTGGTCTGCAGGAGAGTCTGCAAATCTACAGGTGGCTTGAAGGGAATGGAGTTTCACCAGGTCCTGCCCATTCTGGGTGGGAATTCCTTGTCTTTATTCTTCTTCATATCGTTTCTGAGGATTCTTTCGTGCCTGCCATTAACCAGTCTAGTTTTAAGTCTTGTGTCCTGCATCTATAGTGATGCTAGACTATATCCCAGACATGTCTATTACTATATTATGTTGGCAGTCTTGCCTGGTGCATTTTCTGCACACTTGGAGAAATGGTCCTGGCCAAGTAATTTCATTTATAGAAAAGGACCTTTATTAAAGTATGATGTAATTTCTTGAAAAAAAAAAAAAAAAACAGTGCTGACAAGTCTGGTCTCATTTTTCTCCTCATTTTTGGCATTCTTTAAAGAAAAATACTCTATGGTTTTTCTCTTCTTATGTTGCCTGCTTTAACTTACCTTCTAGAAAATAAGGTAGTCACTCGATAGCTAAGGATAACTGCAGTAAGAAAAAAAAATACTACTAAGGAAAGTAGAGTAAAGAAAAGGTGTGGAAACAATTTATGGCTCTTTGAGGTTGAATATGAAGCTTAAACAATAAAGAATTTAAAATAGAAAAAACATCAGAGGTGGCAACCAGCTGGCGAAGGGTGGACCGAATCAGGCAGGAGATGCAGTGAGCCTGAGCCGGCAGCACAGAGCTTGTTACTCAGGACCAGTGCTTCACCCAGGCACCCTGGACAAGCGCGGTCTCTTCCCGCTGGTCTTCCTGGTCTGAAGACAGTGTGGGCAAAGGTCCTGTCTAACCTGGGCACGTCTGTGTGTTTACCTAAGTTCTACCTGCCTCCTCTTCCTCCTCCAACTGCAGCCTTCCAAACAAATATGTACACAGGAAATCACCGACTGGAAAAGGGCTGATGTTCCATAACAGAACTTCAGTATTTTTTTTTCAGCTTGGATTTTTTATACATTTCTTGAGTACAACAGGGTTACATAGACATTTATGACATATCAATCATTGTCAGATCACAAATAGCACCACTTCTTCATTTTACACATATAGCCCACATTCTTAACATAGCCTGGTAAAGCAAACTTTCTAGAGTCATAAAACCAACCATACTCCATTACAGTCATATATTTACTTTCTAAGAAGTAAGAGGGTCTTTCATCTACGCATCCTAGGGGCAATCTCCAGACTTCGAGACGCCAATGTAGCCATAGCAGAAGAGTCAGTATAATTACTCATATATGCAGATAGTAACTGCCAGGGGGGAGAGGGTCCAGCTGGGCTTCCACAACTCCCCCATTTTTATTTTAAAATGCATGAAGGACTGTGCATGTCTTAGGTCATTTCCTACCAGGTGCTTAATCTTACCTGTCATGGGGTCTTGATGAGTCATTCAATGAGCCCTGTCTTAGGTTGATTTGCCCTGAGAAAATCGAACCCGTCATTGACTACCAGGGCCTGTGCGAGGCAGTGCTTGCATTTTTATTCCATGTAAACCTGCTCGTATACTAACATAGGCATTGATCACAAGGCGTTCAACAAGTGGTAGAATGCATAAGCCTAGAATGACTATTGCTGTTGCTACGATAGCTCCTCCTAGCAAAGAGGTAAACGAGGACCAGGTAGTGACCAATGCTTGAAGCCGATCTAAAAATGTCTTAGCTCCGCATTACGTAGATCAAAAATCTGTCTTCTTTCCTTGGATTAGAAAAAAAAAATTGCACTTCATTTAGTATCCATGATAAGGATCCCAGCATTCAGCAAAATCAACTTTCCTGAAGTTTTCATTTCTACCGGCTTAGGGTGACACCAGGAGTCTAATCTACACAGACCAGAACAGTTTTCGTTGCTACAGGAAGAAATAAGTCACACTTGGCTAGCAACGCTAATTCCAGAGGACGAGGACGGAGGAAGTGGTTTCACAGGCCTTTGCCCGCTTGGCCTTCGTAAGAAGATTATAAGTGACTCAGGGCTGAGGGCAGAGACTTCTCTACCCTATGCTGGTTATTTGCGCAGCTCTCTCTGCCTGCCTATGCCCTCTCCTGCCCTCCACTGAATCTGCCTCCTTCTCACATACCACTCCTAGCATTACTCGTCCACGTCTAAACTTGCAATAGCTCCTGGGAACCCCAGTATCAAGCAGGCACTTCACCAGCCAATTCAGCATTCAGCCAACCGCTTCCACTTTGTTAAACCTGCTGCTCCCCAGGGACCAGGGACAGGGAGGGTGCGCTCGATGGTCTGCAAGCCTGGAGTGGGGGAAGGCTAGTGCTAGTGCACGGGTCAGGAGTACAGGGAGCCAAGCTGCAGGGCCGTGATGACTCCATCTGCAGTAGAGGAGGAGGAGGCTGCCGGCTGCCATGGTGGCTGCTGCCCAGGCGTTGCACCTGAAGAAGGAGCATGCTGGAAACCCCGAGTACTCTGAAGAGGGGCAGCTTCCACATCTCAAAGCTTGCAGCGGAACCAGAAAAGAGGAAGAAGCACAATAAACAGCACAAAACAGTGTTTGCAGGATCCCAACTAGTGTAGAAATCGCTCGGAGTCTGAGAGGGATTTTATAAATTTCACAGTAGCCCCAAGGAGGCTCTCTCTGTCTCATTACTGCTCAGTTAGGAAATTCTGCCAGATGCTTTTAGTAAATATGTATCTGTGTGTGTGCAAGTGTGCATGTGTGTGTTCCTCTATCAGCAAAATTAATCAACTAATGTCCAGGTTTGGGGATGTTAGAGCCAAGAAATTCACTCCCCCCCCCTCAATTTTGAAGATGACAGGGATATGAAAAATTCATCAATTAAAATAATGTTTCTATAAAGAATTAGATATTTTACATACAAAATCAGGAGCCAGGCAGGGTGGTGCATGTCTGTAATCCCAGTACTTCGGAGGCTGAAACAGGAGAATGGCAGGTTTGAGACCAGTCTCAGTAACTTACTGAGATTCTTAGCAACTTAGCAACACCTTGTTAAAAAAAAAAAAAGAAAAAAGAAAAAGAAAAGGAAGGGGGATGTAACTTGGAGGTAGAATGCCCATGGGCTCAATCCCTAGTATTGTAAGGTTTTTAAAAGACCCTTTTTTGGGTCTTAGTACTTACCTCAATTAATCACGAGAGTTATTATTTGATGTAATCAGCAAGAGGTGTTTTATTTAACTAGCGCGCTAGGGTTTCCCTCATATCCCAAAACAGGGACAGAGGAGAAAGGCCCTGAGCTACAGTAAGCAGGGGTTTTTAAAAGAGAATCAACAAGGTAGGGGTAGAAAGTTCAAGGCATGTTGGGAGGGGTGAGAGGGACAAGTTTTCCAAGACATAAGCATTTCTAGACATACACTGGTCATAACAAGTATAATAATTTAAAAACATCTTGAACAGTCAGAGTGTTCATGGTCACAGCGCCCCGAAAGGCCAGATAAGTACAGAGCAGACATTTGCAAACATATGGCTTACATTCCATTTTCAGATGTTTACTTAATGTTTTATCATTGTCAGAGAGCTTAAGGGGGGTTTAGACTCTTCTAAAATCCAAGGGGGACCTGGGCTTCTACATTCTAGTAGTATTTTAATTTTTCTATCCTTACAGTATCATAAACACACACACACACACACACTCATCCAAATCAAAGGAACTCAAGAAAAGTTTTATTATTTTTATTTGTTCTTTCAAATAAACACATATATTTTCTTGAATTTTAGAAAAATGAAGTCATTATTGCAATGATATAAATCCAACTAAATTGAAACAATATAAACATGAAAAAAGTAGTAGAAGGATACAAAGTTACAAGGCAAGGTAGAACCTGTGGAGGCTAACAAATGTTTTCTTCATTCTCTCTGGATGTAATTTTAAAATGAGGTGGTGTGTGTGGCTATTAAAGTGATCAGGTCGATTCGGATGTAACTTTCGAACAACTGCACAATCGTTGGTGCCACTGTGGCCATTCCCATTCCTCACTCAGCTCAGGATGGGGCTGGGTGACTCCACTCAGCCTGGCCTCTTCCCAACCAAAGTTGCTTCTCTCTCTCTCTCTCTCTCTCTCTCTCTCTCTCTCTCTCTCTCTCCTCTCTCCTCTCTCTTCTCTCCTCTCTCCTCTCTCTTCTCTCCTCTCTCCTCTCTCCTCTCTCCCTCTCTCCCTCCTTCCCTCTCTCCTCTCTCTCTCCTTCCCTCTCCTCTCTCTCTCCTCTCTCTCCTCTCTTTCTCTCTCTCTTCTCTCTCTCTTCCCCCTCTCTCTTCTCTCTCTCTCTCCCTCCCTCCCCCCTCTCTCTCCTCCTCTGTCCTTCTCTGTCTCTCTCTCTCTCCTCTCTCTTTCCTTTCTCTCTCTCTTTCCTCTCTCTCTCTCCTCCTCCCTCTCTCTCTCTCTCTCTCTCTCTCTCTCTCTCTCTCTCTCTCTCTCTCATTGTCTGTCATTCATGAGCCCAGGATTTGTGGCCAATGACAGTAGAGACAGCTTCAAGTTCTTTAAAATGTAAAAATAGCTAAGAAAAAAATTTCTGGGAAATTACGTGTCCATTGTTGACTCGGAATGAAGAATAGCAGATCAATGGCTAAGGGTGGAATTCAAGAAACAACAAAACTTACCTGTAAAAATGCCTTGGAAGAACCACGAGTCAGAAATAATGGTAGAACATGCCCCCCCCCATACGTATTGTTAGGTAGTTAGATTAGAGATGGAGAGGGCAGGGAAAGAAATGGGGCAGAGGGTTAGACAAGACCTCAGGAGAAGAGCTAAGGAGCTGCTGAACACTTTTTAGAGACAGCCTCTATTCCCCAGAGAGAAAGTCTCCAACAGGCAAAACAGCTTGAAGATGCAGACTCACCAGGCTGTGGTGAAAAGAGAGACAGTGCGATCTCCCCAATTGCATGTGCATGACAGGAAGGTTTCCAGACAGAGTGAAACTTACCACAGGGAAGAATCCACACTGCTTTCCACTCCTGGAAACAGACCCTTCCAGACCTTCTCTTGGTCACTTAACTTGTTTGTTGCAGGCAATATCTCACCCTAGAGAAGGGGTCCTCTCTGGGCTCCCTCTCTCATAACTGGACCCTTTCCCAGGAATGCAACTCCCTCTATCACAGATTCCTTTGATTACTGTGTCACCCACTTCCTAAATAAGCTTCTCATCTGCCTCATTGGTGCTTTATGTTTGAAATTGTTCTCCTGGGAAGCAAGAACTGAGGGGAGAGATTACTGCCCTGTAATATTAGTTTCTAGGGAAGTCAGCACCTGGTCACAGTACTAAACAGGAAGTGGAGCCTTTCATCACTAAGGTTACGTATCAGTATCCTGGAAGCTCCAAACTATGCAAACCAAGGAGGAAAAGAGACAGAAGAGCCACCCACGTACGAAAGGCAACTTATCATAGGAAGATGGCGGATTTGCAGCTGAAAATCTATTTGAACTGTGTATGGTTTTACTAAGGCAGTTAATACAAAACAAATAGTTAAGAAGCAATGAGCAGTGGGCATCTTCAAGTCTACAATACAGTGTCAAAAAAACACCCGGGTCATGTGAACATCACCCTTACCTAGGTCCAAAACTTTTTCATCATGAGCAATTTTTAGTGTCATGCAACCTTTCTGTAAACCCACAATTATTCAGAAATTGAAATGTGGAAAAAAGCTGGGGGAAAAAAAAAACCTTATAAGCCACACACAAATATCAATGGCAGACAAAAAAATGGGATTCTTTGCTTTGGCTCAGGAGCAGAGTGCCCAGAGGTCTTTGCCCAGCTGATCAACTGGGCAAGTTAGAACAGACAAGTCATAGTGTATTCTCTTTCACTTTCAGGTGTTCAACACCTAAAGCAGGCCTTCATCTACCAGATTGCAAAGGAAACACCTGAGGAGGTCCAGGCAAGGTGTGCTCACCAATGTGGCAACAGAGACTGCCTTAAAGATGCCCAGATCCAGGAGAACATATGAACTATATTCCTCTTAATATAGTACCTTTGGGGATAGTGGACACCAAGAACCCTTCTGTGAGAGCATGTCTGCTTCATTTTGGTAACGTTGCTAGTGTTTGGCCAGTGAAGAAAAAACCAGAAACAGCAGTCAATTTTCTTGAATTCTTCCAGTTCTTGATCCTGGAAATTAAGTTGATCTCAAAGCAAAGAACTACTTTTAGACCTTCTCCCTAGGGTTCTTTACTACAGAAACAGATAAATATTGTGCTGCAAATATGGTTTGAGTTTTTCCATTTTGAGATGTTAGAGGGTAAAATGTAGGGAGAGGGGGATCTGACTGGAACCATAAACCCCTGGATCACTTTCATTTTAACTGGACTCCACAGGACACCTCGATGCATAAAGTGCAAAGCGTCCACAGGTGGCCTGGGGTTTCAACAGTGAATCCTGAACTCTTTGGAGGATCTCAAACTCTATTGTTTGCATTGCTTGTAATGGGATCAAGCTTCCTAATCACTGGCTTCCCTGAAATTAGGCTTTCCTGGCACACAAGCAAGAACAAGAACCGGTGAGTGTGATATAAATGCTTGGGTTTCAGGAAAGCCTTTGCACCTCTTCATCCAGAAAGTTTCTCTGGGGACAGGAGGACATAGAAGGACAGTACTTCTTTCCCCAACTCCCCTAAACACCTGTTGAGCAGAAGTAGGACAGGCATCCATGCCCACATAGAGCAAGCTGTCTTTTGGAGAAGGTAGAAGACAGACACCGTGATGTTCTTAGCAATGAATATCCACTCTGCAGGAAATTAGTAGAGTAGATGGCTGGTCAAGTGAGTAATATTTTATTCCAAAAGACCAGAGAGGGTCTCTGGAAGTAGTGACATCAGCAGTCTACCCTAACTTCTGAAAAGGAGGTAACTGTATAAAGATCTAGGAATCTTTGTAAGTGCAAAGGCCCTGCAGTAGGAAAAGCACATGGAAGGACCTGCATTGGGGCTTGGGTGCACCAGTGCCCTCTACAGGTCACACTTAGTCATGACAGGGGCTTAATTTAAGAAATGGTCAGAAATTGTGCTCATTTTATGCAAAGCAAAGTAGAGAAATGTTTCTTTCTGAGAATCCATATGCTTCCAGACTGAAACAACAAACATTGATTCCACAGCATTGATCAGACAAGGCCTTGCTAACGCGATTCAGCTAATACGATTTGCTCTGCCACAACCCAGGTTTGTTAAAGTAGTCATCTTTTGTGTGTGTTTTCTAACCGCTGCCTACTCTCATCCCACGTGTTATGATGGTGTGGCCATTTGAATTTCATGTGACTCATTAATGAACATATGCAACGCTGTTGCAGCATGCGACACTACTGTTTTCTACGAGAACAGACTCACAACCTGAAACCACTCACGTACAGTGAAATTCATTGCTCACCATAAGTACAGCACTCTGATAGGCACTCTTAAGACATCCAAGAGCGTGAAGGGTGATGGCTGTTTTGTGTGGCTATGGACGGGACTTTTGCATTAGGGATTCCTAGTGGGGAAGAATAGGGCACTAGCCTGAGTTTGTATTTTATAACTGCTGGGTTCTTGCCAAAAGCGGTAGCCTTCCTCATCCACCCCTCCTGCCAGAGTTGAATCAGAATTGATGACTTCGTTATTTGCTGTATTTTCCTTGGCACAAGTTTGGCATCATAGCCAAGAGAAGGCAGCCTTTGGAAGAGTGCTCCCTGGCCTTTATGAAAAATCCATCGTTAGATTAGAATTACTTATCTTAATGTTGCCTTAGCACTCACAGTTGCAATTGAAAGGGGGATCCTGAGGAGGCCCATCGATTTGCCATCCAAATCCTGTCCCAGGGTCACAGGGGATACAGGATACGTCTGAGCAGGGGAGGGAGTTACCAAAGGTAGTGGGAATGTGCTTTCTAAGCCCCAGAGAAGTAATGGATGCCATCCTCCATCCAGAGAACATATGATGTCTCTTATTAGCTCTAGAGAGACTCTAAATATAAAGACATTTGTGCTCTGCAAATGGCCTTCCGAATTTTTTCTTCACCTGTTATTTTCCTTCACCTGTTGCTGTGACTGTACCTTTAAGATTCTTTGTCCACACAGCCCCATGCATTGCCCTGCAGAGTAAGCACCTTGTTCCTATTCACTGGGTCGACCACAGATCTCTGGGTGCTGAGCACCCTGTCTAGGGTCAGGAGCACTGAAGCCCTGCCCCTGTGGAAGTTGGGGAACACAGGAAGACAGCACAGGCTCCACTCAAGTGCAGCACGGTGACTATGCAGGCGTGGGAACAGAAGGCCCTGGTGACCCCGGGGAGAAGCAGAGCAGGCCTGACTAATTCTAACCCCGAAGTCATCAACCAAAAAATGGGGCAACCCCTTACTTGGCTCTTGTGGTTACAGAGGACTGTGCATTTGGGAAAGCGGATGGACAATGCAGCTTGGTACTCTAGCGTTTCAATTCTAACTAATTGAAATTAGTTAGAATTCAATTCTAACTAATTAGCTAGGTAATTAATTGATTCTAATCCCCTGCTATAGCTCTTCTGTTTTGGAACAAAAGCGTCACAGCTGGCCTGCATTTCTTGCTATTGCCTGCTTAAGGCCAGCTCCTCCAATATCGACGAACAGGAGGGAATGGGAAACCAAGACATCTGTCCCTTCCTGCTTTGCTGCGGGTCAGTTTTTGGTCACTGTGACAGAATACCTAAGATAATCAATGTAAGGAAGGGGTGTTTATTTTGGCTCATGGTTTGACAGAACGTGATGGTAGGGTGTGTATGGTGGAGCAAAGCTACTTATCTCAAGGCAGCCCACAAGCAGAAAGACAGAAAAGGAGAGAGAGAGAGAGAGAGAGAGAGAGAGAGAGAGAGAGAGAGAGAGAGAAATATAGGGACCTGGACAAAGTGAAGCATGCCAGAGGACCTGGGAACAGGAAGAATTGAAGCGACCATCTGCATCACCCTTTCTGTGAGGTTGGGAGAGGTGAACAGGATGGGGAGAGACTGATAATTGCCAGGGAATCAGAGCCCTGGCCAGCCTACAGATAATCATTAAAATTAAAGATAAAAATTATGCAAAGGTCATTGGTTCCCCCAAACCTAATAATGACCAGTCATTAAAAAGCAACAACAACAACAACAACAACAACAACAAAACAGACAGAAAACCTCAGGAAGGGTTAAAAGCCCACTCCCCAAGGGTCTTGAGGTCACTCTTTCTTTCTGGGACCCCCCCTTTGGGGGATGCTTTGTCCTCTATCTTTCCTTGAGCTAAACTTTCATATTTCTAGGACCCTTCACTAGTCCTTGACCTTCATTCGTTGAGATCCACTGGACAAAAACCCAATAAGTGGAGAAACTCCCATTTCAAATTTGGTGCGTTGTCCAGGAAGAATAGAAAGGTAAGAAAAAAAAAAGGGACAAAACTTTGGGGGGCTTCTGCCATGTGTTCTTACAGACTCAAAATGGGCAGTTTAATCCCACATGGTTTACAGTTAGACTTAATCTGTGCTATGCCTCTTAAAATAAGAGCAAGCAAGGCACAGTGGCTGGCTGGGAAAAACAAACAAATAAACAAAAGGAAAACCCAAAAAGGCTGGGGTGCTCAGCCTGGACTTCAGTGCTGAGGGCTTGGGTTCCCAGCTCGAGGAAGAGATCATGGCCAACACTGCCATGGGAGACCACCCCAGTCAGCTGGAGGCCTGTCCCTGCCGAGGGCCAGTAAAAGCAAGTGGCTGAGCCTCAGCAGTGCTGGAGGCCTGCCTGCGACTGCCTCCAGTCTCCAGCCTCCACTGCCTTGATGGGGGCTCCAGGGCAGTGTCCTGCCAGCGCTCATGCTGTGCTTCAGCTGAGTGCATGGGCCGTGCTGTGTCCTGTGGAGCCGCCATGCTAGTGCACCAGTGCAGTGGCTGACATACATTAAGATTTGGTTTGGCTTCACGGCTGGGGCATGGGCCCCCTGGCTGCACATACAAGGGCACGCCATGCCCATGCCGTGCAGCAGCACCTGCCACCGCCACCAGGAGCTGAGGCACACATGCAGAAATGCAGGAATGGACCCAGCAGTCCACAGTCCCATGAGAAAAACAAGGAGTCTTCTCTGTAGTTGGCATGTAGATGCAGCCACCTGAGGGGGGTCAGATCATGTGTGCAGGCTGCTACTGACTCTAGGTGGGGGGACACCCACCCTGAGTCCAGGCTACAGTCAGAAAGCCACTTTTAGTCTAGCTGAATTTACATATAAATATAGAGCTACAGCCTCAGCTCAAAAAAAAGAAAAAAAAATCATAGAGAGCTAGTCGGAACTGAGCTGCTTGGTTTACCTGGACTATAAAATTTGGGAGAGCTCTCATTGGCCAGTTGCTGGCTATGAAGGTGTGTTTAAACTTCCACCCTACATGGTGTGTCAGGAAGGGAAACAAAGGCGGATTCTCCACCACCTCAAATTTAATATGCATGAGAAGGGAGGTGCCTGTTGCTGCCTCTGGAAGGGGCAAACAGCTCATCACATGTGTACTGATAACATCTCACACCTAGGCCTCCAATGCTGGTCAAGCTCACAAAAGACTGGGTGGATAGATGCTTTAAGTTTAAATGTTTTTTGTAAAAGCTTGTAAGATAATTTTATTTTCTAATGTGGTTTGTTCTCTTACCTTCTAAAAGCCAATTCTAAGATTCTAGGAAGAAGAAGAAAAAATGAGTCTTATGCAAGCATCTATACAGATTTACAAAAAAATATAGCTTTTACAGAAAATATGGTCATTTTCATCTTTTTGAGCTCATGGATTTTTGACTATTCCCCCTGTACTTGTGCACATATATTTTATCGGTCTCTAACTTACTCAGCAGCTATTCAAGTGTTAATTTTGTTTAGTATCTGTATGTTATTTTTTGTGTTATGTGTGTAATGTGTCTGTCTACATGGTACTTCAAATTAGCATATTAATAAAGTGAGTGCTCATAAAATTAAAAAATAAAATAAAATGCCTCTGAGTTCACATGACTTAAATAAATCCAGCAACCAAATAAATTCAGGATTTGTTTATGAGAGTAAAATAAAAATGTCCTAAAATTATTAACACATGCCTTTCTCCCTAGGTAAATTGTCAAGATTATGTTTACATTTGTGAGATTTTTCCAAATACAATGTTCATTTCTTTTAAAGTTTTTGCTTTGGCAGAAAAACATGTTTTAAGACACTAATAATATTTATCTGATGTCTTAATTTTCAGGAGTAATCTATAATTTAATTATTAAATTGAGTAAATGCAAAATGTAATTAATGCTTTAAAATGCTCTTGGTTTCTTAGCATATAAAATAATATTTGAGTCTATTAAATGGGCTTATAAATTCTTGGTATATAAAAATATTGTAAAATGGCTTTGTTTTGGAGTCTACTGAAAGACAACAAAGGTTGCTGGAAATCAGGGGTCAAGGAAAGATGTAATTTTGTATACATTGATTTTATAGAAACAACTATGTATTCTGTTATCTAAGCACCCTAAAATTTTAAAAAATAATGATCAGACCAATTAAATACTTCTTAACAATCTTTAGCTGATAGAGATGCAGACGCTGAGCATCCTAAGTTTCACTCCCTTACTGGTCATTATCAGAAGAAAAACTATATACAGATAGACTACATACACTTCCCTTTGGAAACAAAGGGAGGTCACAGACAGGCAGCAATACATGTTGCATCAAATATGCATATGGTGGACATAACTACGTGCCAGCCCACTGACACCCCACCACAGATTGATCACATATATGTCTGGCTGTTATAACTGGGTGCCTGACATCCCACTACAGATATATCACATATGTATCTGGTAGTCTTAATTAGGTATCAGGTCTTTGTCATGCTGGCATGGATAAACCCAGGAGACACACCTTATTTATGGCCATGCATGAAATAGGCACTAAGTAGCCTAAGGGGTGCTATAGGGCAAATTGCACAGAGAGAAAACTAAAAGGATGCTTTTATTTATCCTCTGTCTCTCAGATGGAAAAAAGCCCATCTGTGGAGCCTGCCAGCACTCCCTTAAATTCCTACTCTTTTCTGGGCCTGAGTATGGTAGTATAGATCAAAAAGAGTATGGTCACCAGAAAAATTTAAACCATGATAGTATCTTACAGCTAGATCTGTTTTACAAAAAGAAAGTAAGGAATCTAAAGTTTGTATTAAGGAGAAATCCAAAGCGATGCTAGCAAGGTAAATCAGATATGGCCCTTCTGGCCACACTAACAGATAAATAATTGTCATACCACCAGAGCCCAACCAAAGAAAACCCAATAAACAAAAGGAGATATTTATAAATATGAGGGAATATCATAATAAAGCAAATAATTTGTAAAGGGTAAAACTTTTTAAAAATATTCTATGTGATAAAGCTGGTTGGTTAAAATTAAAAGGAATTGTTTAAAGAGTTCTCTAAAAGTCATATTAAATTAATTGATTCTATGTTTAAAATAATTTGATTTTCTTAAGATATTAATCTGCCTTTGGAAAATGTTATAAAAACAAGCCTAGAGAACAAAAAGTTTACATTATATTAAGAAAATTTCCTATGTTTCCTGCTGCCAACTTACCATAGTGTTTTAAATATTTGTGTCCTTAACATGTATAGGACTTCTAAAATACAAAATGTAAGATTACTAAGCTAATGATATCTAAACAAAATAAAATGGTGAGAGCCTCTCCATGTTTATATTCATATGTTCCTGATCACATTATGACCATCTTCTTTATACAAAGATACAAATGAGATTTGTTTTATTCCTGATAATAGCTGTTACTTGAAAGACAACCTAAAAGAATGGATGAAAGTCACCTTCTGGGTTTTCAACAACTAAGACTTAGAGAATTATCAGGAGATAAAAGGACTAAGGAGAAACCACCAATATTTTTGCCCTAAGTTCTCCAAGGTCAAACAGGAACCAGGGATAATGGGACTGTGCTCAAGGCCCTTCTAACTGGTGAGTCATCTGACTTCCCCAAACACAGGGATCATGAAGACCCCAGAGCCTGGGAGCCCCAAGAGCATACTCTACAAAAGGAGGGTCATCAGAGAAAATGTCTGCTGTGCTTCAGAGAAAGCCAAATTGTCACCCATCCTGGCAGATGGCACAACTGGTAGAGGTAAAGCCTAACCAAGTCCCTAAGAATAACCCTGAGGACTCTTAACTGACCTTAACAACAAAAGTGTTAGACAAACATATGTTTGCCCAACACTGGGCTAACTACTTGATCTTGAACACATAGCAGAAAAGTATAACCAAAAATAAGTGTGCTAAGCCAGGTGTGGTGTGCACACTGGTAATCCCAGTACTTGGGAGGTTGAGACAGGAGGATCTGGGTTCATGGCCAGCTTCAGCTACTTAGTGAGACCCTGTTTCAAAATAAAGAATAAAAAATAGGACTGGGTGCATAGCCCAGAGGTAGAATTCCCCTGAGTTCAATCCTCAGTACTGCCAAAAAAAAAAAAAAAATGTGCGCTATTCTGGGATAAAAGAAGTCAGACTCCTAGAGCTATTGAAAGACCATCCACATAATTTACCTGTCTTCCAACTTTGATTCCCCCTTATAGCCTACATTATATATTATGATGGTACTTCTGTTTTTAGGCTCACAAAAAATGAGATATGACACCGATACCACAAACCTCCCTCCAGTTAAGTCCTTATAAGTTGCTGTAAAATTAAACCTGATATTCTTGAGACTTTACAGGTCTAGAACCATTAGGCACTACAAAAAGTGGAGATTCCTATTTCTGTAAACTAGAGGATTAAAATCCTGCAGATGAAAACCTGTTTCAACTAAGTTAAAAACAACATGGTTTTTTTTTTTCAGGCTTTGTTCCACAAAAACTTTACACAATGTTATATATAATGACTCATGTCTATGCAAATGGGTTGTGTATCTGGCCTCCAATTTAAAATGCTAATAGGGGGATGGCCCAATATAAGGGGTTATTAAAACTATTCATGGCAAGATATCTGGGTTATTATATAATATGCTAATGTATCAGGTTTTCATGTGGATGCCCACTGAACCACCTTGAATGACTTTGAGCCAAGATAACCAGACTCCTTCAGCCCTCCAGCTCCAGATGATTATGAAATCGAAATGTCATGAGGAATTCCTTTTCCATGGTCCTCTAGATCATCCATCCCTTGAGACCCTAAACTACAGCACTCTGACAGCAGGAAAGTGAGAGACTGTTCGATGCCCAAGAATCAGGCCCTGGCCAGCCCAAAGACAATCATTCAAATCAAGGATTAAAATTGTGCAAAAGTTCCCCAAAATTCAACCAGGAAACCTCAGGAAGATTTAAAAGCCCACTCCCCAAAGGCTTTGAGGTCACTCTCTTTCTGGAACCTCTCCCCCTTTGACAGGGGGAAGAGGAGCTGCTTTGTCCTCTATCTTTCCCTGACTTAAAATAAACTTTTATATTTCTATCCTCTTCGCTAATCCTTGGACTTCGTTCATTGACATCCACTGGACAAGAACTCTAATAAGAGGAGACACCCCCATTTCAAAAGTATCTATTTCAAGGACACACCCCAGTGGGCTATTTCCTCCAATGAGACCTCACCTGCTAAAACAGATCCTTAAGCTATAAATCCATCAATGGATTAATCCACTCATAAGGGTGCAGCACTTATGGTACAGTCAGCTCCCAAAGAGCCCACCCCTGAACACTGTAGCCCTGGGAACCAAGCCTTCAGCACGGGAGATCCTAGGGGACATTTCAAGTACAAACTTGAGACATTTCGAGTCCAAACTGTAGCAACAGTTAAGGTGGCTCCAAGCTCACCTGGCTGATCCTAGATCTTATTCCAATGACCAGTTTTATCTGACAATCATCAGCTTCCCATTCTGCAGCCAACAGGTCTGTGTTTGGGACTCATGTTTAAGTTTACGAAATTTCAAGCAAAACACACTGATAAACTTATTCTGTAAATTCTTGTGTGTGTAATGTGGAGATTCTTGATATAAGCCTGGAATTTTCAATGTCATGTTGAAGATTTTCCCTACAAGAAGTTCCATAACAGGTTTATTGGAAGTAGGTAAAGGGCCTATTATATTTTTTTTGTTTTTCTTTTAGTTGATAAAACAAAGTTCTGTTTTAATCTGATTTCATTTTGTGATTCAGACGATGATATAGTAAGGATTTTCCCTGCCTGTACTGTTCCCGGAGTGTCTGGAGTCTTTCCTGGGATGCCAGGGTATTAAAGAACAAAACACTATTTCCTGAGTCTTTGGATATACTGTTTTTTGAAGGTGAGTTGCAATTGCTCTTATAACTGAGATATTGGTGCCTGTCCTTATCTTCCCCAAGATAGCACCCTTCATATGCTCAGCTGTGTTGGGTATGATAATACCCCCAAAATAATACTCAACTAACATCACATGAAATCTCAGAAGCATAGTCTCACTGGCAAGAGGATTGGATACAGTTGGTCATTAATTCCCAGGAGATATCTCATAACAGAAATGAGGAATACAGCCAAGAGTTTAAAATTCCATCCATTCTAAAATTTGAGATTTTCCTGTTTAGGGGGATGTGATTATAGAGTTCTTTTAAAATACACTCACATGCTTCCCAAATCAAAACCCAATACCTGGGTTATGATTTTTCAGCTACTTAAAAAATATATATATTCTTGTTTTAAGCTACATTATAGGGTTTGCTTGAATGATCACAATTCTGATCTCTCTCACAGATGCTAACAAGATCTAAGACAGCAGACATATGGCTTGCTGTGCACATCTCTGTCTTGTCTCTTTTATTAGCATGTCTTTGGCAGGGCTTGATAGTATTTTAATTGGTATTACTTATCTTTCCAGCTGTAGTAGTTTGCACAGAAGGTCCTGTGACTACTTTTACCAGGTCCACACTCATTTCCATTTCAAAGTCCTTTACCCACATGGACAAAGGATGTCTTCAAGGCAAACAAGACAAGCAAGTAGAGCCCGATAAGGATCACTGAAACCCCTGGCCTGTGACAGCTGTCTTAAAGACACCCTCCCCCAGATAAAAAGAATTTTATAGGCAAAGACACAATCCAATTACCAATGTGGACATTTTGTTTCTTAAATTGCAGGGCCTTTACATAGACATAGTTCAAATAGATGTGAAATTCAGATGGATTTTTCAGGTTAGCGTTTGTTGTGTCCTTTTTTGTTTTGCTAAGAAGTTATCATTATAGTAAATGTTGGACCATTATTTCATCAAATTAATGAAAACCAGCAACTCATTGATTGATTCATTGATTCATTGATTCACTCATTCATTCATGGGGTATACCCAGTGCACCTGTTCTGTCTCAGGGCATTGTTCCAGGTTCTGGGGTTATAGCAGTGACTGATACAGAAGTACCCTCAGAGATAAGTGCAAGGAGAGAAATCTGGGAATCAAATAAGGTAGAATCCAAAA
The DNA here is from genome assembly GCA_004027655.1 of Graphiurus murinus. NCBI lineage: Eukaryota > Metazoa > Chordata > Mammalia > Rodentia > Gliridae > Graphiurus > Graphiurus murinus. The sequence goes on from PVLC010000063.1 coordinate 178,452, forward strand.
GCAAAAGGGAGAATGCAGCAGTACAGCAAGACCTGGGGCTGTTTGTGGGTGCACAAGGAGGATAACTTCTCTGAGGGTGTGACATTAAAGCTGAGACCTGAACAATGAGAAAGAATAAGTCCCACAAGTGCAGATCTCAAAGAAGAGGATTCTGGACAGAGGAAATGACCTGGAGAGAGAGGGGGCTAGCTTTTTAGTGATAAAATACTCTGATCTGTAACTTTGAAATGCATCCAAGATAAAAAAAAAAAGGGGGGGGGCGAGGAGGGAGAGATGAACTCAAGGACAGATAAAAGATAGACAGTTGGCTCAAAATGAGATAAAGGAAATACAGCAAGATGCTAAATGTAGATTCACGGTGGCAAGCACTGCTGTTTGGAGAGTTCTTGACTGGAGGCTTGACTCCGGGGGTCACAATAAACTGGGTCCAGCCACTCACCCCCAAAACCAAACAGCAAAGTTCATGAAAAGCAAGAAAGGGATTTTTATCAGTATGGCCATATTGGGAAGGCAAAGTAAGACCCAGCATCTCGACCCCATCTTTGGGGTGTTGACAGGAGCTTTAGGTTTAAATAGAGAAAGAATTGGGGGAAGGAGTGAGAGACATGCACAGTCTTGACCAAACTGTGGTCTCTTGATCATTATTTCAGTTCTGGCTCTGAAAGGCTGCTCCAGAGTCTTCATCACTTGAGGGTCAATTTCCATCTGTTGCCCAGGATGTTTATCTGTCAGATCTGTGATACTGGAAGGGGGTGATTTAGTTCCCAGGAGAAGATGGCTTCTGCTTAGGGGCAGGCTCATCCTAGGGTGATGTGCATGCCTCATGCTGTTTTGGAAAGGTGTAGATAAAGGCTGGAGAATTCTAGATATTGCTCCAGAGTCCAATGTCCCTGCAAATCTTATCTTAGTTTTGAAGGGGGATGAGATAGGGTAGATAAATTTAGAACCAATAAACTTTGTTATTGGTTCTAAATTACCAATTACTAGTTTTTAGATGAACACTCCTTGAATGACTAAAGTGCCTAAATGCAGAACTGAGGAGATCACACTTTCAAGACAATAAAGGAGACAGATACAAAATGAGGATAACATGCCAAGCTTTTTATTGCTTTTAGTTATCCATGGCCTAAAGAGTCACTGCTTTTAGTAAAGATAGCCCAAAACCCTGTTACATTACAATTCTTTAACTTTTCTGCATGTCGAATATTTTTATAATAAAATAGTGGAAGATCATGTTCCAAGATCTTAGACTTCCAAGATCTTAGACTTGTTATCTTATGCTCAATAGTGTCAGGAGAATTTGATTTGGCTTGTAAAAAGTAATAGTATCTAGGACAATTTGAGATTTTATAATATATGTAATTTTAATACCTTAGGTTAAGGGTTGGAAAACTTTTTATGTGAAGGGTCAAATAGTAAAGATTTATTTTGTGGGTCATATGGTTTCTGTTATAACTACTCAGATCCACACTGTAATGCAGAAGCTGCTACAGATAATACATAAACAATTGGGTGTCTCAGTGAAACTTTATTTACAAAAACAGGTACAGGTGGGTGTGGTTTATGGGCCATACTTTGTGGCTGCTAGAATTAGGCATGTGAGAGTTAATTCTTGGACAGTTTTACTTCTGTGGTAAATAAAACTTGCCTGGTCAAATACCGGAAATACTTAAAATGAATACAGATCATTAATTTTATAAATGCAATTTAAACTTCTGAGAAAATTCAATTAAATAAATATGCAAATAATATAAAAACTTAAACTTTAAAGAAGTTTAATCAGGTGAAGAACAGCTAATCTAATATTAATAATGACAATAATAACATAGCTGATTTTTATTTTATTTTTTGTGGTACTGGGGATTGAACTCAGGGGCATTCTATCTCTGAGCTACACCTCCAGCCCCATTTTTATTCTTTATTTTGAAACAGGGTCTCATTAATTGCAGAGGTGCTCACTAAGCAAGTACCTGAGGCTGGCCTCTAACCTGGATCCTCCGGTCTCAGCCTCCTAAGTACTGGGATTACAAGTGTGCGCCACCACGCCTGGCTTCTGATTTTTATTTTGTTAGACTTATTAATAGTTTAATTAGATTTACAATTAGGACTCAAAGGCTTAAGACAAATTAATATTTAAAGTTTATCATCCTTAGTCATTGGAATATTGCATGTATAACACAATTAGCTATAATTAATCATCTCATACATTACTTAGCATATCAAAAAATTCACACCGACATAAACTAGGGTATATTATTTGGATTAATTTAAAGTAAAACGCCAAGCTATGAGAGGGGATTTTACAAGGGGATTTGGCTTCTTAAGAATGATTGCTCTGCTAAGTGGAAAGTGGATTTGGGGTGGGAAGGTGTCAGCAAGAATAGCGAGATCCGCTGGGAAGCCACGGGTGCCAGTGACGTGTGACTCGATAGTATTGTGAGTCCATCATGTAAATTGACCAAATGTGAGCAGTAAAGCAAAAACAGTTCCCCAACCTTTGGCTTGAACCACCAGGAGTCTGTAGTTAGCATGGACGAGAGAAGAAGCCAAAGAGGAGCCGCTTTGGATGATTTCTGCCATTAGATACCAACAGTTCGGGACAGCCTGGGTGGTCCCAGACGTAGGCCAGGAGCCCAAGGGAATAGCTGTGCTCTGTGAGGCAGTCCAGTAACCAGACTCCTCCTTCCCTAGCTGCTGCCCCGGGGTCTTCTGGGAGTAAGATCTAAGGAAGATCCGTTCTCAGTGTGGGTGGAGCTATGCAAATCAGTTGAGGACCAGGATAGAACCAAAAGGTACTGGAATGGTAAATTCATTCTCTTTCCTGTTGCTGGGACACCCTTCTTCTGCCCTTGGACGTTTCTCCAGCCTTTGACTCTGAAACACAGAGATTTAATGGGTTCTCAGCCTTCAGCCTCTGACTGAGAGTAACAAAATTGTTTTTTTCTGGTTCTGAGGCTTTCAGATTAGGACCTGGCCATGCCAGCAGCCTCCCAAGGCTCTAGCTTGGAATTGTTTATCTTGAGACTTCTCATCTCCATCATTGCATGAGACAACTTGCCTATCAAATTCTTCTATCTATCTATCTATCTATCTATCTATCTATCTATCTATCTAATCATCTATCATCTATCTACCTATAATCTTCTATTGGTTCTTTCTGGAGAAATCTAACTAACACCCTAGAAAAACCAAAGGAGTGTGTTTGGTCATTTTAGTGACTTGGGGGTGGCACACAATTAAAGATCCTATGAATAGGAAGTTTAACTTTTCCATTCATATGATAGGCAGAGGTTGCCCTTCAGGATTCTTATCAGCCTGTCCAGAAACTCAGAAAAAGAGTGAGGGAAGAAAAAGCTTAGAGAGGTCATCTACCAAACGCCACCGAGGCAGACTGTAACATTAAAGGCAGTTGAGAATTAGGATTAGTGTATTATTCTGAAAACGTATAGAGTAGTCCACTGTATTAAAGTTCACATGAATATTCTTATCTTAGGAAAACTGTCCTCCATATGATTTAGTTTCAGAGGCAACAAAATGGATTAAGAGTAAACTGGCGTGGAAAATCCACTTTAAACCCCCCATGTGGCTTTTCCCTGGCTCTGTGACCCTGGATAGATAAATTACTCTGTTCACCTTGGCCTCAACTTCCCCAGCTGCAAAATGTGCATGATACAAGTATCCAGCTCATGCTGCTACTGAGAGACTTAAGTTGTTTAATATGCAAAGGCTTTTAGTGTTTGGGACATTTCAGCAGTTAATGTATATTACACGGCATCATCGTCATGGAAATAATAGTTTCATGCAAAGCTTTCTTTAGAGATACCTCATAAAAATTAGTAACTCTGAGCCAATATATAAAGGTATGGGCCAAGAACTTTATTCAGTGATCTGTTTTATTTCCTGTTAGAAAACATTAGATAAAGTTATGGAGCTTAGCAAATCTCAGTACTAACTCTAGAAAGATGCTGGAAGTCCTTTCTGGGGACTGATGTGTCATTGGGAAATGGGCCCTTGTAGGACTCAGAGGGAGGTTCACCAGAAGGCCTGTTTGTGTTGTAGACCACAAGGAATCACACACTTTTCACTTGCACTATGTAATCCCAAATTAGCAAAACACCCATTTTAAGGAAAGTGCTCTAGGAACCTGTATAAAAAATAGTAACAGTGAAACACCCAGTACTGTGTACCAGAGGGAGCTGAAGTAAGCCATGGACTTGGTGTAGGGTAGAGGGCACTTCTGTTCAGAACCTCCTTCTCATCAGGGGAAAGGCATGTCAGGACCATGGAGCAGTAGGAAGCTCCTTGCAAAGGCCCCTGGGGAGCACATTGGGACCCTCCTGCCTTCATTTCAGTAGAGAGGAGAGCTGTGGCCCCTTGCAGGCCCAGGTGACCTCACATTGGAATGAATTCAACAGGAGAGTCCAGGGAAAGAGTGTTCCGGAAGTCCCTCTTGGCAAGGTGAAGAATACAGCTAGATCTCTACCTGCCAGATGATCTCTGCCCACTTGATCTGAAATTTCAACCAGACATCTCACCAAGCAACATAGGTTAACAAATGGGTTTTATTATAATATTCATAGCAGAATGGAAAATTATGGGGGGAAAGTTTTAAAATAATAATAATTATTATTTTGAATTATGATTATTATTTTAAAACTTCCCCCATTATTATTAATAATAAGTATTAGCTATTATTATTATTATTATTATTATTATTATTATTATTATTGTTCTGGAGATAAAACCCAGGGTAGCTATACCTCTGAACTATACTCCCAGCCCTATTTTATTTTGAAATAGCCTCATAAGTTGCTTAGGGTCTCACTAAATTGCTGAGACTGAACTGGAACCTGTGGCCCTATGGTCTGTTTCCCAATTACTGGTATTATAGGTGTGAAACGTTGTGCCAACAATTTTTTTAAGGCAAGTTCCTTTAATACAAATAACTATAAAGACATATTGAATGGCATATGAGGAAATAAATGCCGCAGGGCTCAGGCATGATACACACAAGTGCTAACAAGTTTGCTTATAAGGAATAAAAGTTAGAATGGATTGATAGATGGATAAACACACAATGCGGTAAATATAGCAAGCAATTGTAAGAAGTAGAATTTGGGTGATGGTTGTATGGGTATTTCTTATACGAGTCTTCCAATTTGTCTTTGTGTTTCATTATTTCCAAAATGAAACTTTGGGGGAAATTAAGAAGGCACTTTCTAGACAGAGGCAAATGTTCAACCTCAATGACATAAGGAACTCATGGTCTCCGGCGCAGGGCAGGCACAAAGAACAGCAGTTTCTATAGGAAAATTGTGTAAATAAAATATTTTTTCAAAGCCTCAGTCTTCCGATCAGCAGAGTGAACTGTAGTCAGCACCAAGGACAGAGGCACACTACAGCGATAAAATTGTCATTATCCTGTTAACACTGTGCTGAAAGATTCGTGGACTTATCAGAAGAAAATCCTCCCAGCCACATGCTAAGGGTGGAACCCAGAACCTGTGCATGCCGGGTGAACCCTCTTCCACTGAGCTACACCCCAGCCCCCAGCCCAAAACAACCATCTATAGATTAGATTCCACTTCCATTTTGGTAGAAATACTTCAACAACCACTTGTCTGGCTTGCCCGTTCATTATACACTTGGTAGGCACTGTGATGGAACATTATTTGGATCCAAAGACTTAGCCTTAAAAGAACTTATGATAGAAAGTCAGAACAAATACATATTCATCAAATGCAATTAGGTGCTCAACACCTGGTGGGAAATTCAAGGTCTGATCTCACAGTAAAGAGAGATGTTACCTGGCAAAGTAGTCTGAACATCCCTCAACAGGTTAGGCATAAAATACAAGGATAGTATGATGTTCCCATATTCATGCATTGCTACATTACTTGTGTTCTAAATGTGTATAAGTTAATAATGTATATGGTTTATACGAATGCAAAATATGTGATCTATAATAATATATAATGAATAGTATTTTAACAATCAACTACATACTTGTGCTATATAATAATTACTTGTATTATATGTCTTATAATATATCCTAATATATAGTAATCTACACAATAATATATTTAAACTTAATAACTACAGGACATTGCTGTAATGTCTATATAAATGAATCATATGCTATATATTATTATAGTATGTGTGAATAGTAAGTATAATAACTACAATTTAGAAACATTAGCTTGCTAAATAGTCAAGTGAAGATGCTTTGCAAACTAATTGCAAACATCCAGATATTTGATGTCATATTTGTTCTTGCATCTATGAATAAAACTTCCCTCGGGAACTTGTCATATTGTTATTTAAAAATGATGTGAATTGATTTGGATGAAAAAGAGTTGCAGGTCAGACCAGAATTTAAAGTTATTGCTAACATCTGATTCTTTGCAGCATCCCTAACAGATGTTTTGGGGAAATAGATGTGTTTGCAATTTAAATAAAGTCGTTGGGTTATTTTTTCATATAAATTTACCTTTCTTCCTCTGAAGAGCTCCTCACCTTCTAAACTTACAGAAAAAAAAATCAACCAAAAGTTACTCCAGCAAAAAAAAATACCAAGAAAAGAGCAACAAAGTAAATGAATTACCTCCTTCAATTGCTAGAAGGTCACTGTGTCCCACTTTGATTTTTCCTTAATGTTTAATTCATCTTGATGCCAGGCAAAATCTGGCCTAGCAAAGTCCAAGTCAGTGTGGTGGGCCAAACAGATGGTTAAAATTAAATCTGAGTAGAATATTTAGTGGTTGCCAAGGGACAGAGACCATGGCATGTGTGTGTGTGTGTGTGTGTGTGTGTGTGTGTGTGCGACTCTGCGGGGCCAGCAGGAGGGAGTGCCTGCATTGTGGTGGAGCTCTTCCATTCCTGGATAGCGACAGTGGTCACACATGTGGGATCAGTCTACAAAGAACTGTATGCACAGATACATGCAAATGCACACGCATTAACACACATACTTGTGCACACATACACACATAAAATACATGTATGCATGCATACTTATACACATGTGTGAACACACATACATAACCATACATACACACACATGCACACACATAAATAGATGCAAATGAATGCCTATAAAAACTGGTGGGAGCTTAGTGGGACTATATGTAGTATAATTGGCAGAAGTACACCAAGATAAATTTCCTGGTTTTAACATCATCCTACATTCATTAAGGTTTCACTATTGGGAGAAACAGGATGAAAGACTCACAGGATTCTATGTGCTATTTTTGCAACATCCTATGTGAGTCTATAATTATTTCAAATTTTAAAATTGTATTTTATTTCATTTTTTTGTGGTATTGAGGATTGAACCCATGGGCTTCTACCTCTAAGCTACATCCCCAGCCATATTTTATTTTCTATTTTGAAGCAGGGTCTCACTAAGTTGCTGAGAGCCTTGCTAAGTTGCTGATGCTGGCCTTGAACTTATGTCTCATCCTCCTAAGTACTGGGATTACAGGTGTGCCCTATCATGCCAGGCTAAAATTTAAAAATTTTAGAAAGATAATGTTCAAAGAAGGTTATTACATTGAACCCTATAAATTATAGTTTAAAATTATTATTGACATATGCTAATTATGCTAATTATGCTAATTAGTGGGATTCACTATGACATTTCCACACATATACACATATCTGCATACCTTGTGCATTGATAGTGTTTATCCATTCCTTGTTTTTTCTACTTTATTAATTTCATACTGTATATTCCTAAAATAAATTCTAATATACAAGAAAATATGTGAAAGCATTTTTAGTGCACTATTACTAGTGGGAAACTTTAGAAAACTTAACTGGGTCCAGGGAAAACACTTTGCTTCTTAATATTTTCATGCAATTTGATTTTTAAAAATACTTTTGTTGGTGCATTATAGTTTCACATCAAAATGTAATTTACAGTGATGGTGACATACATGCACACAGCACTTGGTGAGCTTCCCTCAGCTCCCTTCCCATTCTCTCTAGGCTATTCTCTCTGTAGGCTATTGAGATTGGCACTGGTATTCTCAAATGCATACATAATCTCAATGGAAATGTTTCCTTCATTAATTCTCCACATGGCCTTCCCCTAGACACCCTCCTGGGCTCCACTGGCATTTCCCCTCCATTATCTAAAGTTCCTCTTGTATTCTGATCACTCCCTAGCTTCTGCCTACGAGAGAAAACACATGACCCTTCACTTTCTGTGACTGGCTAATCTCATTTAACATAATATTCTCCAGGTCCATCCATTTTCTTACAAATGATATCATTCTGAGTAGAATTCCATTGTGTCCATATCCCATAATTTTGCAATCCATTCTTCTGTTGATGGACACTGAACTTGGTTTCATGATTTGGCTATTATGAATTGTGCTGCTATAAACATGAATATGCATATATCATTATAATACTCTGATTTCAATCCCTTTGGAAAGATACCCAGGAATGGTATAGCTGGGTCATGTGGTGGATCTATTCCCAGAGTTCTGAGGAATCTGCATACTGATTTCCATAGCGGCTGCACTAATTTGCAATGTGTAGAAGAGTTCTTATTTCCCCACATCCTTGCCAGCATTTATTGTTGTTTGACTTCTTGATGATTGCCATTCTGATTGGGGTTAGATTATTCACCCCCTTTTTTTTTTTGCGGTACCAGGGATTGAACTCAGGGGCGTTCTACCTCTGAGCTACACCCCCAGCCCTATTTTTTATTCTTTATTTTGAAACCGGGTCTCACTAAGTTTCAGAGTGCCTCACTAAGTAGCTGAGGCTGGCCGCGAACCCGGATCCTCCGGTCTCAGCCTCCCGAATGCTGGGATTACAAGCGTGGCCACCACACCCGGTTTATTCACCCCTTTCTATTCACTTGTAATCCTTCTCTTTTACTTTCAGGTCACTTCTTATTTTTAGTTTCTACACATGAGAATGAGCATGCAACACTTGTCTTTCTGTGTCTGGCTTATTTCACATGAGGTCCTCCAGTTCCATCCATTCATTTAGCTGAAAATGACAGGATATCATTAATCTTTGTGGATGGAAAATACCTCATCTTCTATATATACACACTGTATTTTCCTTATCCATTCATCTGTTGCCTAGCACTCAGGCTGATTCTATATCTAAGATGTGAATAATGATGCAGTAAGTATGGGCAGGCAGGTATCTCTTTTGAATGCTGACTTTGTTTCCATTTATATATATGAGTGGTATAGCTGTATCATATGGTGTCTCTGTTTTCAGTTATTTGTTGAATCTTCATACTGTTTTCCATGGTGACCATACAAATTCACATTCCTACCAGTAGCGTATAAGTTTTCCTGTTTCCCCACATCCTCACCAGCAATTATTTATTTATTTATTTATTTATTTATTTATTTATTTATTAACTTATTTGTTTATTTAGATTATAGCCATTGTGATTTGGGTGACATGGAATTACCTGTCCCAATATCTTAAAGTGTTTTCACTATTTTACTCTTGTGGTTTCAGAGTTTCCTGTCTTAAACTTGTGTCTTTGATTCACTTTGAGTTATTTTGGACAGGGTGAGAGATAAAGGCCTTGTTCAGTCTTCTACATGTGGATATCCAGTTCTCATGGCACCATTTTTGGAAGAGGCTGTACTTCCAATGCATATTTTTGGCACCTTTGTCAAGAATCAGTTGGCTGTAATATAGAGATTTATTTGCATTTTCTCTATTCTGTTTCATTGGTCTGTGTGTCTAATTTCATGGTCATACCATGCTGGCTTTGTTACTTTGGCTAAAATATGTCTTGAAATCAAGTATTGTGATGAATCTAGCTCTGCTCCTTTTGCTGATGATTGCTTTGGCTATTCTGAGTCTTTTGTCTTAATTTTAGAATTCTTTACAGAACCAATGCAATACCCATCAAAATACCAGTGATATTTTACACGGACCTACAAATTTTTCTTTTAAGAAAAGAATGACACCCTTCGATCCATTTAAAAAATCTGACTATAGAAATTACATTGGATCCCTTTTTTCTTGAGGGACACATTCTAACACCCCCATGGGTGCTTGAAATTATGGATAGTACCAAACCCTATAAAGACTATGCTTTTTCCTGTACCTATGATAAAGTTTAGATTATAAATTGGAAAAAATAAGAGATTAACAATAACAAATAATAAAAGTGTATAATAATAATATATGCAATAGCAATATGTGAATATTCTCTCTGTCTCTCTGTCTCTCTCTCTCTGTCTCTCTCTCGTTCTTTCTCTTTTTTATGCTCTTTCCCTCTCTTTGAACTTTCACCTTGCCATTAGAAGAAGCACTTTACTGCTTCTCTTGTTCTTGGTATAATCAAATTCCTGGCACTACTGCTTTTTGCTTTGGGGCCATTATTAAGTAAAATAAAAGTTACTTATACACAAGCAGTGAGATGCCTTGACAGTTGATCTGATACTTGAGATAGCTACTAAGTGACTCACATCCTGGGTAGGACAGAGTGGGACATCTTAAGGTTTAATCATGCTATTAAGAATGGCATGCAATTTAAGACTTATAAATTGTTTCTGAAATTTCCCATCTAATAATTTTGGGATGTGGTTGACTGAGGATAGCCTAAACTAAGAAAAGCAGAACATTAGGCATGAAAGAACTAGTGTACTGTCTATTGTTAAAAATAATTATGGATAAGGAAAGTAAATTATCTTTTTATTAATTTTTTATTGGTGCATTATACAGAAAAAATTTATTTTTAAATTTTATTTATTTATTTTGAAAACTGGGGATTGAACCCAGGGGCATTGTACCTCTGAACTACACCCCAGACTTATTTTTATTCTTTATTTTGAAACAAGGTCTCAATAAGTTGCAGAGGGCCTCACTACATAGCTGTAGCTGGCTGCAAAGCTGCGATCCTCCTGTCTCAGCCTCCCAAATACTGGGGGATTACAAGCATGCACCACCACACCCGGCTTTCAGAAAACATTTTTAAAAGAATGTTCCAGCTTGTTTATTTTCTTCTTTTGTTGTTTAGATCTTGCTTATTCATTCTAGCTTTCTTATCGCTCAGTTATCAGCAGCTAAAAGCCATCATTTATCATGCAATAACCAAAACATTTACTTTAAAGCAGTGTTGACAATTTCAATAGTAGACATGGAATCCTCACAGGTTATGGATGTATAAAATAATGTTCTAAATAGTAAGCGATAGATTTCACAGCAACTGTATGAAGTGTCGAAAGTGTGGAAGGACAGCCTTGTGGTACTCGGTTCGCCTTTGATGCAAACAGAACCTCTCAGGCTGCATTCCTTGTTTGCCATTTGTGACCATCTTTGGATAGCTTCATGTGGCAGCTGGCGCAGTCCCTCAGGGAGGGACACACAGTGGCACTTTTCTTTTGATCTCCATCCCCTGGCCTGGGACCAGGCATGCAATGTGGGCCAATGTTGCATTTGGTTGAGCTGGCCACACGAGACCTCCTATAACGGGGTGGCCATGCTATCCTGCCTATCATGCTGAGACCACATCTGTACTTGAACAGATGTTACAGAGAAGAGGCTTCCCTGGTTGTTTGGAGAGGGAACTGTATTGAGAATTTCCCATCCCCAGTTCATAGCAGGTATTACAAATGACTTCCTTCAGAAGTGAGTTTCATAGATAGAGCAGCAAAGGTGATCTGACTCTCCAGGCACAAAGAACAAGGACTCCTGTCACTATTTCTGTGCCTGATTTTATATTTTCCACCCAAACCCTCCTTCTGAAGCTCATTTCCCACTGGCAAGTGAACACAGGCTGACAGATTTAAAGATGGGAGCATGAAATCACTTCATCTGATATCTTGGCAGCAGCAGAGAGCAAGGCAGTCCCCGCTGCAGCTGCAGTCCTGTGAAGCCGAGGTGAGTTTTCTGGCAGTCATTTGCCGGGATGTGTTCTGCTGCAGGCAACTTCCCATTGAATGGAGGAGAGGGAAGAGGAGGAATTTCTGTGTCAGGATTCCTGTTCAGCTGAGATATTAGCCCCAGATGCTCAGAACCGTCTTGGTGGTAGTTCACTCTCCCCAGGAGAACTGACGCGCTGATCTGTGCTAGGACACCGCAGCTCTCCTCCTACCTCTGGCCATCGAGTCTGAGTGGTGGAAGGTCCATCTTAGGACTGGATGCAAAAGGTGCACTTACAAATAACACAGTAACACAAACCATGGCAGCAAGGCAATCAATCATCCCTGTTTCTTGTCTGCATAGCAACTAAATCCTAAAAAGACAGGCTATAGGTTAGAAGACAGACACAACTCATTCTTTGCTCCAAGGCTTTTTATTTTTTGCTCAATATATGTGAAACAAGTTTGAGGAGGGTGGCTAACTGGTATTCCTTCAACCTTAGGGGATTTGGAATGAAGAGAGAAGGTTCAATGGACAGTGGTGAGCTGCAAGTCAGGGCATTTCCTTCTCTGGCCATAGAACCTTTGAGAATTAGACCATCCTTCTTACTCCAGAGTGGTGAACAGGAATAGCTTTTGGAAGTGAACTAAAGTCGATGCAGGGGGCCACTGAGTGGACCTTTGTTTATCACCCTCTTCTCTGTGTCTGGTGGGTTCACTGAGCAAGGTCAGGGGACCAGAAGGTCACTGTGGGGTAGGCACAGCCACAAGGATCATATAAATGGAATCCTTCAGGGTGATGGAATCCTTGGGCCAGCAGCTGGGGTAGATATGGAGGACTAACAGGATCCCAGGGAAGCAAGAAAGGTCCCAAGGGAGAGGAGGGGAAAAGCAGGTGCTGGAGAAGATGTGATTGCCAGCTGAGGACCAGTCCCGTACACTCAGGTGACCTTTCAGGATTCCATTCCATGTTAAAAATGTTCTGGACAAGCCAGGCCGTGTCTCCTACATCTCAAAGCTCAGATTCTGGTGGGGACCATTTGTACATCAGCAAGGCAGCAACTGTGGACCCTTCTGGGTGTGGTTACAGGAATAGTACTAAGGCCAGGGAGGTGATCTGGAGGGGTGTGGCTCAGTGCGGATAGGGAGCAGGGTTCTGAGGGGTTGCCACATGGGAATAGGAAGGTCAAGGAGCTGCTGCTAGGAGAGCTGGGACAGAACATGTAGGAAGGGACAGAGGCAGGCAAGGATGAGGTAGATTTGAGAAGCAGAGAGGACACCTGTGTGCCTGGATGTTAAAGGTCAACTATGACACAGAGGCCACTAGACACCAGGATTAAACAGCACTGTGAAGTCTAGGCTAAGCTTACTGCATGAGCGACTCCTATGACTCTCCAGCACTGCTGGTATTGACCAGGGCTGGCTGGGGCTGGCCCATGCATCAAGGACCATGATGTCTGCTCTGCTGGGTAGAGCAGGGTCATTGTGCCATGCCAGAGGTTCGGCAAGGTCAGCAGGGGGACATTGGCCTTCTGTTTCCTCTCACTTGTATTTTTAAAAAACCTTTACACCTGAATCATTTGCATTTCCTTTACAACTCCAGTAACCTTTATTATATTTATGCTAACAAAAGAAATACAGAAAACAAGGTTTTTTGTTTAAGTCACCCAAGGCAATTATATTAGTGACTATCATCTTAACAAGGAATCACCTGATTAAAGACAAATCTGCAAAAAGATGCCTGACATAAAATGAAAAGGTGTTTTTTTCTTTTTAATAAAGATACTGAAAGTTTATTGTAATGATAAACTTGAAATTAAGATAGAGAATTGAAATTGTATTATAGATTTTCTCTTTTTGTATGAGAATAGTAAAAACAAGAGTAGAAAACAGATGTTCAAACCCAAAGTAGCCACAGCAAACAAACATAGAGTTGAACATAACCCAATTCCATAACACCCTGCACTTGAACCCAAAGTAGAAAAAAAAAATGATTCTTAGTATGGCTCAGCTCACTTTTAACTCTTCCCCACTGCCCCAAAACAGCTGTGGCAATCTAGCAAGTCATGAGATATTTTTTTCAATCTCCCTCACATCTGTGGAGATTAAACCTAGAAACATTGTTGTCCCCCCACTTCTAGCTAAGGGGGGTTGGAAGGAGTTGCTGGGGAGAAATTGACAAGGGGTAGGAGAAGGAAGGACTCTAAACTATATGGGAAGCTTTGGGGCATCTTCCTGATAGAACAGGCTACACTTAGGTCCTAGCTGGGCACAAAGGTCAGAGAAGAGACACCACTGTATTGGCTGAACTCACTTCCTTCTTGCCCATGTCCATTGGATACTGAAAGAGCAAACAGCACCCATTATAGCCAGACCTCAGACTGAAGTTCAGATGGAAGAGCAAATCAGTCCTGGATCAGAGAGTGAAGGATCACTGCAGAGCAGAGATGCTGACCCTGCCACTGAGCATGAGCAGGATGAAAAAGAATCTTGTGGGAGCTCACCGCAAAGCACATGAAGGAGGAGCTTGCTATGTAAAAGACAGACAAAGAAGGCAAGAAGAAAACAGCATGCAAGAAATGTCTAAGAATTCGTCACAATTGTGTCAGGCTGTGTGGCAAGTTGGTGATACACGCGTTCGAAAGAATAATGGCTCAAAGTCAGGATGCTTAAAGAAGAGAAGGAGATGAAAAGGGAGATGACATGTCCAAGGAAATATTTTTTGAAGAATAAAACATTCTTATTGCAATGATAAATAAAACATAAACAGGGTGTGAATGGAACCCACACTAAATTCAGGTAATTCGCCAAGAATATTCGAGATCATCAGAGGTGGCTGAAGTGAAGATAATCAAAGCAAATGTTTATTATAATAAGAGAAGCTTCTAGGTATGGAAATCAGACTAAAATTCTCTAACTTGATTGCTGGCCTTGAGGTTGAAGTCACAATAGATTTACAGCCACCTGCAAAATCACTGAACTAGAAAATAAAAATGAATCTACAAGTTTGGCAAGCACTTTGGGTTCATAAAAACTGATACACAGTCTTCAACATCAGGGTTATTCTGGGGATCAATTTGAAAGTGCAAGGCAAGAGAGCAAGGGAGCCTTAGCAGGGAGTTGGTGGGGTCTGGCTCTCCAGGGCAAATGAAAGAACGAAAGAGGATGCCATCTGAATCCTCACCGAGGGATGAAGATGTTTAAACACAGAGTGGTTGTAATCCCAGTACTTAGGAAACTGAGACTGGAGAATCTGGATTCATGGCCAGCCTCAGGTACTTAGTGAGGCCCTCTGTAACTTAGTAAGACCCTGTTTCAAAATAAAGAATAAAAAAATAGGGCTGGGGTGTAGCTCCGGAGGTAGAATGCCCCTCGGTTCAATCCTTAGTACAGCAAAAAAAAAAAAAAAAAAAAAAAAAAAAAAAAAAAAAAAAAAAAAAAAAAAAAAAAAAAAAAAAAAAAAAAAAAAAAAAAAAAAAAGGCACAAGTTAACCATTTCCTTCCTGAGTGAAATTACCTAATTAACCAAGAGTCAAAGTACATCACTCATGCCCAGAGAAATCACAGACAAAGCACAGAATACATGTAACTCTGAGAAAATGACTTTCTGGGTTGGAGCTAGAAGACATGTCTTCATTTGCAAAAATTGAATTAAAAAGTTATAATGTGATGACATTTTCCCACAGTACACAATTTAATTTTGGAAGCCCAGTTGACCACAAGGAGCTGAGAACCTTATGCTGCGTATCTTTCTCTACCTCTGGCTCCAACTCCCATCTACAGGACTACACTCTCCCCATGTGCCGGTTCCCTGGCAGATTTCTTGGCTGTCACAGCAATGTAGCCCCTACCTTGCTTCATCTCCCTGCTCCAAAAGCATCCTGTATCCTCCATCACATTTTTGAGACAGAGGTAAAAAAATTCTGGGAGTTTGCTATCATTAGACCCTTTGGAAGTCACCCTTGCTAGAGATTTAAGTGGTCAATTGCCTAAAAAGGCATGTAGAATTTCTAAAAGAATTCAAATCAAGGCCATCTTTAAAATTCCAAACTCTTATGCACAGATTCTCACATGTTCTGGCTCTACATTTAAGGATAGAACAGGCTTGGTCAGACACATTTCTTGGAATCTCTTTGCTCCAGAAAGTGGCAAGTTACTTCAGGAGTTTCAACCACTTTATGAACAATACTTACTGTACTCACTATACCAGGATGAGGAATGGCACTTCTCTGATTGTGCTTCACTTATTTTAACAGAATGTGCAGTGACAATCTGATGGTTCAGACAAGAGTCGGTATGTGGATTTCTCTGTAATACTCATTAGCAGTCCTAGCAATGAGTGAATGTCTAGTGAAATTTCAAATTTCATTTAACTTCTTCGCTTTCGTAATGGCATTTGGATGACTTAATGATATTTCCATATCTCACTATGCGTTTGTTCATTTTTCATTTATTCAATAAGCTCTTCCTGGTAATTTGCTATTGATTAGGCACTATGGATGCAGAAACTCATAAGGAATTGCTCTTGTCCTAAGAAGCTCAGAATCTAGCATGAAGACAGCTTAGTTCACCATCCCAAAGACCAAGACTTCACATATCTCCAATGTTGGAAAATCATGGTCCATCTTCTTCTCAAATCCAGGTGTCATTCTTAGCATCTGTGTAACCACAGAAACCTTGTGTTCCTCTGGGCCACTGTTTACTATTTATAAAATCGGGCCAAGTTGGGAATGGTAATGCATGTCCAGTACTTGGGAGTCTGAGACAGGAGAATTGCAGGTTCAACGCAGCTTCAGCAACTTAGTGAGATGTTCAGCAATTTAGCCAGACTCTGTTTCAAAATAAAAATAAAATAGGACTGGGGATGTAGCTTGGAGGTTGAATGCCCCAGGGATTGGTTTCCAGTACCAAAAATAAAATAAAATAAAATGAGACCAATAATATCTACTTTATAAGACTTTCTACCACCTCTATAAGCTTAAGAATTATTTTGTTTTATTTCAGATTTTCTAATTTCTATTCAAATATATCCTATTATTTTTTGTAAACTCCTCAAAACCATAGCAGTCTAGAGAATTTTAAAAATATGTACCTAGTTTTTGTTTTAGTATGCATATTTTATCAAAGAGGTTGTAATATTTTTAGAGTTTTATTAATCAATATAATAGTCTGTGATAAATTCCAACATCTAAAAAATTACAGAACACAACATTTTATTATATTAGGAGACATTTTCTTTAAGACCAATATCACACATTTTATGGCACTACCACATCAGACTTTTCTAAAATACTCCAAAGTAATTCAGATTTTTGGCTAATAGGACACCATTATGATACTTCAAATATTACCTTTATATGTCTATTTTCTTTTTTACATTTCATCAACAGCAACTTTAGTACCTACTTTTAAAAAGTAACCATTAGTCATGGTTGAATTACTACATCTATTGGCTCAGTCAGAACAGATAGTCATGGGGCATTATTTAAAATATACTGAAAAGCTGTAGAAGATAATTTGCAGCAGATTCAGCAGTAGGTCACATTCTTTGTGGAATCTTTTTGCCACAGTGGTGTTTGGCAAGTGTATGTGTCATCTCCTTTGGTCTTTAGAGAGATAAGATCTATACTATGGAAATCCATCATTTTTTCCTGATTCATCCATTCAGGAGAGTTTGGAATTAGACACAGAGTTCAAACCAGGATGTTGATACACTGTGGCCTGACAAATCGATTTGCCTGACTCATTACAATCAGGAACTTTCCCCAGCTCTATAAACTCAGATGTGCTATATCCCATGACTATCATTTAGTTACTCATCACTTACTCTGAATTTATAGAAACTCAAATTATGACCAGTAGAATTTATCTCCAATGTTACAAAAGTAGACAGTTTAACACAGATGTGATACTGCCCTCAGGAGAAGCTAGGACCCAAAATACAGTTATTAGGCATTTTGTCCAACACTATTTCCTTTATTTCAGCTTCTTCTTTTGGGCCCTTGTCTATAGAAAATACAATTCAGATAGTAAAAGATAAGAGAGATGATAAGAGAGCTGATCTAAACTTTTGGAAGAGTAAAGCTAGCCTTCATAGGGGAAGCCATGAATAGCTGAGATTAAAATTTTGAAAAATAAAACAGAGTAAGCAGAGTGAGTTTGCATATTGATTCCTGTGAGAAACATATTGCCTATGTACTTTATCAAGGTATTTTATTTCCTTTACACAGAGAATTTAATTTCTAGCTCATATTTCTGTAAATCTGCATTGATCAGGATCTTAATTCTCCCTTATAATTTGGAATGCCTACTTTATGATTCTGTTTTGCTTCTTCTTAACGTCTTTATAGCTATATTTTAAACTGTATTTCTCCATTACTATGACAAAACTAATTTTTTCTTCATTAACCTTACCCATAAATCTAAGATATTAAAAAGTAATTTCAATTGAATCCCAAGCTGTTTTTGCATGCTAGTTTAAAAAAATCTTTTAATATAAAATTTGGTCCACATTTATCTCTTGACTATAGATTTTGCATGCTGAGTTCTTGAACATTTTTCAGTTCTTCCAGAACATTTGCTCAATTAAACCTATTTGATTGCACAATGCAAGATGTACAGGTGCTGCCCTGTTTTAAGTTTTATAGCTAATTCAATTACTATTGATTTTCAGTTATTTTCAGCTAAAACATTAATTATTCACTGGACTTATTTATCATATAATGTTAAGGCCAGCATTTCTTTATAGAAATAGAGAACAGATCAATAGACAGATTGAGAGTTGATAGATTCTCTTCTCTATACTTCCTTTGAAAATAGCAATTCTAGTTTTTGAAAACAATTAAACTTTTGATAATTGCTGTTGATTAATAATAGAGCCAATCTATCATCAAGCACATTTAAGTTCCCATTGACACTCAGCAAAACTTTACTTTTTAGAAATGCATTTGCATAAAGGCTATTTTCTTTAGGTCCAGTGTAACCTGTTTTTAGTTGGCATCATGTTTATTACTTTGTTTGTTATGCTTGTAGAAAAGACTTAAAAGGAGGCAAGTTTGGACTTTTGTTTTAATAGATGATAGTAGTTGTTGTCTTAATCCTGTAATATTATATTTTAAGTATTTATGACTTAAATGATTAGTTAAAATAATGGATTTCCTGATCCAGACTTAATTGAGCAATAAAAATATCATGAAGTTTTTTTAATTGACAAATGAAAAATTTTTTTAGCATGGACAACTTTTTGTTTTGAAATATGTATATGTTGTATAATGACTGTCTCACTATACTCAAAACAACTAACCCCACAACATAGAGGAAGGGAGAGTTATTTGCTCACAGATTTTGGAGATTCTAGGGTTCAGTCCATTTCAGGCCTGGTATGTGGAACTCAGAGCGTGGTGGTGGAAAGAAGAGAGAGAGAGAGAGAGAGAGAGAGAGAGAGAGAGAGAGAGAGAGAGAGAGAGAGAGACCTCTGCTCTCACATCATGAAGGCCATAAGCAAGCCAGCAAACAAGCAAGAAGATTTAAAAACAAACACAAAGTCCCTAGGACCACAGCCCAGAGACTCACTTGCCACACCCTACTTGCTTAGGGAACTACCCAGTAAATCCGCTACAATGTATTTACCCAGTGATGAGATTACAGCCCTCATGACTTAATTGCACTAACTCTGATCATTAATGCATGAGCCCTTCAGGGGACCATAATAATGATGAAATCAAGTTAATTAATATATTGGCTACCTCATAGGCTTTTTCGTAATGAAAATACTGAGTCTACTCTCAGTAATTATTAAGAATAGAATACATTGTTATTAACTTTAGTCACTGTATTCAAGATCTCCTGGATTTTTACATCTCCTCAACATCCCCCTCCCTCTCTCAGGCCAGCAATATTTTAAAATTCCACATATAAACAAGACTATGCAGTAAGTCTACACACACACACACACACACACACACACACACACACACACACATTCCTTTGCCTAAAGTCTTCCAGTTCATCCATGTTGTCACACATGACGAGATTTTCTTCTTTTTAAAAGCTAAATAGTATTCCATTGTGTGTATATACCACATTTTCTTCATTCACACATCTGTTGATGGACACTTGGGTTAACTCCACATCTTGGCTATTGTGAATGATGCTGAAGCAACCATGGGGGTGCAGATGTCCTTTTAATGACCAGATTTCATTTCCTGTTAATATAGACCTAGTGCTGGGATTGCTGGTTCATATGGTATCTTCATTTTTAAATTGATGAAGAAATTCCATGCTGTTTTCTATAATGTCTGTGCTAATTTACATTCCCATCAACATTGGACACAGGTTATCTTTTCTCCACATCCCCCCTAACACTAGTTACCTTTCATATTTTTTAATGATAATCATTTTAACAGGCATGAGGAAATATATCATTGTGGATTTATTTTGCATTTCTTTGATGACTAATGGTGTTGAACAATGTTTTCAAGCCCTCTTGACCACCAGTATGTCCTCTAGTAGGAAATGTCTATTCATATCCCTTTCCACTTCCTAATCAGGCTATTTGTTTTCTCACTATTGAGTTATTTATATTTTGTATCTATTTTGGTTGTTAATTTCTTATCAGCTGTATGGTTTACAAATAGTTTCTTCAATTCTGTGGGTTGTCTCTTTGCTCTATTCATTGCTTCTTTTGCAGAGCAGAAGTGGTTTAGTTTGATGTCTTCTTATTTGTATGTTTCTGCTTTTATTGTCTTTGCTTTTGGGTTCATATAAGAAAAATATTTGCCTAGGCCAATGTTTTCTTAGGGGAAATGTTTCTAAACACAGTTTCTCCTTTAACATTTCTGTGACTTTAAAGACATTTCTACCATAAGGCAATTATAAAAACCATGTGCTCAAGATGTGTCCTTTTAAACTTTGTTCAACTGTCTATTTTAGAGTTATTTTCCAGGAATAAAAGATTTTTCCACCTTGCCTTTCTTCTCTTCTCTGTCCTTCTAGGTTAGCTTTTAGGAAAATTAGGATGTTAGCAAATCATTCTATTATCAGAAGTACATGAGGGTTTTTTTGTTTTGTTTTGTTTATTTGTTTTGTTTTATTTGGAGGGGGGTAATGAGGATTGAACCTTGAGGCAAATTACCTACAAGTTACAACCCTAGCACTATTTATTTTTTAATTTTGAAATAGGATCTCAAAAATTGCTGAGGGCCTTACTAAGTTGCTGAGGTCATTCTTGAACCTGTGATTCTCCTGTCTCAGCCTCCCAAGCACTGGGATTACAGGCCTGAATCACCATGCCTGACTGAGGTGTTTTGTTTTTTCAATATAAGAATTTTAGCTCAGTTTATGTTTTATGCATGTAGGGTGAAGATTCCTAAAAGGACCTAATATAATTTCTATACCATAAAGAAAGTAGAATGTGGGTGCAGAGAAAGAATCATTAGCATGTCTTGTTACAGTCTGGACATTTTTTTTACTCTGGAGACATCTTGATTGGCATGAACATAATGCAGTGTAAAAATTCCAGAGCTAAGACTAGAAAATATCTCCATGGGTCCTATCTTTTCTAACATCAGCATTGAGCCCTGTTGCTTACTTCTGACAGTTTCAGAATAGGTCATTTCAATTTGAATTTCATAAACTTGGTCTTAACAACATCAATAAAACTGATGGATTAATGAAACATTGCTTGCCTTCATATATTACACATGTGGAAATACTCAATCTTCCCCCTTCCCCACTGAATTCACTGCTCTGAAGAACTAGATTACTGAGAAGAACTGGGCTGACTGACTCCTGAAAAATTTTTATATTAAATAATCACAAACAGAGAAAAAATACAAAATGGCATTTCTACTTTAACTTTTGTTAAGTACCTAAGGACAGCCTAGACTCAAAAGAAGGGGAACTCACACTGATCTCTGTATAGAATACATGACAACGTGTCTGTGAATAGTCTACACATGACTGGATGTCTTTGTACATCCTTTTTTTGGAGAGGTAGAGCCTACAGCCCAAACCTTTGCATCTGAAACTCCTTCAATGAGTAGCTCAATGAAAAATGCAATAAAAATGATGCTGCACAACTTTCAAGGTTGAGTAATGAGAAGCCTTGAGCACCTTGGGGATGCTCCCTTTCGGAACTCATCTGCTATGTGGAAAGGAAGCTCAAGGTAACCATTGAGAGAAGCCATACAAGGAGAGAGGGAGGCCAGACAGCCTCAGACAGAGTAGCTGATGGGCTAGATAGGTGAGCTAGGAGACCCAGCTAAGCCATGGGTAGACTCCTGTCCTGGTTGATCTTTGACTTCCTCTACCCCAAGAGACAACCAACCAAATACAGTTCACCCTCGAAGCAGGAGAGGTAATAAT
This sequence comes from Graphiurus murinus, assembly GCA_004027655.1. Classification (NCBI taxonomy): domain Eukaryota; kingdom Metazoa; phylum Chordata; class Mammalia; order Rodentia; family Gliridae; genus Graphiurus; species Graphiurus murinus. The sequence continues at coordinate 200,672 of PVLC010000063.1, forward strand.
AATTTGTTATTCAAAGCTCCAAATTTTAGATTTTTTTGGGGGGGAGTAACAAGAGAAAGGGGAAACAGAAGGTATCTGTACTAGTTCCAAGCTTGATATAACTTGATTTAGAAGGCTCCATGTAAAGATGATTTCTAGTTACTGATCTTGTTTAAATCTATCTACTGTGTAAATCTCTGTGGTTAAATCTGGTTCATCTGTAGATTTCTGTGGTTGATTTGAGACCCACATTCCCATCCCCAGTTTTATTAGTACTTTGTCTATGAGGCTCTGTAGGTGTGAAAAGAGACCTTTGTTACTAAAAGGGTAGTTTTTTCAGGACCCTCTTATCACCAGTTACCTCCAAATTTCTCAACTTCAGGCAAATGTGAGAGAACTTAGGAAATAGGCATTTTGGAGTATGGGTGTATCTTGGAGACTATCTTAGATACAGTTTAAGGCCTTCTAGTTTCTAGATTCTTTTTGTCTCTCTTTTGGTTACTTTAGGAAAAAGATCCCTTATACATATCTTCTACTTTACAAACACTCTAGAAGGAAAAATGTCCTTTTCCTAAGGGGAAAATTGTTTAAGATCCCGTACAGAATACCATTGATTTAGAAAGGAGAAATGTAATAGATTCAGAAAGATTCATCTGCATTTCAGTAGAAATCAAGACTGAAATCCTTTGTGCCATTTTTGTGGTGAGAACATTACCATACCATACACGTATTCAATGAACCCAATGCTGAAAATACTCTTAAGCTGCATGGCAATTCCTTTTCTTTCTTTCTTTCTTTCTTTCTTTCTTTCTTTCTTTCTTTCTTTCTTTCTTTCTTTCTTTCTTTCTTTCTTTCTCAGGCAGAGGCAATGTCTGGTTTTATGTTTCTCTCAGAATATAATGGAAGCAATAGATAAGTAATAGAAATTAAGATATTACAAGGAAGTGGTTAACATTTTTTTTCTTGGTTTGGGGAAAATCTTGATCTTGATCTCCTGATTCTATTTGATTTCAATTCTCATTTCCACATTACTGAGAAGTAAAAACTAGCTTTCTCTAAGGCTACAATTTACTACTAGTTCATAATCTTTTGAGAATAATCTTGACCCACACAACAGCTTTTTCCTTCTCTAAAAGAGCTTCTCTCAAACCTGTAAGACCAAACTATTGTACCTAAGACAATAGCCTCATATTTCTCTCTTGCAAGGAAAGACAAAGGTTCCTTATAGACATTTAACTAACTAAATGTCTAACCATTTAGATCACAAATCCAGTTGATTTAGTATGCCAGTCTAGTGCTGACAGGCTCAATAAACTGAATTTAGGAGTGGGAATGATTTGTCTTGCTAGGTTTTATGTTTCCTAGCATTTTCTACCCTGATGTGTAGTTCACCCAGGCAAGAAAACCCCCACTGAGCAGTCTTCTTTAGATTATTCTATTTATATACCCAACCTCAGCACCAGGGTCTTTAACACATAGGCTCCACGAATACATTTTTATTTGTGTCTATGTAATTGTGATTTTATGCAACAGTCAAGAAATACCATACACTATTACCTTTATCTTAATCAATTCCCCAGGTCCATGAGTTGTTTCCTAAAAGCTATAATCCAGATATATTTGTTTTTTTTGTTTGTTTGTTTGCTTGTTTGTTTTTGTCTCTGTGATCCCAGACCTGAGGAGAACAACGTAGAGGAGGAAAGATTTATTTGGTTCATGATTTCAGTGGTTCAGTCGATGGTTGGCTGGGACCAGTACAGAAACATGGTGGCAGGGCATGGTGGAGGAAAGCTTCACAACTTAGTAGTTGTGAAGCAGAGCAGGAGAAGGAAGGGAACAGGGACAGATACAATCCTAAAGGCCACACTCTCCACCTTCCATGACCTGCTTCCTCTAACCACACCCCGCCTGCCTATAGTTACCACTCAGCAAACTCATTAAATTATTACTCCATCAGTGGGAAATCCACTCATAGGATGAGAGCACTTGTGATTAAATTATTCCATCTCTGAAGATTGTGGCATTGCCTAGATACATTCCACATCCAAGTCACAGGGCCAGAGATGGCTAATGCAAATGCTAAGAATCTGTTTTCCAGCATCCAGTTCATTTTGCAGAAACTTCTTTTCCAGCACAAGCTATGCTCGGTATGTGATGGTGTGGTACACAGGGTGATTCGGCACAGGTTCCTTTAGAAAGACAGAACATGAAATGAAGACTAAGGGATTAGTATTTTATTTGAGAGGTGGAAGATGAAGGGAGTGAGGGTAAAAGATGAACATGGGAAGATACTCAGGAGAGAGGGTTGCATGGCCACGCATGGCTCTGCTTTACAACAAGCCCCACAGGGCTCAGCGGGGCCCCTCACAGGAGTGCTCACCACATGCCAGGACTCCTCCAGTAGGGTTGAGAATGACTTCCCCACTCGGAAAAAGGAAGCTTATATCTGTACTCCTTTTCTGCTTCCTCCACAGAGAAATAAACCCCTTGCACATCTGGACTCAGCCATCTGGATCTTGGTGGGCACTCCAAAGCCAGATACCATGATCCATGGTGTGTGGTTTCCTTCAAGGCAAAAGTATGTTAGAGAAAGGAGAGACATGTGACTCATGTCTCTATTTGGAAGCAGGGTCTCATTAAGTGACTGAGAGGCTCGCTAAGTTGCCGACGCTGGCTTGAACCTGCGATTTTCCTATCTTAACCTCCTAAGTACAGGATTACAGATGTGTACCACCACACCTGGCTAGCACTGGTGAGTTCTTAAGACTCGCAGGACTGAGTGCATCTGTAACTGCTCAGAGTTCAAATTTTAAAGCAGAACTGCTGTCAAAGTCAGTCTGTGGAGGATTTCCTTTCCTCCAAGGTCCACACCAAAATTCTCCCACCACATGGCTTCTCTACTGGACTTGAAATTTTCTTTTTCACTTTATTTAATTTGTAATTTTACCAATCAAAAAGCTCCTATAACATAAATCTAAATCACCTTTTATTTTTATTTGATTGGATTTTTTATTTCTTTTTCTAGCTTTATTTTCCTATGATCAACCAAGAAAACCTGTATATGTTCAAGGTGTGAAATACGATGATTTGACATACATACACACTGTACGATGACCACTCTGATCAAATTCATGAACATAGCCATCATCACACTTAGTTACCATTGTGTGGTATGTGTGTTTAGTGTCTAGTGAGGTTACATACGACATTTGAGTCTCAAGTTGGGCATGTCTGTGTTCAAATCACAACCCCCCTCCCATACACATACATGCAGTGCACCACATTATTTACTACACAGGGTGAGTCACTCGACCTTGGTTCATTCATGTATAAAATGGACAAAGAATGCCTGTCTCATAGGCAGGCATTAAGGAGTGATTTTTGAACATTCTTGTTCATAATTTAACATGATCTAGGATTAGAATAAGAAGGGACAAAATGACAACTGACAGCTACCATTACTCAAAACAGCAAGCAGTGGGCTGTTGTACCCAGAGATGCTGTTTGATATGATTATAAATATCAAAATGTCTGCAGTATTATCCATGGTGAAATTCTGCTTTGCACAGACTTAGGTAAACAGTTAGACTTCCTGATTAAAGTAATGAGATATAAGACAAGTCACTATAGCATGATGGGGTGGAATCCTCAGAGGAAGAGAACAGAAAAGAAAGCACATGTGATTTTTATGTATCCATTCACTCATTGATTCAACAAGCCGACATGATGTACATGATCTATTCCAAAAAGTATGTGTTGCGGGTGGGGTAGGAGTAGTGGAGGATAAGATACAGTGCCTAACACCAAAGTGCTCAAAGTCTGAGACCACCTAACAGATGAAGAAAGTGGTCACTGTAGTTATTAATATTGTATTGTTTACTGACACTGTGCACATAAGTCTGTGCTGTGACTTATTTCCAAGTCAATAAATGGTTCACTTATTACTACAGGTACTGCAGGAAAACTTTTTAAAAATTTTTACTTTCTTGTGGTAAGACCATTACATTAGTCAAATGTTCGTGACTATGCCCAAAATATGACAAGAGGAACTTACGAGGAAAAAAGTTTCATTTTGGCTCATGGTTTCAGAGTATATTCGCCAGCATTCTCAAGGCTATAACCCACAGACCTGACCATGTAACTTAGAGGAAGGAAGGCTTACTTGCTCACAGTTTTGGGTTAAGTCCATGTGAGGCCAGGAACTGCAGATCTCAGGGCATGGTGGTGGAAAAAGAGAGAGGGGGAGAGGAACACAAGGCTTTGCTCACATCATGGAGGCCCAAAGCAAGAGAAAAAGAGAGCAAGGGAAGGAGGAACCACATAGAATTGCCAAGGCCTCAGACCCAGGGACTCACCGTCTCCAGCCATTCCCTACCAGCTTGGGCCACCACCCAGATGAATCCATTACAATGGGTTTGTCTACAGCTGGGATTTACAACCTTCATGCTTCAATCATACCAACTCCAAACACCAACTTATGAGCCCTTCAGGGACCATTCTGTTTCAAACTATAACACAGAGATTCAGTTCATGGCTGGTCATCTCCAAGGCAGAAACATCATGGAGTGGGGCATTGGAGGAAAGCTGCTTTTGCCTCATGGCAGATGGGAAGGAGAAACAGAGAGGGAGAGAGAGATGGGGGACAGCTACAGACCCAAGGACACCCTGACTGATCTACTTCTTCCATCCACTTCCTACCTCAGAACCTTTCTCAGCTGTGGATCAGGCTTTCAACAAATGAACTTTATTTTTTTTTTGGGGGGGTAACTGCCCCAAACCATAACCACCCCTTAACATAAAATATACCCTCTTAAGATCTTTTTAAGTGTGCAGCCGAATATTGTCAACTACTCATACAATTCTGTACAGCTAATAGCTATAGTTAATTCTTTTTATAGAACTGAAACTTTATTATACCCGCTTGATTATAATTCTGCATTTTCTGTTCCCCAGTCCCTGGCAAGCATCACTCTACTCCCTGACTTATGAGTTGGACTATTTTAGATTTCTCATATAAGTGAAATCGTGCAATGTTTATTTTCTGTGACTGGCATATTTCACTAAGAACAATGCCCTTGAGGATCATCCATGCTGTTGCATGTGTCAGGATCCCCTTCCTTTTTAGGAAAGAATAATATTCCATTGTGTACATATATCATGTTGTATTTTTTCATCTCATTAGTATATATCTGACTATGCATTTTGAGAATATATGAATTTGTAAAAAGCACAAATTCAATATTGTTGGCGTGCTAAAAATATTAGTTATAATTTCTTACAGTATGTAATACCCAGTCACTAATAGAATTTCTGATTGTCTTATAAATTTTTTCAAGCCTCCATTTTAAGAAATTAATTATAAATTAATAAACTATAGTTGCATAATGTTTGGGGTAAGAAGGGATGTTATGATGTATGAGTACAAAGTGGAACAGTTAAATCAAGCAATCCAACATCTCTATCACCTCAAGTATTTATTTTTGGTAGCGAGAATAGTTTAAATTTATTCTCTTAGCAATTTCAAATGTAACTATCTCAGTCAATATTTTCTCACTGCTATAATCCCAAAGTAACTGACCACCCAACTTAGGGGAAGGAAGATTTATTTGCTCATAGGTTTTGGAGATTTGAGAATTCAGTCCATGGGAGGCCAGGACCTGTGTAGCTCAGGGCAAGGCAACAGAAATCAGAGAGAGAGAGAGAGAGAGGGAGAGAGGGAGAGAGGGAGAGAGGAAGGGATCTGCCCTCTTATGATGGAAGTTGGGACCAAGAGAGCAAACAAGGTGATCCGAAGACAAAAGCAGCACAGGGACTGTGCCACACCCACATGGATCCACCTTCTCTAGCTACACCCCACCTAGGTTACCATCGAGTAAATCCATTACAATAGATTTATCCACTGACGAGATTACAACCCTCAATTGATGGCTCAATTACATCAGTTGTGAACATAAATACATGAGCGCACCAAGGACGTACTATGTATAACCATAGCAGCAAGACAGTACTATTGTCTTTATTCATTGGTGTGCAATAGATCTCAAAAGAAGAAAGGCTTTATTTAGCTCAGCTAAGGCTCCATACTCTTTGACACTCACCTACTTATTCCCCCTCTCCAGACTCTGGTAACCACCATTCTATGCTTTGCTTCTTGTCAGTTTCCTATCAATTCATCCTTCAAGGACATTTAGATCCCAGAAGCTCAAGGGACCCCAGAAGGGAAAGGTCTGTCATGTGAATGACTGGTGGCAGGGTCAGAGTTGCTGCTGCCATCGCTGCCCATGTCCCTGATCTCCAGACTTGGGAAACCACCCTGGCTTCCTCTCCTGGGATGAGAAGGCTTCAGCTCTAGGGTGAAGTAAAATTTAAATTTACTTCAAATTCCACTGGATCTCAGCTTTTACCTATGAAGTGAGGGTTGGAAATGAAGATTTTTATTTTTTTCCCTTGCAGGTCTGAAGATACCTTTATTTTTAAATTCAGACACATTTAACCAGTAAGCCACATCCTGATAAAAAGGATTGTCTCTCTCTTGGAAGGGACATAGTCATAGCTGAAATAGATAAGCAATAATAAAACATATTTGAAAGCACTGATTTGTTTCTGAATTAGTTTTGAAGTGTTTGAGTTACACACACACACACACACACACACACACACACACACATAATCAAGGTTTACAATATATATGTTTGCAGTGTCCCTCAATTGCCTGGGCGATGTCTCTCTTCTCCCACTCCATCCTGTCCTCCTCCTCCTGGTTTGAGCCACTCTGGCCCAGGACTGTTTTCTGTGTACCCCAGCTCACATGGCTCTGCAAGAATCACACCTCAAAGGCTCAGGATGTTCCCAGGCTTGTAAGGTGGGGCTCCTGTTGTTGGGGCCCTAATGGACTTCCTTTTGGAAGGCTTCCTGGGATGGACACTGCATGCCCAATGATTCCATGCCCAGCTTATTGAGGGCTGGCTATTAGGTAGTGAGGCAAGAAGCAGACAGGGAAGAATGAGCTGGGCAAGATGAAGCATTGGGATGTTTACCTGTTACTTGAACTAGGGGATTCTGGTTGACTCAGCTCAGTCGAGGGAGAGGTGGCCATAGCATCCTCTGTGAGTCATCCCCTGCAGTTTCTGGGATGGTCCTATCCACTGAGGGTGTTCTCCAGAGCCCTCCCAGAAGGGCTGGCTCCTTCTTTCCTCCAAGGCCTTGGAATTAAAAGTATATTTTAGATATTAGCTGAATAACTAGTAGCTTATCTCCCATGAGCATGCAAATATTTTCTCTGCAGTTGTTTTTTACATTAGAATGTCATCTTTCATCACCCACATTTTTTCCCCACCACCCTATCATAAAGTGGGCCAGCCTTTCCTTTTGTGGGTGCCGGGCTTTGTGTCTTGCTAGAAAATGTTTGTCCTCACTAAAGATAATAACAAATACATTCTTATTTCTGTTAGAATGGATTGCATATTTAATTGTAAATGCTTCGTTTATCTTTGGAGTTTACTTTCATGTCCTTTATGAAGCTGAGCTCGAAGCTTATTTTTCCCCAAATGGGTAGCTGACCACATATTACTATTTATTAACGAATTGATTTCCTGTCCAGTGATTTCAAATGCTGCCTGCATCATGTATCCAAATGTCGTATGCCCGTGGTTCTATTCTGGCCTCTGTTCTCTTTCTTGGATATATTGGCCCATTCCTGACTGTTAGTACACATTCTTATGACTATAGTTTTATGGGCTGTTTTATTATTTAGGAGGCTACATTTTCTTCATGTTTTTCCCCATAAACACTTGTTCATTATCTGTGTGTTCTCTCTGATGTGGTGGTTTAACGTTGAGTTTCCTAATCAGCATCCACTGCCCTCTTCACTCCCCAGCATAAGCCAGTTTCCATTCAGTGGCTCTCCTCTGTCACACAGCCCTGTTCCTCAGGACTGGCTGGTACAACCCACTCCAGGACCTGATGTTTCCATCACCCGCACCTGAGATCTACTGATGGCCTTGATCATGCCCCAGAGATCTGTGAAGAGCTAGGATGTCACCTGCTCTGGCTAATGATGCATGAGAGGTAGTTTCTTGGTAGGAGTACCAATGGAGGACTTACTTGGGAGAGAGACATGCCCAGAAGAAAGATTCTTCCCCCTTTGGTCTACATTCACAGTTTGCTAGGAAGATGGGCAGCAACATCAGTTCTGTGCTCAGAGAAACTGGCAATATCGAGAGGAAAATAACTCCTGGAAACTCAAAGAGCAAAGTATCCTGACCTAATGAAATATCCTGATCTATAGCAGTTTGCTCACTGAACTTCAGGATAAATGATCCAGAAAATGTCCCTTTGAACTGTCAGTCTTTGAAACCAAAAACATTTTGACATAAATACTTACACTTTTCAGCAATAGTGGATCAATTTTTTTTAGAAATTACAAAGGGCTTTTGGTGGGGGTGGCGTTAAATTTACACGTAAATTTGGAAAGAAGTTCCAGGTTTATGATAATAATTTTCTCTCTATGAAGAAAATTTATGTCAACATTATTCATGACTTTCCTTCTCTGTGTACCTCTTCTTTGGGTGGTACACTCAATTCCATTTACGTATCGATGGTTCTGAAATTTTTATCTCCAGCCCTCGTTTTGGTGTGTGAGCTTCATACTTAGAGTTCCACCAGCTGACATTTAGTCTATTGGACATCACAAGCTCAAAAGATCTTTTATAAAATGATTGATCTTCTCCCAAGAAGTAGCCATTGTCCATCTCCATGAAAGTTAATTCCTCCAGTTGCTATAGTCAAAATCTTTGCTCAATATTTTGACACCTCCAATTAAGCTATGCAAGTTGGCTATGTCTCTTCACATACTTCATTACGGACTGAATATCTACGTTCACCCCAAATCCTCATATCGGAACCCCAGTCCTCCATGTGAAGCTAATAGGAAGGGGGGCCTTGGGCAGGTGATTAGGTCATGAAAGTGAAGTTCTCACTACGGAGTTAGGGTCCTTATTAGAGACTCTCCAGAGAGATCCTTTGTTCTTTCTGCCATGCAGGAACACAGAAAGAAAACAATCACTTAATTAGTAATTAATTCTTCTTGATGAGCTTCTGGCTATTTTTTTTTCTTTCCGTAATACATTTATTTTGAATATTTTCATCAGGACTGATGGTTGTCTCCTCTTCAACTAAGAATCATTTTTTTTTCACCATTAGTCTCCGCCAGCTATTCGGGCATTTATAGCTTAAATGAGCACCCTCCACAACATTCTTTTTGAGTGTTAACCTCCCCAGACAATGACTCACGCACTCTGCTCTTATGCTGGTCCATTATGATGTTCTTGGTATGCCGGGCGGGCTCTCGTTTGTTGCTTTGTGATCCCTGAGGAAGGATTCAACCACACATATATTTAGAACATTAAGTTCACTAGAGAGGCATCGATTGCCATTTGCATCAAATCCCTGCTGTTCTCTATTTTCTTCTTTATATCTTAATTATATGTGCTCTTTTAATGATGCTTATAACTTTAAAATGAGTCTTGTGACACACAACATGAGGGCAGTTATGTAGATTTAGCGTTTCTCCCTTCCCTATCAGCAGGGAAAGTCTGCTTTTGTAAATAGTGAGGTGGATGGAATGCTATAATGAATTAGAAAATATTCTCGCTGCATCCCTACTCTGCCATAAAATATGCATACATACACTTAGAGAACTTGCAGGCTGACATGTGTTCTTTCTCATGTGCGCATACATATGCCAATGCTCACACATTAGGAGTTTTAAAGACAAAATCAAAAGATTTTCCCTAATCCTACCTCTGAAATGCACTCATTGTTAACATCCAGTTAACAATCCATATTTATGATGCATGCTAATTTTTAAATATACCTCCTATTTTACTGTGCATCCATGGCTGCATCCTGCTTCTTAAAACATATTCTTTTTTTTAATTAATAGATAATAGTTGTGCACATTTGTGGGGCACAATGTGACATTCTGATACATGCATGCATTGTAGAATGTTTAAATCAAGCCAATTCACATATCCATCACCTAATCTGCTTTTTCACTTATGATAGGAGGCAAAAACGGGTACTTCTCATGAAAAGTAAGAGTCTGTTCCTTTAGTCCTGAATCCGAGCTGGCTTGGGACTTGCTTTGGTCCATTAGTAAGATTGGAGTGACACTTTGTCAGCTCTGAGGCCTTTGCACACTTCTACTCTCTCTTTTTGGTGCCCACACTAACCTCATGTTGCTAAAAACCAACCAAACAACAACAAAAGCATGTTCTCTAAACCCTGCACTAAAGGAACTAGATGTATTAAAAGTGTTATCTTCTTCTTCTTTCCTGGCGTCTACTCACTGCCTCCAGATACTTTTCAAGGTTAATTGTGTAATCCCTACTTTTCTCTGGCAGAAGAGTTTTGCTTACAAATTCATCACAGGTGTTCTTGACTCTTTTTTTTTTTTTTTTTTTTGCAGTACTGGGGATTGAACTCAGGTGCGTTCTACCTCCGAGCTACACCCCCAGTCCTATTTTTTATTCTTTATTTTGAAACCAAGTCTCACTAAGTTGTGGAGGGCCTCACTAGGTAGCTGAGGTTGGCCGCGAACCTGGATCCTCCGGTCTCAGGCTCCCGAATGCTGGGATTACAAGCGTGCGCCACCATGCCCGGCTTGCTCTTGACTCTTTTATAGCAGTTTCCACTTCCAGTGCTCAGTAGTTTAATCTCCCAATAGCTGGGCATGTTGGTACATGCCTGTCATTCCAGTATTTGGGAGACAGGAGGATGGCAGGTTTGAGGCCAGCCTCAGCAACTTAGCAAGACCCTGTTTTAAAAAAAAAATCAAAAAAAGCTGGAGATGGGTGGTGTCATAACTTGGAAATAGACTGTTCCTGTGTTCCATCCCCAGCATCCCCAGTACCAAAATAAATAAATAAATAAATAAATAAATAAATAAATAAATAAATAAATAAATATTATCTTTGACTGCCCAAGAACTTTCTTAATAGTGGGCTAAAACCACAGTCACATACAAGCAATCATGACATTTTGAGCAAAAAGCTTTGATGAATTTGGTATCGATTTCTTGCCTTTCCCAGATGTCGGTACTTGCTTTGTGCCTTAAAGAATTTTTGAAGCTTCCATTTTATATATGTTCAAAGAGAGGAACTCGATCTTCCTTAGGATCTTTTGTTTGCTTCTTTGTTTTCAGATACAGTCAAGTCAGTACAAACAGATTCTCGTTCCTTTTCTCAGAGTACTCCCCCAAAAGAAGTAACGAGCAAGTCACTGCTCATTAAGAGACAAAGGCCTGTGGGGTCCATCAGGAGATGACCCGGCCTTCATTAGCAGTGAGCTAAATAAGGAAGCCAGCAACATGTGTCCTGGGTGTCTGTAGATTTCTTTGCCTTTGAGCCCCTCAGCTTGCGTATAACGTCCTGAAGTCTCATCTTCCCATTTGGTCCAAACACACAGGGAATTGGCTTTGTAATATTCCCTTTTGCACCTTACTTTAGAGGCCTAAACCCTATAAAACACTTTCCTTTTGAAATACTCTAACCCCATACTTATCTTCTCAATGATTCTCTAATTACAACAGTAAATCACCGCTCTCCGTGTTTTAATGTGCTTTCTTAATTTCTGGAGAATAAACTTAGAAAGCCTAAAAAGTATGTCGATTATATTATCACCTCTTTCAATTTTAGCCAGAAACATATTTTCACAAGTGTCAACTTGGTCACTGCAGCCACCTGTTCAGCTTGAGTGGCTTCTTATGGCACCAATGGAAGAAGAAAGGTAGAGTGTCATCAACCTGAGCACACATCTCCATGTGCTACACAAAGGTCTATCAAAACAATCTGAACAGTGAGAAGAATAGACACAGTAAAGCACATGGCAGAACTAATGAAATGGAAAAGATATATCCAACAGTCATGGGCAACAAACACTGCTTCCCGAAAAACAACAAATGAGTAGATAAACCCAAGAGAATGCAAGAGGAAAGTGATAAAAAAGCTGAGAAGAGAGAGAGGAGGCACAGACTGCTCACAGAGCAGTGTCAGACATAACAAGGACAATTTAGTACAGATTCATAAATAATTAACACTGCCATAGGAGAATATTATGATAGTCTTATTACATTTGAAATTTGGACAAAATGAACACACTCACAAAAAATAGAAATGATCAAAGTCCACGAAGAAAACCCAGGCCCAGATAGCATTCCAAGTAAATTCTAAAAAATATCCAAGGAAGAAACTGGGTATGGTAGTGCATCCCAGTACTAGGGAGGTTGGGACAGCAAGATTGCTGGTTTGAGACCAGTCTCAGCGATTTAATGAGGACTTCAGCAACTTAGTGAGACCCTGTTTCAAAAAGAAAAAAAAAAAAAAGAGGGGCTGGGGCTGTAGCTCAGAGGTAGCATGCTCCTAGATTCAATCTCTCTCTCTCTCTCTCTCTCTCTCTCTCTCTCTCTCTCTCTCTCTCTCTCTCTCTTTCTCTCTCTCTCTCTCGGAAAAAATAATACCAATTTTACATTTACTCCCCCCCACACTGAAAATAGAAGTGTTTACAGCTCATAGATAGTTTTCGATGTTTCATGTTTCGTATGTAGACATGTAACTATAAACAAGGATACTTTTAAAACATGACTTTGTGAATACTAAAGGTATGTTTTATTGGTCATAGTGTATTGTCATACATAATGTATTGTCAATGTCTGTGCAATTAGGAAAAGTGCATGGTATTTTAAAAGGAAGAAATGAAAGTAACTCTTGTGTGATATAAACATATAGAAACTACAACAATCTATAATCAAATCATGAGTTAAAAAGTGCATCTAGCATATTTAATGGCTACAAAGTCAAGAAACAAAAATAAATTATTTATGCATTTGAGAAACAGAATATGAATATAAAGTAGCATAAAAATAGCAAACATTTAAGAGAAAATATAACAAAGTATGCACAGTAATTCTGTCCTGGAACCTGAGAAATATGTTTGAGAAGGAGTTCAGCAATAAGGAGTAGAGAGATTAGAATATTCAGTATGAAAAGATGTCAGTTTTCTTCATTGTCATCTAGAGATATAATGAAATAAACTGAAAATCCCAACAAGGTTTTTTAAGTGGAAATTACCAAGCTGCAATGTTACACAAAGGAAGAACGCTCATGGCAGCCCTCCTGAGGATGAGCGAGAGCAAGGGGCTGGCCTGCTCTGTGGCTCCCTGAAATACTGGATGGTTGCCATGAGCTGTCTGAGAGAGAAGGAAGCCAGGTGCAAAGAACTCCAAGCTCTGGGTCTCCTACATGGTTAAAGTCTGGCCACAAGCCACATGGGTATTAAGGATGCCCACTGAGGTGTCCAAAGTGTCTCCATGTATCTCAGCCTAGAGTCAGGAAAGCCATCCCATAAAACTCACAGAGTTCATCTATGTGTGAGACTGCTGGGATTTCTGCCATCCTGGAAATGTTGGTATCTCTAAAACTGAGTGGCAATTACTTGCTTCCTTACTCATCTGTCCCTTAGTTTATGAATATCATATCTCACAGTAAAAATTCACACATATTCAGAAGAGAAAAATTCAGTAATTTCTGGAAATACACTAGGTTTTCAGTATTTTTCTTTTCAAGTTCCTGTGACAAAGTGTCCAAACTTAGAACCTTAAATGATGAATTTATTGTCTCGAAGTTCTGGAGGCCAGAAGCCCCAAACCGAGGTGCTGGCAGGCTCTGCTTCCTCCAAAGAGTCCCCTTCTGGTAGAGCTGGCTCGTCTCTGCCTCCACTTCTAGTGGCCTGCTCCTGTCTGTGTCTTCATGCCCCAATCTCCTCTTCTTATAGAGACACATTGGGTCAGGGCCCGCCCTAATGACCTCACATTAACTTGATGAAACCTACAGACATCCTATTTCCATACAAGGTCACATTTATAAGTCCTAGAGATGAGGTCTTCAATATGTCTTCTGGGGACACAAACCAACCCATAAGAATCTCCATCTATTATTTTCTTCCTTATAGCTGACTAAAAATTCACTGTGTGCATATACCACATTTTCTTTATCCATTCACCTGTTGACAGGATTGTGTCACCTGCAAGAAAATGGGTGGAACTCGAGAACATTAGGCTAAATGAGATCATTCAGTCTCAGAACACCAAGGGTCATATGTTTTCTCACATATGTGGAAACTAGAGAGAAAATTAGGAAACAAAAGGGACTTCAGGAGAGAGAGACCAGTAGGATAGTAAAAGGGTATTGAGGGTGGGAGGTGGGGTGGGGGAAAATGAGAACTGATAAAGGAAACAGTTCAAATAATGCTATGTACACATGTGACGGTACCACTACCAATCTCACTAGCATGTATGGAGAGGGGTGGGTAGCACAGAGGCTGGGGGAGAGGTGGGTCCAGAAGGAAACATATTAAGTGCTGTGTGATGTATGCTTGTATGACTTTGACTCTCACCATGATGTATAATTACAAGGCTCCTATAAACATATAAAAATAAATAAATAATAAGGGTAAAATGCAAGAAACAAAGGAAGAAAGAGGAGGAGAAGGAGGAAGAGAAGGAGGAGGAGGAGAAGGAGGAGGAGGAGGAGGAGAAGGAGAAGGAGGGGGAGAAGAAAAAGGAGGGAAAGAAGAAGGAGAAGGAGAAGGAGAAGGAGCAGGAGAAGGAGAAGGAGAAGAAAGAAAAAAGAATCTCCATGTACAGTCGTGGCTTTTGTCATGAAACCAAATCTTGGCCACGTCCTAGCAAAGGACGTGCCTTGGAGGACGTCCCTTCTGATGTTCAGCCTCCTTGTCTGCAAAGTGGATCTAATGAGTGTGCTGTCTCAGAGGATTCTTGTGAGAATGTGTGGTTGAAAGGATTTAAACTACTTGGGGGCAGTGTTCAGACATAGTAAGTGCAACATTACTGATTGCTATTCTTATCATTAATAGTGTCGTCCACATCACCATTACTTTTATGAGGTAGGCAGGCACCAGAGTGAATCTGAGGCCAATGGGTTGTCTGGGCAGAGGGAGAACAGGGAAGGCTCTGCTTTGTATAGTATCATGAAGTGCAATTCCCATTCTGGAGAGCAGTATGCTAGGATCATGCTGCAGTTAGGGGAAAGTTTCTGTTCTCTAATAAGGACCTGTACTGTTCCATCTTTAAAAATTTGTCCTTGGCTTTGGGAGATGTGACAGGTCTTTCCTTCAGTCAACTTCAGTCTGGCCCAATGTTTATAAAGAATGATGGTGCATGCTAGACACTGAAGTACTTGTACACAATTAAATTTACCATTGTAGAGTGTATTAGCTGGCTTTTGTGTTGCTATCACTGAAATGCCTGACAAGAACAACATAGACAGGAAAGGTTTATTTGTTTCGTGGTTTCAGAAGTTTAGTTCATAGTTGGGTAGCTCCAAGGCAGAAATGTCATGATGATGATGATGGCGGCAGGGTGTGGTGGTGGGTGGGGCGGGGAAAGGCTGCGCAGGAGGAGAAGGGAGGGAGGAGGGGAGGGAGGGAGAGAGGGGGAGGAAGAGAGAGAAGAAGAGGGAGAGAGAGAAGACGAGGGAGAGGGAGAGGGAGAGGGAGAGGGAGAGGGAGAGCGAGAGAATGTCAGAGACACACACAGTCGTTAGGGTCATGCCCACTTCTGAATTTCGATCTTTTGCTGCATTGGAGAGCAGACTTCAACACAAGAATTTTGGGGGGTACTCCAGACCTATCTAAACCGTAACTTATGGTCTTTCCTCCATTGTCTCCCCGATAGCCTTTCTACCCCTTTCCTCTAGCTCTTCTCACCCTTACTCTCACTTGGGATTAACTTGTCATGGTTTGGAATATTTACTTCCAAGGGATGCCACATCGAATTGTCATAAAACCAGTGCCTTAAGCCACAGATATTTATCTTCTCCCAGTTCACAGGAATCTAAATTCCAGGTGCCAGCAGGGCTGAGCTCCTTCTAGACCTGAGCTGCCCTCTGTGGAAGACTGCTCCTTCATTCTTTTAGCTTCTGGTGGCCCCTGGCCTTCCCTGCCTGGCAGCAGCATTTCCCCAGCCTCTGCTAGTGTTGGAAGACTTAGATATTTTATTCTGAGGGACACCACTGAACTGACCACATGGGGAAAGTTTTCGTGAAGAATTTTCATGTTCTTGGATTATCTGGTGGGTAAGGTTATGCAGCTCCTGTAGGTTGATGAGAAATGTCTTCTGACAGAAGCAGAATTGGGGAAAGGCTGAGACAAAGCCAGGTAGAGGGCCACCCAGGTACAATTCAACTTCTATTTATACATTTTAATGGAATTAAGAGAAAAGTCATTTGAGGCCCATAATTTCCAGCATTCTCTTCCCACGTTATAAATCCCTTCCCATAGCCCCTAGTCTTCATTAAACTTCGAGTCCTTTTAACTATAGTTACATAATGAGGCAATGAGAGAGAGTCACCTGTGGCCTCCCCAGAGTTCTCTTCTCTGCAGACTGTTGGCAGGGATGTGGCCTGTGGCTCCTGGTAGTCACCATGTCTGAAATGGTTCTGTCCAGCCTGGGACCTGAAGGCTGGGAGCTGAAGGAAGGCAGTGTAAACTGAGCAGAAAATCAGCAGCCCGGAATATGGTCTTAAAGGTGAGTAGGTCTGGTGTTTAGACTCTAAGCAAGGAGATCCTGCCCACAGAATCTTGAACATGGTTGGCATGGGTCATGCACTTCCTGGAACACTGAAGAAGTCAAAATTCAAGACCAAACATCAGAGGCATCACTGGACCTGTTTGCTGTTGGCAACAGTGATGGATGTTCTAATATTTATTTCAGTATGGATGGGATTGATGGCAATGAGATAGTTTTTGTACTGTAAGAAGGGTTTGTTGCATCTGTTCTTAACTTATTTACTATTGTTTGGAGTCTTGTAGTGCCTTCCACTGTATTGAGAAATCTGAAATCGATACCGTTGGCGCATACAACAGCCTAAGGGCCCAGGACCCAGTCGTCTCAATACAACTTGATCTTGCTCTCTCCCCTACTACACCAGCTCTGTGAATTCTCTGTGTAAAGCTCGGTCTATTCAAGTTGTTCAGAATTTCCTGAGAGCATCATGGCTTCTAATAGCATGCAGTCCGCCTCTGCTGACATTCTGTTTCTTGTCGTACCTGTCCAGGATTTTTAGACAATAAGGTGCCAGGTGGGACACCTGAGATTTGGTTCCACTCCTCACTGCACCACTGTGCTGGGTGGTTTGTCTGCACCTAAGGAGACTTGACAGAGTTTGCTAGACCTTTAACCTCCCAACTCCACCCAGAGCTGCATTTGCTGGGTGATAAATATAGAACAGGGCAGTACGGCTAGGCTGAATTGGCCTTTTCTATGAAAGTAATGACTTTGGTCTGCTGGGAAATATTCTGAAGGTTAATATCCCAGAGTGCAAGATGGAAAATGAACAAAGAATTGCTTCCAGTCAGCTCAGATACATAATGACTTTGTGATGTTTCCTAATTACATTTTTTTATTGAAAAAAATGTATCTAGATGTTCACGTCTCCAAGGGCACAGCCACAGAGAGATACATGATCTGGAATCTTCCAGGTTGAGAATTTCATCACTTATAAAAATATGTTTTTATATGCCTTTCCTCAATTCTTTTTAGATATTTTTTGTGAGAAAATTGTTCAGTTTACAATAAATATTGATGAAACCTTTTTGATGAATTACCTTTTTAATAAATAATTTAAAGTCACTCTAAATCAACAGGGACCCACATTAATATAATCCACACTTAGACATTTTTCATCGATAAAGTGACTAAAAGCAGATAGAGTCAAAAAGGACAATGTAACAGAGAGGGCAGTGGGGACTTTCTGCCATCTGGATTTTGTTCCAAGGAATAAAGAATAAATACTGTATACTTCAAAAAATTGCAGTATTACACAGCTTTTTTTGACAGCAGAGAATTCACTTGCAACAGATTTTCTGGCTAAGTGGCAAAAAATGATTTTCTTCTTAACCATCTTGACCTAGTTGTGCTTAGCTGCTTTTTTTCCAGAGAAAGAAAGAGAAGAAAAAAATAAAAGAAAAAGTAACAAAACAAAGAGTCCACCTATACCTTACAAAAAGAATTTGAACAAAAAATCACCCCCAAAGCAGCATTCAGTATTCTGATGTGTTGTTTCATGACTTGAAACTCTTCAAAATTACGATTACATTAGATACATTATTATTTGAATTATTGAGATAACAATTACTATATTCTTGAAATTATTACTTTAGGTATTAAATTATTTCGAAGTTATTATCTCCAGTTTTGGAAGCAGAGAAGTACAAAATTATTTCCCCAAGGAAGTGCAATTTATTGCCTAATTTATTGAAGAACTTTTTGTTCAAATTGAGGCAGCTCTGCCCAATTGGACTATTAGAAGTCCTCCACTTTTTTATGTTAAAGCTAGCATTATGTATTTAACAAAGGCTGGACACTCAGTGGGTATTCAGCAAATGTAGGTTTTTGTGGAAGACATGGTTAGTAAAGGGCACATAATAGGCCCTCAACAACAATTAGAGCATATTTATGATCCATTCAACAATGCATGAGGTGTCATCCAGTAGACTAATGAGAAATAGGCAAGTGGTAGTTAAGGACAATGATATTCATAGTCCTGAGATGTTCTTAATTGGAAGCGATAGGTGCATGATGTTTCCCATGGTTACCTTGTTAGATGGAAAATCGCCCCCCTCCCACAAATATTGCCAGGGCTTTTACTGTCGCAGTCATTTTAATGTGATGCATGCATATGATGGTCAAGTAAAGCAAAACTTATCAATACATAGGGAAACATTTAAAATAGTGCTATGCCTTGAAAGTAAAATGCTCCTGGAAGCGCCTGTTTTGGAGGCATCCGTGATTGGAGGAAGTCCTGGGGGCGTGGCCTCTGAACGCGGGGCCTGATTGGAGGTGGGTCACTGCTGGTGTGGCCTGGGGGCTATATATGTCCCTTGCCCGCTCTCTCTGCTCTGCATCGTTATGTCTCAAGGACCTGTAGCCTCGGTTCCTGCTTGGCAGCCAGTGCTAATAGAATACATACATGGACTACAGTCTCTAAACACTTAGGCAGATGAACCTTTCCTCCTCTAAGTCTTGTGTGTCGGGGGTTTAGATCACAGAGGTGAGAATGCTGACTGAAACAAACAGCAAACCTCTCTCATTCTTTATGAAGCTACACGGTATTTCACTCAATAAACACAAATCGCTTAGCCAGTAGGCAGTGATGGACACGAGGCCATTGTCATTCTTTTTTCCATTTCGAACAGTGCTTGTTATAGCTAGATATAAGATGTCCCCGAAATACCTCATGGATTAATGTTTGAAGCTGATGGAATTGAGTCATAAAGGTCATCATTCCAGTAGTGGATAAGTCCGTTGGAATGACTTTACCTGGGTGGTGACCCAGGCCCGTAGGATGTGCTGGGGGTGGGGTCCTGGGTTTCCAGCCTTGGGGATTCTACAAATGGCTCCTCCTCCCCTTGTTTTTTCTCTTGCTTCCAGTCTCCATGATGTGAGGAGCATGGCCCATGTGCTCTCCCTTTTTACCCCTTCCTCCCAATGCCTTGAGATCCGCGGTCCTGAAAATGTAGGAAAATAAATCTTCTCTCTTGTAAGTTACATGGTCAGGTCATTAGGTTATAGCCTTGAGAATATTGGTAGGAATAACGCTCCCTGTGTATCCCTGGGCATGTGTCCTTTCCTGCAAGTGTAAATCCATCTCCAGGATAGCCCTTCACGAGAGAATCACAAATCAAAGGATATGTACTTTCTAAATTTTGATCAGCTTGCATATTATTCTTCTAAGAAGTGATATTGAAGAATACTCCTACTACTATCATTTGAGAATGAATTTCTTCACACTTTTGTCACTATTTATCAAACTTCAAGAATATTTTGATGATCTAATAATTGAAAAGTCTTTTTTAGTTTTTATTGTATCTTTAAAAATAAATGATTCTGAGTTTCTTTTTATATGTTTGAAAACATTTCTTCATAATTTTTGTCCGTTTTTTCTTTTAGGTTGTTCTTATGTTTTATTTATTTGCAAACAAACTTAATATTTGAAAAATATTAGCCCTTTTACTATGCTATGTGTCATAATAGTTTATTATTTTGTGTTTAAAAGTTTATTGCTATTATTTACTTTTGCCATTCAGTACATTTTTATTTTTTCATGAAGTCTAATATAACATTTATCTATATTATTGCAGTTTTTAGTTATGCTTAAGAAACCTCCCCTACTCTGAGGTTAGTACATTTCCATATTCTCTTTTAGTGTTTTCAAGAGTTTTTAAAATTTTCTTCTTACATTCATCTGGAGTTTACTTCAATGTAAGCAATAAAATATGATCCAACTTTATTATTTGTCTCAGATAGTAGACACTACAATAAACACATATATTTCATATATTTCATATATATATATGTTAATTGTAGATGTGTAGCATCACATGTTTGCAAAGGCAAAGAACCATTAATGATTGTTTTAAAAGTATATGATGTAAGTCTTCTGAAATATTTAGAATTTCAGACTTATTAAACCCAAAAGAAAAATATAAGACAAAATGATGTTATCAACTGAATATGTCCCACTATTGTTTACATGTTGAAGGCCTAACCCCCAATGTGATGGTATTTTGACCTTTAGGAGACAATTAGGGTCAGATGAGGCCATGAGGGTGGGCCCAGTCTGATAGGATTAGTGTCCTTGTAAGAGAGATCAGAGAGCTTGATCCCCCTATCTCTGTGAACTTGCAAAGTAGAAAGGCCAAATGACCACTCCTCCTGCTGGCACCTAATCTCAGTTTCCAGACTCCAGAACTGTTAGAATTTCTATTGCATCAGGCTTTTCGTTTATTGTATGATGGGATTAGTGCCCTTGTAAAAGAGACAAGAAAGCTTGATCCCCTATCTCTGTGAACTTGCAAAGTAGAAAGGCCAAATGACCACTCCTCTTGCTGGCAACTGATCTCAGCTTCCAGATTCCAGAACTCTTAGAATTTCTATTGCATCAGCCTTTTCATTTATTGTACTTTGTCATGACAAGCTAAGAAAACTATGACAGATGTCTTAGTTATTTAGCAACAAGAACAATTCCAAATGATGTTTGCATTGAAATAGAAGATAATGGATTCGACTTATGGAAGAACTTTCTGAAATTTAGGTTGAGTAAAATATTAGAAAGAGTTACTGAGGGTATCCTGACGATAATGGAGCAAGGGAGGGGTGGGAAAGACCAGACAACCAAATCCTTTTACTCTTGGATAGTTAAAATGTGCATCTGTTTGCATGCAAAAGATTTGTCTATCTGATCCCTCAAGTTTATTTTCTATTCACAGGAATGAACATTAGATGATGTTGTACTTAATAGTATAGTCCAGAACCCATTGACTAATTGGATTAAGACTATTTTTTCCATCATGTGTTAGAACTGGAGAAAAAAATTGTATGGACATGGTATCTAGGTCAGTTACTTTAGCAGATTTGTAACCCAGGGAAGCAGTTAAGGACACAGTGAGTTACTGCTTTGCTGGGGCCTGGGTACACCCTTCTAGCACAAGAAACTTTTTCCTCCTCCCAAGGACCCATACAATTTGGAAAATACTTGGGATGACATTTGATCTATAGTTTGCAAATGTTGAAAATCATCTTGCAGGTAGCCATAAAGGGGGAAAGAAGAGTTAGATGATCCACAGCATTAGAGGCAAAAGCTGAGAAAAGTAAATTGAGCTGAAAATTATTGCAATATTTTTTCTTCTGTGTCCAATCTGAAAGGGAAGAAGATGCAACCAGCTGCCTGCATACCAGCTCAGCCTTACTTCACAATATGCATCTAAGCTTATGGGCCAATCTTCCAAATACCAATGCACTGACAGAAGACCACGTGGCTTTGCAACCACTGGTGCATACCAATGAACAGATGCAGCCAGCAAGGGCTGATGGCCGTCATTGTCCCGTGGAGTGTGAGTTCCTCAAGGAAGCCTGCCAGAGCAACTCAGTTCTGGCCACACAGCCACACACAGTGTCATCAGGAACACTAATGCTAGTGGGTAACATGACAGTCTCATGTCTAGTCAGGTAAAACCCCACTGCAAAGCATCAGTGACCTTGAATCTGGGTGATGTGAAAGATCAGGCTGATTACCCAGCTGGTAGCAGGTCAACTAAGTTAACTGCTGCTAAGCACCAGAGTGGTGTGCAGAGGAAAATGAGATGAAACTGTTTAGCTCCTTTGTCAAGGGACCCTAAGGTGCACACAGAGGTGACTGATGAGACCACACACGGTTTCTTCCCTGTGGCATGCCACCTTCGACTCCAGGTGTCTCTTCTCAAAACTGCTCTGAAATCCGTCAAGGTCCTCAACCAGTTACAGATCACAACGGCTTCCATGCATTAACGTGGGAAGGTGAAAGCCTTTTCCTCAAGCCCCAGTCTTAAGAACACTTCCTGGATGTTGCACAGAACAATCTCTTGCCTCCCTTGGCCAAAACTTAGCCTTATGGTCATCCCAGGCTAAGAGATGCTAGATACATGGCTGTTTAGCTTGGCAGCCATGTAAGTAGAAATCATAGTTCACTATGATTTTATCACTAAGAATCAAGATCAGATATTGCGGAGATGCGACAAACTCTGCCACATTGATGTTTCTCTATGAAGACCCAGATTATGTCTTCTTTTTTTGCTGAAATATGGCTACAGTCAATTCCCAATACCCAAGATTATACTTATCTGGGGGTAAAACAAGGAGAGGGTCCATGGAACATCTTGGGAATTTTCAAGTGGTAGCCTAGAACAGGTCTTCAGTAGTTAATAAAAATAATGTGATTGCTAACCTTGTATGTGTGCATGTGTGCGTGCCCTGTACACACACACACACACACACACATATGAGCGCGATACTGAGGATTGATCCCAGCAGCATTCTACCTCTGGGCTATACCCTCAGCCTATTTTTAATTTTTTTTTAAATTTTGGAGTAGGGTCTCATCAAGTTGTGGAGGGCCTCACTAAGTTGCTGAGGCTGACCGTGAACCTGCAATTCTCCTGTCTCAGCCTCCCAAGTACCAAGGTTAGGAGTGTGCACTACTACACCTGGCTGATTGCTAACCTTTACTGAACATTTACTATGCACATGACAGTATTCTAAATACTTTACACGCATATGTAATTGATCTCATAAAATACAGCCAAGATGGGGAATTTAATAGGTACATTTTACAAATAAGGCCACTGTGTACATTGAAGCAAGCCTAGCCCTTCTTTCTGTTCAAGCTTGCTGCTTTTTTGCTAATATCTTTTTGATGGAAGAGAACAGTGAAATTTTGATTTGAGACCCATTCTCTTTGACTATTTCTGGGTGAAATTTTTAGAAAGATGGGATGATGTCAACAAATTTTTCTACCATTCTCTCATTTAGTATCTTTCATGCACAATCTCATTAGTATCTTTCATGCACAATCTAATTTGATATCCTATTAGCACCATTCAAGATAATATTGAATATGAATTTCTGTGAGATCTCACTAAATTTATGTCCAGCAGAAATGTTGAGATATATACATTAGGTTTATATACATATGTTGAGAATTTTGATGAAATTTTCATGTGGGTCAAGTCATAGAAGATGTCTGAGTTACAGAGTTGATAAAAATTACCCAGTATGCTTCTAAATATAGTTTCTAAAGAAGTTTTTTTAGTAAATTCCCAAACTCCACTTTTTAACAGGATCTTTTCCATTTTCTTTCTTTTTTCTTTTTTTCTTGATATTACTCCTAGATTTCTTTTTACATTTTTTGGTACTGGAGATTGAATCCATGGGTATTCTACCTCCAAGCTACACTCCCAGCCCACTTCTTTAATTTTTTTTGTTTTAAACAGGGTCTCACCAAGTTGCAGAGGGCCTCGCTAAGTTGTTAAGGCTGGCCATAAACCTTTGATCCTTCTGTCCCAGCCTTTCAAGTACCAGAATTACATGTATACAACACCAAACATGGCTTTACTTCTAGATTTTTAAAGACTTCTTTAAAATATGAATGTTTGATGTAAAAGTGTTAATCCATGACTCCTACCTATTTTCCATTTTTTGACCAAGAGATTAATTAATTAAGAGATTCTGAATTAATCTCAAAGACACACCTTTAGGAAAAGATTGTGGACCCTAGATATTATTTGTAAATAGCAACTAGATTCTGAGAGGTCTAAAGCCCAGGGGCTGGTTAATATCACACCTGAGTTCAATTTCTCTTCCTTGTTTTTAACTTTTATTTATTTTCTTTTTTTTTCCAACTCTTAATTGATTGTAATGATGTTACACCAAAGTTAAATATTCATGAACCCAGCCCAGGGACTGCTCAGCAGTTGCCTCTCTGCTTGTGGGGAGTGGTGTACTTTCTAGGAAATTGGTGTGGTTCCTGCTGTTGGTGGTTAAGGTAAATGGAAGGGGCTAGCTCAGCTCCACGGTGCAGGTGTGGGGGTTCCTCTCTCCTCTCTCTGCTGGGGCCCAAGGTCTCCTTGGGCTTCCATGTGCTATAGTACTCTCTCAGACTGGCAGAACAGTACACAGTCCTCCCTGGTTATCAGAGGGGCATTGGTGTTAGGAACCCTCAGAGACAACAAAATCCAAAGATGCTTACATCCCTAAAATAAAACAATGTGGAATGCATATAAACCACACATATCCTCCTGTATGCTTTATCTCTACATTACTTATATTTCCTAGCACACTGTAAATTCTATGTAAGTTGTTGTTCTACTATACTGTTCAGGGACTAATGGCAAGGAAAAGTCTGTACATGTTTAGCACAGATGCAATATTTTTTGAATAGTTTCACCTGGAGATTGTTTGATTCAACTGCTGCTGTACCTGTGAACACTATAACTAGAAGGGTCCACGGCATTAACAGGGCATTGCTCTGCTGATTTGGAAGAATGCAGAGTTTGCAGATGATTTGTCGGTCCTTCAAAATGTCCCTCCTGGGATTATTGGGAAGGTAAGCAAAAGCCATGGGCATATGGGCATTATAGAAGAACCACAAATGGACAGGTTAAATGGGTGAGAAGTTTGTTGAAGACTCCTGTTGGGGTCTTAGCAGGGCCGGCTAGACCTCGCCTCAAGATGGCGCCTGGCAGAGTGCCGGGAGCAGCTGCAGGTGGTAACATCCTAGGGCTGTGCCACGCTACAGCGCATGCACCAGCACGCCAGAACCCGTGGCCTGAGAGTGCTCCCAGGTGAGAGCTGTATGCAGGCACCTCGTGGCTCAAGCCCTGGTTGGCTTTAAGAGTCTCCACCTCTCGCCCTAGAAGGGTGGACAACTACTATTTCGAGGAACGGTTTCGGAGAACGAGAGTGAGGTGAAAGAGATGATTGCGACCAGAGAGACGGTTACTGTCAGGGTTAAGAGAATGATTACTGTCACTGTCACTGTTACTGCTTGGGCAACGTCCTCGGTCCCAAAGAGAGAGAGAGGTACAATAAAAGAAGCTTGAACCAGCAACGCGTGATTATCCTCTCCATTGGGTCTTCACGGTTGAGGGTCCGGTGCAGGGGACGACAGACTCCTGCAACAGGAGCAAGAGCTTGGACCAAACATCACTGAAACAAGACAGGAGAGTTTTCAGACACTGGTGTGAACTAGTGGAAACGTACTGCAGGATATTAGCCAGAAGGCTGGTCCATGTGATTAGACCACCTGCATTTGCTAATCCATGCTTCCTGCAGTTAGGCTTCTGACCTCCCAGACACTGGGAGATGAGGCCAATCATCTTTCCTGATGACTACATTTTAAAGGCATAGCTCCTTGGTCCTTGTGAAAGACATTTCCTGGGTTTTAAAACTGGTAAGAGGTTGGGAGAAGGATTATATTTTGAAGGCTTAGAGAAAGAATGTACAGTGGAAAGAATTCTGAAGTCAATGTTCTGAGAAAAAAGGAGGTCAGGAGACTGGAGTTAGGAAGACTAGAAAGGTTTGTTGAGCTGGGAAATGGTAAGTTCACCTTGGTCAGGTACATGTTGCTTTTAGTAACTGGAACCTTAGCTAAACCCACCCCATTCCGATCCACCCTCACTTTTCTTCTTCTAGAAAATATATTCTCAGTATAGTACCAGTTACTTCCTTGGAATTTTCCTGGTGTGCCACTCTTGTGCCAGGTTGACCAGTCAAGCTACCTTATACCTGGTCCTTATAATCTGTCACTTCCCACCACACTCAGGGACTTTGCCTGTCCTTCCTGCATACAAAGAGCCCAGCCTGGGATTTGACACATAGTCAGAACCCAAGCAATGCTTATTGGTCCATGAACTCATGTATGAATGCAGGTTTCACTCAACTGTCTCCAGAAAACAATTTCAATTGTTTTCAAAAGAACGTTTTCCCAAAGAAGAAACTCATTAGGGAAGAATCTGCAGGGAACCTGGTGTGTGATTCTTTACAAACCATATGGTGATTATATGTTTTTCCTCCTGAGTTTTGAAACTTTCCTTAAAATATATTAGATTTGTCAATCACAATACAGGTTGCATAAACATTCTGCGTTGTCTCATTTGATTTTCACTCCCAGCCTATGGGGACAAGCAGAAGACCTTTTATTCCCATTTTAACACCTTAGTATTAGCAAGTTACAGAGCCAGGAGCTAACTCCACCTTAGTAATTCTCTCATGATCCTCCCCTCCTCTCCCATCCTCACCTTATCTCTGCTTCTTCCAAGGTAAGAGCCTTCCAGAGTCATGCTCATACCCTCCTTAAAAAATGCAACCTGAGCTACAATTCAGAATTTCTTCAGACATCATGGCATTTAAAACAACAAAATCAAACAATGACTGATGTAACCATTACTGAGGGGAGAATAGATTTTGGATGGTTTTTCCCAGTTTCCAAGCTAGGAGAAGGCTTAAGGCAATGAAGTCTTTAATTCATGCTTCGTCCAGGTGCTTAGGCACCTGGAAGAGGGCTTAATGTCCTGAAAAACTACCCATTTTGGAGGCACACCTGTGCTCACACAAACCCATCTTCATCTCCAGGGTCTCCATTTCTCTTTCCATTTTGCTTTTTCTGAGAAGTAGAGGATTTTTGCCAGTGACAGGAAAATATCTGCTTTCTATCCTAAAATAATAAGGACATTAGAATAATAAAGATAATAAGATGATTACCCAAAATAATCTTTGCCAGCAAAAAAGGAGATTAGTTGAGTAGAAATAACTGTTCCAAATGACACACAGTAATTCGGACCATAGGACTTTCTAGAAATACACCCCAGCAACTTTCTTGACATTGATAAAGCTTTAAATAGCATAGAAATACTTGATTTTATTCAAAGATTGTGTGTGTGTGTGTGTGTGTGTGTGTGTGTGTGTGTGTGTGTATACTGGGTAGTGAACACAAAGCATTCTACCTCTACCTCCAACTTGCACTCTCAGCCCTTTTTATTTTGAAACAAGGTCTTGCTAAGTTGCTGAGACTGGCATCAAATCTGCCATCCTCCTGCCTCAGCCTCCCAAATACTGGGATTGCAGGTGTATGCCACCATATCTGGCTTACTAATATATTTATAATTGGCATTTTTTTCTTTAATATGTGAAATCGGGGCTAGTACTTCATACAGTTACTTGCATAGACTATCTCTGAGTGAGGATTTGGTGATGGAGGGAGGAAGGGTGGGAGGGAGGGAAGAAAGAGCAAATTGGTGAATGAATGAAGTGAGACATTCATGCAACGGCAGGTTCCGTGCAGCTGAGTTGCTGCAGTCCGTGTCTTCTCCCCTCACAGCTATACAGCTGCTGTCCCTGGGCGTTGCTCCTGGGCATTGCTCTGGGCTGACCACCTCCACAGCTCTGCACCAGAGAGGAAACGCAGGGACAGAGGTAGCTATGAATCTCCCCAGGGGACAAAGATTTATTTATTTTTCTTTTATTCTTTACTTATACTTTGCCAAGCTTAGAAGAGTTGAACTTGAAGGGCTGGGTCCCTCAGATGAGGCTTAGAACTTGGCTTGTTTGATGTGAGCCCAGAGGGAACTGGCAGTAAGAGGGGACATGAGCCAGAAGCCCAGAATGAGCAGGGCCCTGGATGGACATCATTCTTGGAAACTCTCTTCCTTCCATTCTCTCCAGTAAATGGTCTAAGGAAGAAATGAGCCTTGAACTATGCCGATCTGCGCTGTGAACCTCAAGGAATTAACATGGCCTGTGTATGCCACACCATTCTCCAAACCACAGGGGCACAACAGTTGAAAGAGAAGGAGCCAGGAGAAGGCTTCTTTAACTTTCTGAGTGTTAAAGGTAATGTACAGTATTTCCGTTTGTGGTTGAAAGCACTTATACAACAATGTTCATAAAAGAAACCAAAATAACCTGCTTTCTAAGAAGCCATTTTCTAATTGAGAAGTATGAATCCACCTGTCATATTCATTTTTATAGGTTGGCCATCTGCTTCCTTTCAAACATTTCAACAGGAACAGAAGTATCATTGCATTTTAGAGCCAGAAGGGACTGTATCCCAAATTCATAGCTATCTTAGGGTTAGCCAATGTGGTGTGTGTGTGTGTGTGTGTGTGTGTGTGTGTGTGTGTGTATGTGTTTCTCTACCAGAGAGATTCCATTTATGTTCTTATCTTAAAGGAGTCTGTATCAAAAAATGTTTCAACCACAAGTCCTTAGTACTGGAAAAAATATATATGTAAGCTGGGCGTGTGGTGCACGTTTGTAATCCCAGTACTTGGGAGGCTAAGAGAGGAGAATCAGAGATTTGTGGCCAGCCTTGGCAACTTAATAAGGTTTGCCACAACTTAGTGAGATCTTATTTTAAAAAACAAAAAATAAAATAGGGCTGAGGGTGTGACTTGGAGGTAGAATTTCCCTGGATTCAGTCTCTATTAACACACACACACACACACATACACACACACACACACACACACACATTGACTCATGTGCACGTGCATACACATGGATATACTGATGACTAAGTAGGGGAGGAAAAACACCTTTCTACAGCAGAAGGCCATTATGTACCCATAAATGTTCAACCATCATGGCACTGATTGCTCGGGCATGGTTAATCAAAGAAAATCGGTCACTAATGGAAGTTGGATTGGGAAAGGGAATGGACTCTCAGGGCTAAGGTATTACCACAGAGACTACCTGTTGCTTACACAAAGGAGAAAAATGGTCACTGCTGAGAAGAAATGCAGTGCAACCTTCTTCAACCAAATCATTAAAGTCATTGTCACCAGTAACAGGGCACAGCCACAGGCTCCTAACCTGACTCACCAAGGAAGACACAAGCTCATCCCCACAATCTCTTCACCCAGCAACTACCCAGATCTGAGCACAAAGACACAGCCAACTGATTCAAACCAAGGAATGTTCTAGAAAACCTCAGCCCTGTTTTCTTCTTCTCTTCACAAGAATCGAGGTCTTCAGAAGTGTTTTCAACAGAGAAAACAGGACCCAATCCAAATGTGTGCTTTTGAGGGCACAAAGACATTATAGGGAAACCTTCCACAGCAAACCTGTCCAAGTTGAGTCAGGCATACCATCAAAGCCCTGTCACACCTATGTTTCCTTCTGAATTGTGTATATAGTGTAGTGCTTGGGGCACAGACTCAGGAGCCAGGAAGTGTGTGTATGTGGAACGCCAACTGCTAGTTCAGTGACCTGGAGCAACTAATTTAAACCAATTTTACTTCAGGGTTTCCACATGTCAAGGGATGATGTTTTTTATTCCTGCTCTCTAAAGTCAATGACTGACACTTAGTGGTTATATTGATGGACTTATCTACATTCTACCTCATCTCAACACTGGATTACAGTACAACAGATTAAAGACAATCTCATAATGAAATTGGGCTGCAGGAAAAATCAGACTGAGAGGACACGGTTAGGTCTTCCACAGCTGATGCCCTGGAGGGTCCTAACCTGTCTCTCCAAGTGAACTGCAGAATCTTAGTTATACATTTGTAATGTAATCAAGCATAAAGTGATATTTTTTTTTCTCTCCTTATTTTTGGCTAAAACCTGGAAGCTGAGAATCATTGGTGATATGTTATCCTTTATCCATGCAAATTTGAATGAAGAGATCAGGCACGAAGTCCCAAGAGTTCTGTGCTGCCACATGTACTTCATTCCCCTATTCAGTCTCTTCTGGGGACCTCAATCTACTGAACTGAGTTTTTTGTTTCCAAAGTGTGGCTTCAGTGGTGCCCAGCAGTGTGCACTGGCTCTGAATCATAGCTGCCAGGAGGCGATCCTGCCAACTTTGCTTCTGCTCTCCCTGGATCCCATTCCTCACCCTCTCTCTGTTTTGCTCTTTACCATCAGCCTTCTTCCCCTAAGGGTGCATTGCCCACTGCAGTGGCTCCTGCCCTTCAGCTAAAGACAGGAGGAGATCAGAAGGTAAGCCAAAGAGAATGGCTGCATCTAGTCATGGCTTCCTGCTCATCTGCAACCACAGTTCCTGCCAGCGAGGTGTGGTGACCATCTCCTATCCCTGGACTCACATGCAACCCACATTCCTTGATCTTCCAGCCTCGACATGGTTTCAGCTTCCAGCTATTGCCAATCACAGGTTATCCCCATCGCCTGCTGGTTTCTCAACGTCTTCCTTCATGGCGCTACCAGTCTCCTGGACTACATCTCTTCTAGTATTGTACTTATTTCTACTTTCCTGGCTAGACCCTGACTTACACAGAACAATGATTCCCCAATGGAAAGAGGATGGAAAAGGTTAGCGATGGGCTATAATGCACTAATAAAGTGAAGAGTTCTCAGGAAGCACCCAATCTCAGGAATCTGCTGTAGCAGTTATACAGCAGGAATTCCTGACTTCTTCAGGGTTGAGAACCCAAATCAGGACTGCACAGTGATGAAATGAATATTTATGTTACCTGAAGTGGATTGGTGGCTTATGATTTGTATAGGCTATGCTATTTGCCTAACACTGTCAATCTGTCACATAGCATGTTTCAATTTTAAAGGGGTTCAGAGAGGTTTGGTGACATTTCACCCCACTAATAAATAACACTGTCAATTACATCACACAAAGAATGTTCGTAGTTGATTAAGAATTGAATGCCTCCATTGGTTAGATGATTTGACAGCTCCTGTATCATTCCAAGGAGAATCTATCATGATAATGATCAGAAAGATGCTTTTGGATAGATGAGTTTTATGCTCCTTCCTAGATATTATAACTAGCAAGCATTTATATAAAATATGGTGACTCCAAGAGCGTGGTTGTTGGTAATCTGAAATTTCTGTAAGTTAACTTAATACATTTTCCTTATAGTCTTTATGTATTTAATAATTAGAGCTGAGATCTATGCAGCCTTTACTTAATACCTGGTATTCCTCTAAGTACTTACCTCAATTCACTCAATCCTCAAAGAATTCTCTTATACATGCAGTAATATTTTTCTTACTTTAGGAGGCAATGAAGAGGCTAAGGAACCTGACACATGATGAACAGGTGGTAGGTAGGCTGTGGAGCACATGGTTTGATATATTCAATTATGATGAAAATGTTTCCTCTACATGGACTGGAAGACAGAGGAAGAAATGTTGAAAGAAAAGGAAGTGGGAAGGAAAAAGAAATAGCTAGTGCAGAGTGTTGGTTGTGTTTTGTACCTCACCTCTCTGTTTGTTACTAGTCACAGCCTTGTGTGGGATAACCACTATCATTTGAATTGTCAGATGAATGCCCAAGTTAATGGAGATTGAGTTTCCCGCCCAAAGCCCAAAGTGAAAAAAAAACATTGGCCTTGCTAGAATTTCCATGGACATTGTACTTCGTGTGGAAGTCCATCTCCCTGGCTTACAGATATTTTGAAATACAAACTTGGGTTTAAAAAAAGTTCACTGGATGAAGCTGTCACTTTTCAACTGGGAAGTATTCTTTGGCTTTCTCTAAGACCTTGCTGCAATTCTCTCCTCTTGTGGACTATGTTCACTCTTGAATTTATTTATGAATATGTCCTGAATGCATAAGCTGGGTCTTTGGATACAGAAGTGGACCAGGCAGCTGAAGTCCAAGGTCACCCTGGGTTAAGCAGTCCAAGATTGATGTCAGCAGCCAGATGACACGGGCCAGTGTGGGTTTTTCGAGTGCCATTGTACTTGTCGCTGCCCACACCATTTAGCAAAGTCATTGCTGTATCGGCTTGATAGTATTTGGTCAAGAGTTTCCTTCTGTGTTCTTTTACTGACAGAGAAAACAGTCACCTTCATGGTCCAATTTTCAACATGATAATAAGAGCTACTCCCATGTTCTCTCTCTCTTTCTCTCACTCTCCTCTAAGAATAATAGTGGCAGAGATAAGACTATTAGGCATAATTCCACTAAATTATGTCATTCACCATGCCACACTGTTAAAATATAGTGATTAGCTCACTCAATTACCACTAAAATTACCAATACCTCAGCATGAGTTCTTTTCCAGAGCCTTCAATTTACAGCAAGTGTCAAAAGAGCCTGACCACACTGACTACTTAAGAAAGAAAAGAGGTGTTGATAGGGATGGGGAAAAGCAAGAAATGCAGGAATGCCATGTAAAGCATACTCTAGGGCATATTCATTTTATAATTGCGGCAGATTAAAAAATTGGGACTGAGGGAGGTTCTGAGCCCACACTTCCCTCATTCCCATCCTCCATACAATACTCTGTGTAGACCAGGAGACTGGAGTTAGACCACTTGACTTTGGCTTGCTTCTCCAACACAGACTTACAGCCAGGTGTGGTTGCACACACTTGTAATCCCAGTACTTTGGAGGCTGAGACTGGAGGATCCAGGTTCTAGGCCAACCTCAGCTACTTAGTGAGGCCCTCTGCAACTTAGTGAGACCCTGTTTCAAAATAAAGACTAAAAAATAACTGGGTTCAATCCTCAGTACTGAAAAAAACAAAAACCAAAAAACAGCCTTATGAACAGAGAGCCTCATGAACTAACTTTCATAACCGGCTGGTTGAAATGAGCCAATGCCCTTGAGATTAACCACTGAATTAGGAATTGGGTAGGAATCCCCCCATTTTGCTTCATTTTTAAATTTTCAGGTAAGGTGCTGATTTTGTTGATTTTTCTTTATATTTTTATCATACGTAAAGTAAAAAGAAAAAATGTTTGAATGTCAAATGAGGTGGAAAACCTGAAGGAGGCAATGATCGATCTGGGCAGTGCATGAAGGCACAGGTATGATTCCAGATCAAACAGATGAGGAAGATCACACACCCATGGAGATGTTAATCAATAGGATCACTGAGAAGCTCTGCAGGCTTCAAGAACAATGAGAAATTGAGAACATTACAAAAAGCAGTGTCATAGACCTTTCCTTTGAAAACATCCATCCAAGTTATTGAGGAAACAACAAACAATATTTATGTTTCTAGGTGGTGGCAGAGAGATGACACTGTGGGTGATCTAGAAATATTTGGTCTGAAGCTGTGTTCTGAAGAGAGTCTGTGTCTTTGGGAAAGTTCCTGCAGCTCTTTGTGCCTTAGGATTTGTAACTCAAAGTGGCAAAACAAGAGGAATGATTTATATTCCTTGGGATAAAGGTACTTTCCAGGTGTGCATGTGTGAATATACAGTTAAAAAGTTACGATGTGTGGGCAGATAATATTTGTAATTGTTACCGCAATCATTTATTTTAATATTTATTCTTGACTTATCTAAGATTAAAGATGGGAGCTAACAACCCCATCCAATTCCCCCCTAAATTCATGAGAGTTGGCCATTTTCAGATCAGAAGCATTAGAGTCATTAAGTGAAGAAGATTCCTAGACTCCGAGCAAGACCACCTCTGTTAGAAAAAGTCATGTGTAAAATCCCCTTCCTTCTGGTTGTCCCTGGTCCAGCATGATGTGTTTATCCTAGCTGATTATTGTAGAATGTTTGTACTAGTTTTTAAATATCAGAAGTATTCTCACGAAAACCTGGCTATGTATCTCCTCTTGAAAATCAGAGGGTATGACCATAGGAGGTCTCACATGGTTGCCAGTGGCTCAGGCAGAGTGGTTGCCATTCAGGTTCAGTTTGCAGTGATTCCCAACCTGCCTGCTCTTTCCCATAGGAATCTGCCCTTATGAGGATGTAAATTTGTATGACCTTCTCTAGGAATGGACTTCAGTGTCAGAAGTTCAGAAATTTGTATCAAATTCATCCAAGGCTTGACCAAACACAAGAAATCTGTACCACAGTGTACGAAGAGCCTACCTGATTAAAAACAAAAGGTGTAGCTGGGCTTGGTGGTACATGTTTATAATCCCAGGACTTGGTAGGCTGAGACAGGAGGATCTCAGGTTCACGGCCAGCCTCAGCTACTTAGTGAGGCCCTCTGCAACTTAGCGAGACCCTGT
>PVLC010000063.1:240000-345365 GCA_004027655.1 Graphiurus murinus
ATACCACCACTGTTCTTTCTCTTTCCTTTTACTATTAGTTGCACTTATTAATAAATGTGCTAAAATTTACTATTAATGCATTTAGGCAGGTGAGTGTTATGGCATATAAATTATCCCTGAATAAAGCTGTGTTAAAAATCCAAAGCAATTCACTGAAAAACCATTAAAGCCAAGAGAAATTCAATATAAAGATTGGTTAAATGTTGATATAAGAAAGTCAAATGATTTTCACATAAACTAGTAATAACCAATTAGAGTATTTAGTGGGAAAAGGTCTGATTTTAGCAACAATGAATACTAAAACATATTTCTATTTCAAAGAGAGAGTATAGTGATGTGATTATAGGGCTGAATTCTGTACCTAGTCTACATGGGCTGATCTCTTGGCTACCGCCTGAGGCCGATCAATGAGCTTCTCTTTGGCTCTGTGTCCTCACCTGTGGGTCGGGATTAGCATCACATCACATCTGTCTTACGAGGAAGTTGTGAGGATTAAGTGAGGTCATATTTGCAGAGCGCAAAGTATAATTCCCAGTATCTATGAAGTCCCTTATAGTATTGTAATGTCCACATTAATGCACAATATATAGGAACAAGAATATCCATTATAGCTGGGTATGGAGGCACATGCTTTTAATACCAGTACCTGTGTGGTTTGAGACAGGAGGATTGCAGGTTCAAGGACAGCCTCAGCAAGTAGTAAGACTCTCATAAACCTAGTAAGACTCTGTTTCAAAATAATAAAGTAAAATAAAATAAAATAGGGCTGAGGGTATAGCTCAGAGGTAGAATGCCCCTGGGTTCAATCCCCAGTACCACACCCACACACCAGAAAAGAATATCCACTAAAACATTCTTTGTAGAAGTGAAACTATAAATAATCCAATGCTCATTAATTTAACAATGATGATGTAGATTAGCACAGTGGTGCACACCAGAGGATCACAGGTTCAAGGCCAGCCTTATTAACTTAGCATGACCCCATTTCAAAATTAAAATGAAATAGGGAGGGGCATGTAGCTCAGAGGTAAAATGGCCCTGGATTTAATCTTAGTATCAAAAAAATGACAATATAAAGCCACTATTGAATGCTATGAGTATTCTTTAGGAATGACTTAGATCCATCTGTTTTAACCTGGAAAAAAGTCTCTAAGACATATTGTTAATTGAAAGCAGCACGCTACAGAATAATAAAAATAGAATGATTCTATTTAAGTTCCAAACATGTTGTAGGCATACATAAATTTTTAAGGGAATAGGTTGTAAAATGGCACGTACCAATCTGGAGTGTGGGCAGTAAATGCACACAAGAGAGAACTTCAACTTTTTATTTGCATTCCTGCAAAATAAATCTTATGTAAATCTTTAAACATAAGGGGCTGTTCACTCACCTGCATAAGGATTAAAGTGGAAAGTAGACAGGTAAGGTGCTTTCTCCATCTCACGAGTGGGGTGCTGAGAGCAGTGAGCCTTTGCAGGTGGAGGGCCACACTGCAGAGCATGATAATACCCATACACTCTGGAGCCATCAAGAATGCTCACCACAGGGAGGAATCTCATCTCACAGGGCAACCTCAAAGCATGAAGAACATCAGTGAAGAAAACAAAGCAGAAACAGAAACTTCGGCTACAGTGTACTTTTGCTAAAGCCTTCTATTTTCCCAGATTCAGTGGGGCCATTCCTTTTGAATTGTGTTTCAGGATGATCTTTGTTCAGAAATGGAAAAGTACAGTTAATATCAGAAAAACATTGCCAGTAGGTTGGGGATGTAACTCTGGTAGAATGCTTATCTAGTATGCTTGAGGCTCTGGGTTCAATTTTCAGTAAAAACAAACAAAAATAACAACAAAAATAAAACCCCCCCAAACCCCAAACCAAAAGCCAAAAAAAAAAAAAAAAAAAACATAGCCACCAACAACCTGCTCACTATGTTGTTACCGAGTTAAGAGAGAATTTCTCTCTCATATATTGGCTCATCTGGATGAAGAAAACCTAGGAGAACAAACCTAGGTAACAAACACAATTTCACCTTCCAATTTTCTGGCTTAGGTCTAATTTGAAATGTTCTGAGTGGTGGAACTTCTAGTCATCCTCTCAAGAACCTTTCTATTAATCAAATATTTTTTATTATCAGGGAACATTTCCTGGCATTCAGTCTAAAATTTTATCTTTCTTGTGGCATTATAAAATTTAGGTAATTAAATTGTCCCATTAGCAGATCAGAAATAACATTCATCATGTTACCCATTTTCTTGCTGTTTTTGCCATGATTATGTGGCTCTAAAGCAACCGGGAAATGAGTTGATCATCATTTTCTCCTATTTCCTTCTTCTGCCCCATAGATGGAGGAAGTCAGATGAATGGAAAACAGAATAGAGTGCAATCATGTGCCCAGCACAACAGGTCACCCATATCTATGCCTCGACAGGAGGAACTCCTACCTGGTAAAGTTGACTTCTGACTCAACAAGCAAAATATTTGGTTATCTCTTTCCCTGGCCTGGCTTTCTCCTGCCTGTTATTATTAACTGCTATAGGGAAGAAACAGAGAGAGAGAGAGAGAGAGAGAGAGAGAGAGAGAGAGAGAGAGAGAGAGAGAGAGAAGAATCATCCTTAAGATCCTGAAATTAATGGTGACAAATTCATTTCACATTGTTTGCATTTAATTCTAACTTAAAGCTTGCTAGAGGACATGAGTAAAATCTTAGGCTCAAAAAAGACAGAGGCAAGTGTCCGCTTCTTAAATGAACAGGGAAAAAAAATCCCACTGGCTCTGAGTCACATGGCCGGATTCTGTGGCAGGTGCCCACAGCACTTATTTTCCAATGAATGCTTGATAAAAACAGGAGATGGAAAAATCAATTCTTTGGGCCTATGCTTGTCACAGTTCATTAAGAAAGCAAGTTTAGCCAGGCATGGTGGTGCAGGCCTGTAATCCCAGGAGTTGGGAAGCTGACACAGGAGAATCACAAGTTCGAGGCCAGCTTCAGTGATGTAGCAAGACCCTCAGCAAAGTAGCAAGAACTTGTTTGAAAAAATACATACATACATACATACATACATACATACATACATAAAAGGGCTGGGGCTATAGCTCAAAGGTAGAATGCTCTTGGGTCACTCCCCAGTAGCAAAACAAAGATAGCAAATTTAGGACAAGCAGAGGAAGGATATTCCTTGCCTCCTCACATGGGAAGCAGGCTCCTTCATGAGGCTGAGTGTCTGTGGTCTCTGAGTATAGAAACCTCTTCTTCCAGCACAGTGAGTCCCTCTGATCTTTGGCACCCAGTGACTGGCTGAAGCCCCCCCCTGAGTGTGCCTCTGGGCATATTTTAAAAGTCACACTGAGAAATCTTAAAAACTTAGGGCACCAGGGAGGCCAGAGTGCCACTGCTGTCTGGTCCCACTCCACTCTTTACCTTCCTTCTCTGCATTTGTGCTTGACATAGGAATCACTAGCATACCAAATCTTGTTATAAAGTCTTCATGTTATTCATTTAGTGGGAATACATGAATTTAAATCTTCCCATAATTTTGAATTTTAAGATCTGGATTCATTTAATAAAAAATCACATCAAGTGCGTTTTGGAAACTACTTGAATATATGCCTTCTTTACCTTTTGAAGTAACTTCACCTGTCACAATTTCAGCATGGCTCATTGACAGGACAGAACACTGTCAGGAAATGGTGATGCTGTGCTCACAGTCACTGCAGAGTGTGGTGCAAACAAAGAAGAACAAAACGTGGCAAATGCATTGGATGACAACAGAGGTGTCCTGGTGACTTGCTGTTGGAGTCTTAAGCATCTGTGACCTGGTCCCCTGAGGACCAAATCTTAGAAGGAAAGGTCAGGGCATTTTGCATTTCCTTTTGTAATTAGCATTAAAGGCATTTGCAAAGGATTAAGTCTAGAGAGCTTCAGTGAATATTCAAGTCCCTCAGATTTCCTATCTGCCCACCTCCCACTGCCTTCTTCTGGCATATCCAAAGCTAAGGATAATTCTTTTTAAATTGACTTGGCTCTGGGCAGCCTTTTCTTCTCTGAGAGAAATGCATGCTGCACAATGAGCTGTTTGGGCTTCAGAACCTTATATTCCAACATGCAGAAACGCTACCACGTGGTGGCGAAAGACTTAGCTCCCTGGAGTCATGCTCTAGGGTTCAACTCATCAGTGTGAACTCTCCTTCCATGGCTGCTGAGGGCACATCTGGAGCTCTGAGAGGTGGGATTTGAACGTGGAGCCCTGCTGGGTGGCCACTTGACACCAGGGAACACAATGGTTCTGCAGAGTGATGGAGCACCAGTGGGGACAGGCTAGATCCTCTGAGGGACCTGGCCCTGGGTTTGGAGGGACATGTCCTCCATAGTCCTCAGGTGGTTGTCCTGCAACTGCCAGATGCTCAAGTGCCTCTCCTCATCTCATTGATCTCTCTAGGATTTCAGCAAATCTTACCAACCTGTCCAGTATATTTCCAGAGAGGATGGTTCTAATTTCTTTCTCTTTTGATGGAGAGCTTTTCCATCTTCCTGGATTTATTCCTGAGGCCTCCTGGTCTCTCATCTCTTGGTGATACTACAAATGATGAAATGCATTCTAAAGTCATCTTGTTTAACCCAAGTTTTAATTTTTATTGAAGGAAAAAAAATAAATTTTGTTCTGGAGAAAGATGTCATGTTTCTGGTCAAAACAACTTCAGCTCTCTCACTGGTGAAAACAGAAGAATCTGTGGAAAATCAAAACACCCCTGGTTATAGAGAGTGCCGTCTTTGCTTGGTAGACGGTTGGTTTATCAACCTCTGCAAGGTTAATTGCCTTCACAGCATTGTGTTTGGTATTGGGTTTCCTGCTTATCTTATTAAGTCAGGAAAGCATACTGAATGTTCTTCTCATAGGGCATATTTCATTTCACCACTAATTGTCAAGATTTCAGGAAAAGGTCAACTAAGCTTATCTACCACAAATTTTAAAAAAAATTTGAATTTTGACCTTTTCTAAAAAGATAACATAAATTATACTGCACACTAATTGTAAAAAAACATTTTCAAGGAATTCACAGTTCATCAATAATCATAATATACTTCTGACACTTTCGTTAACATTTTACAAATGAAAAAGTGTGTATACATTTAATGAGAACTGGGACAATAGGTGTATTAGCTGTGTCCTTTTGTGATTGAACTAAGGATTGGATTCTTGACAATCCCAGGACCAATCAGGATATTTTGCCCTTTGATATGTTTAGCCTCATGGGAAGAAGAACAATATTACTTCAAAAAAAATATAATGCATGGTGGGAACAGCCTCTTTGGACTCTCCATGTAACACGGGATCCTCATTTTGGCTGTATCGGCTCACAGCGTACAGGATATGACATAATTCTCTACCGCTTAGCAAAGAAAAGGGAGAGACAATGCTGTATATAGAATGTCTGGAGCCCACCTGTCCTGCTTATGTCTGTCACTAATTACAAGTCCATGAACTGTCCATTCTTTGGTCTAAGAATTCACGAAATGCGATATGCCTTAATGGAAACTTTAGCTTTTGACTGTGGTTATAGGTCAATTACACGCATTATTTAAACTACTATTTTGTCACATATAATAAGAAGTACTGCTTATCTCACAATGCTATTTTTAAATTATATGTGTCAGAAGAGAAAATATTCTGATTGGTCCTAGGAGTGTTGATTCAGAGCATGATACAACCTCTCCTTAACTCAATTAAAAAGACATGGTTGAGCCGGGCGTGGTGGCGCACGCTTGTAATCCCAGCATTCGGGAGGCTGAGACCAGAGGATCCGGGTTCGCGGCCAGCCTCAGCTACCTAGTGAGGCACTCCGCAACTCAGTGAGACTCTGTTTCAAAATAAAGAATAAAAAGGAGCTGGGGGGTGTAGCTCGGAGGTAGAATGCCCCTGAGTTCAATCCCCAGTACCGCAAAAAAAAAAAAAAAAAAAGACGTGGTTGGCACCTTTGTCCCAGTTCTGGTCAAATGTGAGCAATCTATCATAGTTGAAGCTCTATGGCGAAAAAAGTTTAATTTTTTGTTTGTTTTGTTTATTGCTGT
The DNA here is from genome assembly GCA_004027655.1 of Graphiurus murinus. NCBI lineage: Eukaryota > Metazoa > Chordata > Mammalia > Rodentia > Gliridae > Graphiurus > Graphiurus murinus. The sequence continues at coordinate 246,069 of PVLC010000063.1, forward strand.
TTCTTTGTTGCCTAGAATAATACCTAATACAACATAGATACTGAATGCATATTATATGAAAGGAGAAAAATAATATATACATATACTATTTTATATCTATATAATTATATAAATCAAATAAATCAAGACACATATAAATCAAAACTTTCTAAATCTGATCATCTGTATCTTAAAGGACATGGTGTGAGAGCAAATAATCATGCCTCTAGTATGTATTCTCCCCTTTGCTCTCTGATAAGATGCTTGGTTTCTAACTGGGTGCATGGCCATTTGAAGAAAACCTGAATTTCCTAGTCTCCCTAGTGGCTAGGTCTGGCCATGTGGCTAGGTTCTGACTCACAGGTGGAAAGGAAAGACTGCTAAAGTTCAGGCAGGTATCTTGCCTCCTTTCATCTTAATAGCTGAGACTATTTTGCCTCCATCTCCAGCAGCAAACACAGAACTTCACATCTCAGGAGTTCTTGAAAGTTAATTGCTCAAATGAGTAAATAAGCTTCCACTAGAACCATCTGTACTCCTTGAGAGGAATCCAGGGATTATCAGAATAGGAGTGCTATCTCCAATCCCCACCTGCTTTTCCAACTGCAGAGAAATGGTAAATGAAGTAGATAAACTCATTTCTTAGAGTAGTTTATCTACCTCAAACACATAGTTACTTCAAGTTCTACCTGGGTTTTTTATTTTCGCAAAATGTGGAACAAAAGCAACATCTCAATCAAGCTCTTCTCCATGTGTGTTTTGTTTTGTTTACTTTTGGACTAATGTACAGATAGTTTGCAGATGATTAAAAGTTATTGAGGATTAAATCTTTAAGAATTTGTGTGTATAGGGCAACTGATGCTTGGCATGGCCAAAACTCTGTGTAATGGTTGATCAAATCCTTTTGATCAAAAGAAAAGCAGGAGAATAACTAACCCATATTGGAAAGTGAAAGGAAAAAGAAAATTGATAGTAACTGAATACTAACTGAATACTTACTATGATGAAGGTGATGAATACGTACTAGATATATACTTGATACCTCTGAATACCTATGTCTACTATATGTCAGACACTATATATGAAAGGAAGTTCATATTATTGAATTAAATACTAACAGGTAGCCTATGAAGTAATTATTTATCATAGTTTTACAACTTAGCAAACTGAGATTCAGAGAGATACACATCTGTGAATACAAACTCACACTCCTTGTACTCGACACCACAACTAACATCATTATAACTTGTGGAAATTGCTGATTCATACTAGGTTCCAATGTCTTCTGTTTCTATCTGACATTTGTTTTCTGTTCTGGGACCTGTCCAGGGAACCACTTTCTATCTGGTTTCATGGCTCCTGAGGCTTTTCTTGGTTGTGATGATTTTTCAGACTTTCCTTGTTTTGAAGACCTTGACCATACTGGCTAGGTATTTTGTAGAAAGTCCCTTGGTTTGTATTTGTTTGATGTTTCTCTTGTGGCAGGACATGTAGCTCTTCCATCAATGAGACATAACTATGCACTGAACAATGATACAAACAGCTCTGCCTTTCCCTTATGATCACACTGTGTTCCACTCAAGAGGTTCCATTAACTCTTTCAGGAATCGACATAGAAGACAAAAGAGAAACCGATCCTGTGTTAGGTACTCTCTTAGCATGCCTGGACAGAGACATGTTTCAGATAAAGCTAGAATAGGCTGGTCTGCAGCCATGGTCCTTCTCCTTTGGTGTATATTAGGGCAGTAATACATACACAGGAATAAACAGCACTGAATACCTCACAGCTATTAATCCAGAGATACACCTGGGTTTTTATTGCCTATTTTTTTCTTTTATTATAATAGGCCTTTAATGCTACTGCACTTTAGGGGGTAATTACTGTATGAGAGAAGTCCTTTAATGTTCAATGCCTCCCAGCCTTAAGCTCTTCATAACTTTTAAGTACTGACAAATGAATTTCAAGTTTCAAATCTCCAGAGATGAATGTGGGTAAGGACAAAGCTGAAATAAATGTTAAGAGAATGTGGTAGTAAACTTTATACTCTGATGATCTGGAAGGTTTGTAGGACTCTGTGGATTAACTGTGAGAACTCGGAGAAGAAATTAAGTAGACACGTGTCACACATGCTAAGGAAGAAAGCTAACCTGTTGTATAATAGAAAGCTCACTTTCAATATACATTTGCTGAATTGCATTGGTCTGAGATGAAGAAGTATTAACTACAACACTAACATTGGTAATAACAATAATAATGAAGACATTTCAAACACATTGAAAATTGACAATTTGGCACGGTGTCAAGTGTTTTCTAAGCATTTAATTTGTTTATTTATTTATTTATTTATTTATTTATTTATTTATTTTTGATACTGGAGGTTGAACCCAGGGTCATTCTTTCTCCAAGCTACACCCCCATACCTATTTTATTTTTTATTTTGAAACAGAAACAGGGTCTTGCTAAGTTGCTGAGGCTGGCCTCAAACTTGTGATACTCCTATCTCAGCCTTCCAAGTACTATGATTATAGACATGTACCATTGAACATTTCTGCAAGCAGAATTTTATTTAATCCTTATGAAAACCACACATGGCAGGCACTGCTTTTGTCCTTACTTTAAGATAAAGAAAGAGAGAACAAGAGAAGGGACCAGCTACAGGTGACATGGCTGGTAACTGGTGAAACTGGTCATGTGCCGCTGACTTTTCCAGAACCCTACTCCTGGATGAAAGAAGAGCTCCTGATCAAAGGGAACAAAATGAGCACAAGGGGTGCTCCTTGGAAAATCTCATGGCATGGAGATAAATACCTCCAGCGCTGTCTAAGGAGCCAGATATGACACACGAATAGCTCTGGAGTGAACGTGGGTGCCTACATCAGGACTTGACTTCATTGATGCTCTTTACACAAAGCAGGTGCATCCTTCCCAATCCTGGATGATGTGCTGTCCTCAGATTTCAATATATACGATGGAAAAACAAAACTGCTTTTAGTGTTTCATTTTTAGATGGGTCTGTCTTGCCTGACCCACTTTAAAGTGTGATGTAAGATAATCACACACTGGCAGGTCAGCCCCAGGCTTTGGAGAATCACAATCCTTCATGTCTGAAACTACAAATCCAACCCAGATTTGTTTGTTAATCTGAAAACTGTATTTGACATTTCCTGCTTGCTTAGGAAAGAGTGTTGGCCGATTTCTACATTCCATTAGTGGTGACAAATGCTGTTAAGCTGGTCATGCAGATGAGGCTGTAATTCTTATTACTGGCAAGATTGTAAATCGATGGGCTTAGAATCAGGTAGGTGAGTGAGGGCAGCCCTTACCCACTCTCTTTGGAGAGGACTGCTGTTATATAACTAGTCTCCATATGTGCACATTTCTCTGATGTCCCCAAGCACACTTTGAAACACCATGCAAATTTTAATAGCCAGCACAATCATTTATAATAAGCTTTGCATAAAAGGAAGCTCTTTGTTTAATACTGAAGCTCATTAGAAACCTGGCATCGACACAAAAAGGAAGTCTGCTTTCCTGAGTTTTGGTGGAGAGATTCCGTGCCACATAATCAGTCCAGAACTTTCAAAACAGCTTCTTTTTATACAGCGCCAAGAAGTAACAAGATTGAAAATTTTCTCATAAATCTTCATCCTGAAAATTCTGTGATTTGTCTTAGATATTACATGCATCCATGTTTTTTTAGGTGGCAGTTGGAATTCAAAATTATGCTTCCTTTAAGGCACTATCTAATAGCCCTGGTGATCTTTAGAGCTCCCTGTATGTTCAGGTTTCCCTCAGATATTACCTTTGTTAAAAGAAAAGGTTTTTACTTAATTTTGTATTTCTGGGCCAATTAAGACTAAATATGAGCTTCTTTTCTTAAAACATACATACTGTTTTGGTTTTCTTCCTCCTGTTCTGTGCCACTTCCAAAGCACTTCATCTTCCAGAGATGCCCCATCTTAGCTGCAGGATGACACAACACAGTGAGATGTGAGATGTGTTGCTTATTTCTTTTATAGTTACACACATATTCACACACATTCACCTCACCTATGCACATAGACACACACACAACATACCAAACTCAACTTACAACAATGATATAAAATCCACAAGTTATGTTAAATTTATTACATATTTTACCTTTTTCATGTGCTTCTAAGTATAACAAGATAATAGATGAAGGGAGAATTAAAAACAAAACAAACTAAACTTGTTTTATGTCCAGTCTCATCTCCATTGTCTGGGAAGCTTGTAATCCTCTCCACAATTGCTGCCAAAGCCGGTGAGTCTAGATTTTCATGATTTCCTTTACTCCAAGTTTTTATCCACTATCTCTTCATTGTCCCATATCAATCTAGGTCCCATGACAGTCCCTTTATCAGTTTTCATAAGGAGTCTAGCTATTCCACTGATTTCATGCATTTAGTACTCTTGGTGAAAACTTTGGACTTCGGAAAGGTCCTGGTGCCATTGTAGTGGCTTCCTGAAACTATGTGGGCTTCTTCTCCTTCCTCCTTCACCTCTCCCAGCTCCTTAGTTCTTCTTCCAACATGGCTCTGTGAACATTCCTTCTTTACTTTAACTTATCTAGCATCCACTCTTCATTCTAAACCTGAAAGTGGTAATTCATTAAGATGTTCTGCAGAATAAAGAGACTTCTACTCTCACATTCCTGGGCTGCAGCTGGTAGCTAGCCCTCTCCTTGTATCTCTTTGCTAGGGCAAACTGCAAACAATGCCCCACAGACCAGCTGGCTTCAATGAAATAAATTGATTTTTTTTAATTCTGGAGGCTGGAAATTTCTGAGATTGAGATGTCAGCAGGGCTGGTTGCTCTTGAGGTCTCTGTCCTTGGCTTGCAGATGATCATCTTACCTGTGTCTTCATGTGTTCTCTCTCTGCCTGTATCCTAATTATAGGGATACCAGTCATATTGAATTTGGGACTACCCTAATTTGATTACTTTACTAAAGACAATTTTCCAATGTAGTCACATGCTGAGAACCAGAGGAAGGGGAGGGCTTCAACATACGACTTTAGGGGTGCAATTCAGGCCAGAACTCTCCTGTGACATAGGTATCCCATTATAACTGTGTTTACATGAGAACAAGACCTGGTCTGTTGGATTCACTCCTGTTTCCTGCATGATTATGAAAGTGCCTAGAATCTGGCAGATGCTGAAATCATAGTGACTTTGCTGTTGCTGAACAAGTTCATGGTGGGGGGAGGGGCTTTATGGAGCAAGAAAATGATACCATATCTCTTTCAGAGCTATCCAAATAGTCTTAACATGATTATGTGTCCTAACTGTGTTTGGGGAGGAAGTAGGGAGGGGCAGGCAAATTGTGAACACACGTATGGCTTCAGACTATATAAAACAAAATTAATTCACCACTATTGTTTTACTTCCAAATGGTAAAGTCAGGCCACAGACTCTGCTTGCCCTATGTCTCTAGGCATACAACTTCAGGAGATCACTGTCACATGCAAGACTGGTTATTCATCAGAGTAAAACTAAGTATATAAACATAGTCTTTTTTTTCTTGGATTCTTGGGCAATTTAAGAAGTTAAGAACCACCATTTTTAAATTCCTCAAGAAAGTTATTTCCTTTCAAAAGTTCTGGTTGCGCACAGATGTGTCTGTATCCAGTGAAGCATGATTAATTACTGAGGCTAAGCAGATCTGAGAGACTGAAGATGTTTTTGCTATCCACCTGAGAATCCCTTTTTCAGTTGGTCTATATACATTAGAGATTTTTGAAAATTCTTGTGGATGTTCTAGTTTTTGGACTATAACACTTGTGAAATAAAATGTCTATTTCATAATGATAGATTCTGAGAAAAAAAGCATTAATTTACAGAGGAATAAAATGACCTCCTTCTCTCTCTACAGTGTTTGGTTATGATTCTCTGAATTTCAGCCAGTGTCCATCACCATAATGACCAGGTTTACTGCTGGGCATGTCACTTGCCACATGAATCTTCAGCAGTGAGTCAAAGTCAGTCTTCAGGGCCCTTAGCAACATCACATTGACTGCAAAGGATATGGGCACCTAGAGTGTAGCTTTAGTCCATAAAAAATAAAAGTATAGATTTTAGGCATAAACACAGGATTCAAGAATGGGAGTTACACAGAGAATGACAGGACTTCTTTGCTATTGAAAAAAATAAGTATGACAGGGTCTATAATCAACCAGCTGTAGAGGAGAAGTACAACCATCAATCAGTCTTAGAGGGAAGAAACACCATTACCAACCCCAAAGGGAAGAAACACCACTAGCAACCCCACAGGAAATAGACTCTTCCCCTTCCTCTCTCTCTGCAAGTGATGTCTCTATTAGTAGTTGAGAGAGAACCCAGGACTCCATTCCTGACACGCCCTTCCCAATCGCAATCCTCTCCATACCCACTGAAATTCATGAGGGAGAGATCTACATGCAGAATGCCAACACACTTTCCTAATTCCCTCTGCTCCAGGTGACCGGAGGCTGAAAGGCATTTCAAATGGGATGACTCTCTCTTTAATTTCCTCAATCATCATGCCAGTATTTCCACCTGCAGGTGCCACAATCTAGAAAATGTTCCTCTATGTAAGTGGGTCAGACCCTCCTTTCCAGAAAGGATATGGATCAGGGTCTTGGAGTGTCAACAAGGACGTGTACAGCTGTAGGTGACTCTGCTACATCTGTGGGTGAACATTGAGGCCAGAAACAGGCATTAGTTGTTCCTTAGGAATAAATCTGAGAAGAAATCCAAAAGCTACACCAATTTAAAAAATGACATTTGGAGCTGTGCGTGGTGGCGCACGCTTGTAATCCCAGCATTTGGGAGGCTGAGACCGGAGGATCTGGGTTCGCGGTCAGCCTCAGCTACCTAGTGAGGCACTCCGCAACTTAGTGAGACCCTGTTTCAAAATAAAGAATAAAAAATAGGGCTGGAGATGTAGCTCGAAGGTAGAATGCCCCTGAGTACAATCCCCAGTACCGCAAAAAAAAAAAAAAAAAATGACATTTGGGAAGAAGGAAGATCTGAAATATACATAAAGCTTATTTGATTTTCTGCTCCTCTTGAAACTATGTAAATTTGAACTCCAAAAATAATCTCAGAAGTTTATTTTTTATTTTTTTTTACAAGGTTCACCAAAAAATTTCTTAAAGGTTTGGATAGTAAATATTTGGGGCTTTGTGGGTCAAGAGATGCAATTGGGGATACTATATAGATACTTGCCATAACCACTTAAAATGAAACCATTTTAAGATGCAAAAGCAATTCTTGGCTTGTGGGCTGTACAAAAACTGAAGGTGGCCCATAGATTACTGATCACTTATACCACAGAGCCAGTGTGGTATTAGAAATTTATCCTCTTTTTAAGAAAAGAAAGAAAAATAGAACAAAAATAAACTTAACTATGGATGAATCTAAGTGTATAATAAAATAACCTTAAATTTCTTTTTAATAAATCACCTTGGATCTGTCTTCCATCTTTAGCAAGTTAATCTGACTTCTATTATTTTTAATATACTTTTCTTGGTGCATTTCAGTCTCTCATCACAATGTAGTTCAGATTGATAGGGATATACATGTACACAGAACTTGGTGACCCCCCCACACACAGCCTTCCCACTCCCTCTCCTTCCCCATACATGATATTGAGATTGGTTTTGTACCTAAGTGCATGCAACAGCAGGAATATAGAACAGAGTTGTTGAGTCTTAAGAATCTCCAGAAAAAAAAAATTGTTTTTCTCTGTCTTTATTGTTTCATACTCAGTGTTTTTAAGGTGAACTAAGAAATATTGTAAATGCTAGGTTTCCAAGTTATATCCTCTCTTCATATGCTCCTCTATAGACCATTTTAAAGACTTCATTCTCAGAAAACACTTGGAAATTTTAAAAATTGCCTTGTTCTAAAAGATGGTATTTTTTAAAAGAAGACACAATATTTTGAATTCATGCACAGAAGGGGAAATGCAGTATTATTCCTTCCTATAATGATGTTGTTGATAGCTCATTTGAGACTATTACCGATAATGATTCTAGGATATCTATAGTAGATAAAAGTATACACATGAATCACTTGGAGATGGGCATATTGAATATTTCCCGATATCATTCCAAAAATTCCTTCAGGAAACTTTAGGGTATTTTGACCTCTGTATGTCATTGATCTCCTGAAGATAATTTTATATGTTGGTCACATCTCTCACCAGAATGAAAAGCCCCTGTTTGGGGGAAAATGCAAAATTTTCAAGGTGGAAGAGATGAAAGCTTGGATAAGGTTTGTAGCATTCTAGAAAGTCATCTCCAAATTAACATACATCTTGAGACTACATCTGATAGATCTTTTTAGTGAACTGGATATAGAAGGTAAGGAAAAGAGAGAAGCCAAAGAAATATCCTGGGGTTTTGGTCTGTGAAATTGAGTTAATTATAGAATCATTGTCTCAAATGGGGAAAGTGTTTGGGGAAGAATTGTAAAATTCTGTTTTGTTTTCATCATATGTTTGATCCTTCTTAGGCACTCAGGTGGAAATATCAAGGAAACACTTGCATATACTTACGTGGACATGAGCATTGTTAGCTTTGAGGGACTTGAAGCCACTGGGCTTTGTATGATGAGAAAGAGGGGAGAGAACGAGAATATGCAGGTAGAGCAGAGTCTACAGCCTGGCCCCGCCATCACAAAGACTTTAGAAAGACCAGGAAGAACCATCAAAGGGGACAAAAAGGAACAGTCAGTGAGGTAGAGGAACAATAGGATGAAGGCACTAAAGGACAAGGGGAAAGAGCCACTCACGAAGGTCAAATGCTGTATGGAGCTCAGGTGAGGAGTGATCAGTTAAAATTGGCCAGATGATAACTGTGTCAGCCTGGGAGTGTAACAGTGGGAGGGGATGCCTAGTTCACAGCTTGGCTTAAAGGAGAACAGGAAGTGCTAGCAGATCCTTGGTCCTCAAGGCCTGGTGCTTAGTCTAAAGGATTTGGCAGCACCTGTGAGTTGTTAAATATTCAGAATCTCAGGTTCCACCCAAGACTTACTAAATCAAAGCCTGAATTTTAACCAGTTATCTAGGTGATTTGTATGCAAATTCAGGAAGGAGTTTAGTTGGAGAGTTTTACTTTCTTGATAAATAGAGAAATGAGGTTATATTCCATGACAGAAAAGCTGGATATAAGATAAAGGATTATATTTTTAAAGATAGGAACCAATATAACACATTCGTAGAGTGCTTAAAATAATACATTAAAGATGGAAACATTTAATGATGGAGAAAAGTGAGTAATAGAAAAAGCAGTGGTCGTTAGGCTCTATCTATAAAAGATGGATAGGATTCAAGGTACCATGGAGCACAGACATAGATGGGATCCAGGATATGAGGGAACACAAAGTTAGAAGAAATCCAGGATACCATGGAGTGGTGGCCCTAAGTAGAACAGGGGGGAAGACAGAGTACAGGGCTTTGTTGCAGGCAGGAGGGATCATTTGTTGATGGGAGATGGAGTCACTCTCTTGTGCTCTGTTTTCTCAGAGAAAAAGAAGACGGTAGCATCAGCTGAGAACAAGCAGGGAAGTGGCGGTTAAGAGGTTTATGAAACCTCTCCATCACTATTCTGGCTTTCATTCTTCACAAAAGTATCATGCATCAAGATAATCCACTTCTTGTCATGGACCTTGTAGTTCCCTGGCAATTCCACCATCCCTCGTAGGCCAGTCTCCTCATGGTCATGGTCTACCTCTGGACCTCCCGTTGTCAGCAAATGAGGGAGCAGCAGACACTGCCCAGCTCACTAGGAAGCCTTCAATTTTCATACAATGACATTCCAAATGCACAACTCATTTTGTCTTGGGGTGGATAGCCAGATAAATACAGGAGTCCAGGTTAAGTTTGAATTTCAGATAAATAATCTCAGATAATTCTTTTTAGAATAAATGATATGTCTATGTAACACTTGGATGACACATATTAAAATACCAGTGACTTTCATTCTGAAATTCAATTTTTTTTTGGGCATCCAGTATTTTTTGTTAAATCTAATAATCCTACCCTGGATCCCAATCCCAATAGTCTCTGACTGTATTAAGATCTTCACAGCTTGGCCAATGATTCAAGTACTCCATCCAAATATTCACAAGACTGAGGGAGAGTAAATGAGAGTACTGTTTCAGAGATCTCCAGGGTAGAGGTGATGGGGGCAGGGGAGACACCCTAATGAGCATGATGCACTATCATGAACACATCAAAGTCAATCGCTAACTGACCTTGAGAAGGAGGGAGGAGGAGGGAGTGGGGTGGGAATTGGGGAAGGGTTAAATGAGAAATGTGTGCATGTATGCCTTTACCTATACCAGCTTGTACCTAACAAAGATGTATGATTACAATGCACCAATTTAAAAAAAGAGAGAGAGATCTCCAGGGAAGGTGGGTCCTCGGAGAAAAGGTAGAGTTCATTAATCAAGACATTGAACTTGTGAAGATACAGAAGACTCAGCCAGATGTGGTGGCACATGCCTGTAATCCCAGTTTTGGGAGACTGAGACAGAAGGATCACAGTTCCCAGGCCAGACTCAGCAACTTAACTAGATCTTTAGCACCTCAGCAACTTAGCAAGGTCCTGTTTCAAAAATTAAAAATAAAGAAAAAACTAAAAAGGGCTGGGACTGTAACTTACAAATAGAATGCCCCTGGGTGTTTGAAACTGGGTTTTATTCCCAGTACCAAAGAAAGAAAGAAAGAAAGAAAGAAAGAAAGAAAGAAAGAGAGTACAGAAGATTCTGAGGTTTCCATCACATCGAGGCCCATGGCAGACTGGTGGATGGGGAGTGATCTGAGAAAGGAAAGAGACCTGGGGTTATCCTAAGCCACATGGGGATGATGATAGCCAGGGTGGTGGTGGTGGAAACCTGGCTTCTGAACTGAGATAAATGAGGATGAATTAAAGGCCAGGTGAGCTGCTCCCAGTGCCAAGTTAGTGAGAGATGGATAATCAATCCTTTTACGGGTTGATCCTGTAGGTATTTGCAGTGTTGGATGTGGGGGCATCCATGCCCATCTCTCTAGGAGAGGGGTACTCCTAGCTCACCTCCACTTGTCCAACAGATGAGTAGACCCTGCTCACCTCTACTCTTACAGGAAATGAGGGGACTCAGCTCACCCTGTGTTTCTGGGAGGTAAGTAGCCCCAATTCTCTTCCACATGTGCGAGAATGGAGGGGATCTAGCTTACTCCTCATGCCCAGGAGAGGGAGCAGACTCTGCTCACCTCTGCCTGCCCAGAGCTAAGTAGACTCCCTTAACCTCTGCCTCTGTCTTGAATCTCATCCTACCCATGACAGGCAGTCAGCCTCTGAGTCTTTTGCAGCTTCTTTGGTGTGTGGGTCCTCTGTGGGCCCTACCCAGCCACCCAGGATCCATGGGAAACCGCCCACAGACCTACAGACCTTCAGCCCTGGGAGGAAAGGGCCACACTAGGCAAGACACACTCAAACCCTCTCCCGCTAGCTCTGCTTCTCAGAGGGCACAGGAAACGGTGCTTCTTAGGGAGAAACAGGGGCAATTGTTAGAGTAAATGCCTGGCTGCAGTAGGGAGGGAAAGCAGAATGGAAAACAAAAGAGCTAAATCCAGGTCCCTCTCCCCAGCCCTATTTTAGATTTATTTACTTATTAAGGAGTCCACAACCAGGTGAGCAGGATTCTGTCTGGCCCCTGGTTGGCCTCCTTTCTCATCCTACCAAACACACCCACATCTGACAGTGGCTGACAAATCTCTGGGGAGCCTCCCTGTTTTCCATTTCAGAAGAGATTTCTGGAACTGAGTGTCCTTTCTCTGAAAAACACAAAGTTATTTGATCTTCAGTCACTGTATGGAACTACTATTTCTTAGACAAAATAAATCACTTAAAATTGGCTTTGACCAGTAAGCTGGAACCAAGCAGTGTTTTTCTTTCTGTCTCCCTACCCCCTCTTTTGGAGCCTAAATGTACCATAATTAAGGACATTATCAGTTACTTGAGTTGGGGGTGGGGGGATACATTTAACAAGCAGCTGAAGTGGCTGGAATTTCAGAATCACTCTACCAGCAGACAAAGCTTGGGAAATAATCACCATTTGCAAGGATGTTTGACTAATAATTTTCCCTGGAACACAGACATGTTTTTTAGTTCAGGAACCTGCAACCAGTTTTCATTGATTTTAGAAGTTATGAATACAGGCACTTTCCCAAATCGGCCCTTATGTTCTACTCTGTTTGACAGAGAAACTATTTGGACTATGGTATAATTTGCCATTTTTGGTGGAAGTTATGCTTAAGCCTCTGCAGATGCTCTGCCTTCTCATATCCCTGTCCGGTTTTGGATAATGTTAAATAAGGCTGTTTGGGGCATGGAAATATGGAGATTCAGGGCCCCGATCCTCAGTGTGCAGAGATCACAAGAAATTAAAAGAACAAGGCAACTGCAGGACCTGCCAGGCATCTGAGGAGTCTGAGGAATGACTCTGCTGAGTGGCTTTGCAGTCACGTATTAAAAATGATCAAGATCCCAAAATGGCAGGGCATGGAGGTGCATGCCTGTGACCTCAGTACTTGGAAGACGGAGACATTAGGATCACAGGTTTGAGGTTAGTGCACAGAAACTTATCGAGACCCTGCTTCAAAATATAAAATAAAATAGCTCAGAGGTAGAATGCCCCTGGGTTCAATGTCCAGTACCTCACACCCCCCAAACACACACACAATCTTAAAATGGCACTTTCTTCAAACAATAGGTTCAAGTTTTTCAATTTTAAAGTGTAGTCTTATTTATACTCCAGAATTCTGACTTGATTAGGTAATCAAATGAGAAAATTCTTCAACTCACAGAGACGCACTTCCCTGGCAAATCTTTTGAGTGGATATCTATTAAGATGAGCCATACATCAGCAAAGGCAACCAAGAAGACCATCCACATTGGATTTTTGACACACGGGCATTGATTTCTAGTAAGCCTCGAAAACACAAGGCTGCATCACAGAGCTGGTCCATTTGAACGCAGATGATGTACAGACATGCAAACGTTTTTTTTTTTCTCTCTGTACAATGGTGAGGGCTATCGTAAATGAATCCTCTGTATCTTTGTGTGCCTTATACAGTCTACTGAAGACGTAATGCAGATCAGAATTGGAAAGTTCTAGAAATTCTAGAATATTCAGCCCTATTTACAGGTGACCATATGGTTCCATTTCTATACATACCCACTTCAACCAAATTCTCCCACAGGGAGAACTCTGGGAATCCCCCAGAGGGAACAAGGGCTTCTTCAGAATAGTCCCTGATAGCATCCAGAGTTGGGGACAATAAGCTTCACACTAGTCACCTCCTGCCTCTAACATGCTGGACAAACTTCTCCCTAGCATAGATGTCACCACCAGGTTTCCAAACTCCAGAGAGGTTTTCATATGTTACCACCATTTTCAAGAGATATTTTGCTTTCAAACTGTGATCTATAAATAAATCATAAGGACCAAAAGTTTCTTCTTCATTGTTTTTCTATAAATTGGTATCCTTTAAAAATAAGATTTTGAAAAAAAATTCAATATCTAAAACAATATTTAGGTAACTAGCAAGATTTAGCAGGGTATTTGTTTGTTTTTGGTACTGGAGATTGAACTCAGGGGTATTCTATATCTGCCCTTTTTTATTTTTTATTTATTTATTATTTTGAAACAGGGTACCACTAAGTTGCTATGCTGGCCTCAAACCTGAGAACCTCCAGTATCTGTCTCCCAAGTACTAGGATTATAGGCATGTGTCAACACACTCAGTTAAAATTTAGTGCTTATATTACTATCTTTATAAATATAAAATTCCTAATAAAAAGGCATATAATACAGAGTTATAGAATTTTCAAGAAGGAAAATAGCTTAGAGATATTTTCTTTGCTTCCCTTGGTTTATATTTGAGGAAACAGATGTCTTGGGTTTAACTAGTAGCTTTCATGAGGTCTCATAGCTAGTTAATTGTGGTAACCATATTAATGTTCAACCTCCTGTCCTGTTCAACCTCCATACCAACCTCAGATCCACAGATTTGAATCCTTCAACTTTTCAACTTAGTGTCATTTGTAGAAGCGCTCTCTCTCTCTCTCTCTCTCTCTCTCTCTCTCTCCTTCTCTCTCATTTGCTAAAGTTCTTAATCTTTCTTTAGTACATATCCCAAATAATTACAGGGGATTAGTCCTTAAATTATATTTAAATTACAAATTCCTTTTTATATTTGCTCAAAGAGATTTTGAATTAAAGAGAATATTCATTCAGACACTTTGGCAGGAAATCTACCTGGAAACTAAATTCATCCAATTCTTAATTTTTCTGGTTTACCACAATATTTCTGTCCGTCTGAAAAATCTGGAAAACAATCATGATAGAACCAGTCTTTTCTTTATATTTGGAATGGGGAATGGATGAACTATAAAATAATATATATCACTTAGAAAAAATACATGTTTCCGAGGCATCCTGACCAGTGTCTGTTTCCTAATTGCCATTTATCAGCTTCATTTTTTAAACAGGTGCACTCAGGTTTCCAGAAATCGTCTAGTCTTTAATAATCACCTCACGAATAGCCATGACACAAGTCAATACAGTTCCATAAAGAAACTTGTTACTATATTAAAATATTTTTTGAGCACTGCTGTACTTTGGGCCCTCTGCCGTTTGTGGAAAAAAACAAAGATGTAAAATAATTCTTCCGAGATATATAGTCGTGGTATTATGAACAAAATGTCTGTGGCCTCCAAATTTATGTATTGAAGCCCTAAGCTCATCATGCGATGATGTTCGGAGGCGAGGCTCTGGTTCATAATTAGGTTTAGATGAGCTCATGAGGGTGGATCCACCCATGGTGGGATTAGTGCTGTTATAAAAAGAGGGAGAGATCTCCCTTTCTTCTTCATGCACTTTTATGGAACAAAACAAAACAAAGAAAAAGCCACATGAAAACATAGCGAGAAAGTAGCTGTCTAAAAGCAGGAAGAGGCCCCTCTCCAGAAATTAAATTGATCAGCATGTTGACCTTGGACTTTCCAGGTTCTGGAACTGTAAGAAATAATTGCACATTGTGCAAACCACCTAATCGGTGGCATTTTGTTATAGTATCTCAAGAGAATAAGACTGGCTTATAAACCAGTTGTGTACTGAGTTCAATAAGTAAGCAGGAGCACAGAGAGGAATGTCAAGAAAGGGTTCACATAAGTTGACCATTGGGTGTCCCCCCAAGAAAGTTGACCATTGGGCGTCCCCCCAAGAAAGGCATAGAGGAAAACACTGTTCTTGGACATAGGGAAGTAAATACTAAGCTATGAACGCAGCTTGCAAGCTGAATCCCCTGAAACCTTAGCCTGCTCTTGGCTCACTTGGTTCACCCATTCAAAAGGCTTTCACTGTCTCTTTCCCTGATCTAGTCATTATTAGACACAAGTCATATACCATTTCCGCCATAAAATGGAGTGGCTCATCCAATCCTAGGATTCAGAACTTGATTGGCTTTGAGGAACTCGTGATCTAATGCTATCCATTAGCCAGCTAAAGGAAGGAGATCACCACCTGGGCCTCCAGGTGGGGAAATCTTCAGGCTGTTGGATCCATGGGAAGTAAATCTGTACAGAAAGGTAAGGAAAAAGGTGAGGGATCTCAAATTTGTCTGTGGTCTCTGGACATGGTATGTGATGGACAAGAGCAGGACCTTGACACCTTTGTAGGCTGATGACTCTGGAAACACTGATTTTTCTTAATTAAACCTCCAGAGATAATTTAGGCCTATCAAGACCCAAATCCCAAAGAGAGACTTAAGAGTAAAGTTTAGGTAGTCAAAGGAACCATTTTCCACTTCATCGATGTCCAAAGTTTCTATTGCTGCAAAATAGGTTAACACAAACTTAGCTGCTTACAATAGCACAAATTTATTGTCCTTTTCCCTTTGGTAGTGTTTATTGGCGATAACAGAAAAATTGCTTGATGTCTTGCTGCAAGGGGCAGATGACCTCCAAACTTGTGTCAACACCAATAAAATTCCATTATCCACAGCAGTGATATGGAAGGTAAGCAGAACTTATATCACTGTGCTGCAGGTTTATTATGTTACTTTAGTTAGAAAACTCCTGCATTACTGTGTACTTTGAATGTATGTAATTCTACTGAGATATTTATTTAGTCTGTGTGTGTATGTCTGTGTGTGTGTGTGTGTGTGTGTGTGTGTGTGTGTGTGTGTGTGTTACTGGGGATAAAACCCAGGGGCATTCTACCTCTGAGCTATACCCCCAACCATATTATATTCTGTTTATTTTGAAACTGGGTCTCACTAGGTTGAGGAGGGTCTCACTAAGTTGCTGAGGCTGGACTGGAGTCTGGAATCCTCCTGTCTCAGCCTCCAAAGTACTGGGATTACAAGCGTGCTCCACTACACCTGGCCTTCTGAGAGATTTATAGCCTGTATAAACTTGAATGAGAAGAGGATATTTAAAACAGTAATTGTGATCCATTACAGAGTTTTAAGGAATCTCAGCCACTTCAATGACTCCTGATGGACCATAGGCATTGGCTTTTGTGAGATACAAGTGTGGTAAAAAGTTAATAGTTCTTCCTATTCAGAAGAGGAAATGGCTTTTAACTTTAGTATTTGAAGTAGTCTCATCTTCAGAAGCATATCATATATAGGTGCCTGGAGTTATCAGGCCTGTGTTCTTCAGTTCTCTGGAGGAAAAGGGATTAATTTTCCCTTTATATTTGATCATGGCTTCAAAGACTTGGAATGGCTTGGAGGCTCTCCACAGTCATGCTCAGAGCAGACTCATGCATTACCACAGAAGAGTCCCAAGATCAGAAAACACAAAAATTCTCCATAAAATAGCCCCTAAAATTCAGATACAGATTTTGTATCAATTTTCTCATTTTGTAATGCAGAAAAAACTAAATACTTACATCATGAAGTTATGAGCAACAAAGGGCTAATAAATATAACGTTCATATACTGGCTTAAAGCACATACTCCCTAAATACTAGCTGCTGTTATTATCAATTTCATAGTCATCACCATCTCCATCATGATCATCACCATCACCATCACCTCTATTACCATCATCACCATTGTTACTATTACAATTACAATCACTATTATCATCATCATCATTATCAATATCATCACAATCATCACAAGTACCACCATCACCACCATCACTATTACCACGACCACATCACTGTTGCCATTATCATCATGACCATAACTATCACCATCACCACCATCACCATCATCATTACCATCATTACCATCATAACCATAATTATCACCATCTTCACTCTTGCAGTCATCATAACCCTCATTTTTATTATGCTATCAGCTGTCTTTGTGATTGAAAAAGAAATATTTCTCCTTTTTTCCCCCAAGACTTGTCTTCTTGATTCTCCTCTTTGATTCCACTCAATCCATAGCCTTCTGTTCCTTCTGTTCACCCTTTCTTAGGTCTTCAACTAGCTCTTCTGCCAACATTCCAAATAGTGGTCATTCCACAAACTTAATTTGGTGTCATATTTTCCTCTTTCTTCTCACTCTCTCAACAATGACATATGTCTAAAGTTCTCCAAAACTTATTAGTTAAGTGTATATATTTCAAACCTATTCCTACTTGTCAATAGGAAATTCAACTTAGATATCTTGCATTAATCAATTGGACCTACGTCCAATTGATTTCCATATTACCTCTCAAAAATAAAATGTTGAACCTGGATTCATTGGTTGTTTTCATGATGAAAAGTTGGGCCCCATATGAGTGGTCCCAGGAGAAAAGAGGCAATACCTAAAGTCTTATTTGGAGTATAAAGCCATTCCTGATCCAGGCAAAATAGTACATGGCTATAATGTTAGAACTTTGGGAGGTTGAGAGAGGAGGATCTTATGTTCAAGGCCAGCTTCAACAACTTAGTGAGACCCTGTTTCAAAATAAAACATAAAATAGGGCTAGGGAAGAGATCTGAGGTAGAATGTACCTGGGTTCAATCCCAGGAACCACAGACAAGGGGGTCATCCCTATAACCTACAACTATGGCATCAGCTCACTTGAGGAGGTGAGGTCGTAGTGAGCTGAAGGTCAGAATGCTGTGTCAGGACTCATGGGGCTGGTGGAGAGGGTGCAGCTTATGCTACTTTCCCTATAAAAAGACCTCTTACAGTGGAGTGAAGAGGGCATAAGGACACTGATTTGTAAAAGTTAGGGGTGCATCTGCTAAACAGCCTCTCTGCTTATTCAAACAATGAAGTCTGTAGAGTTGGAGATGGTGGGGGAGGGGGAGGTGGCAGTGGAGCAGGCTGCACTCCCTCTATTTTTATAGCACAGGAACAACTTTTTTTTTTTTTGGAGGGGGGGACAAGTGGCCCCAGTGTCTTTCCATTCAATGGGACCATTTGCAAGAGGCCAGGAGAAGCAGAGGTAAGAATCAGCAGAAGAAGGCAAGTCAGGTATCATCTCCCAGGGCAAGGAAGTGGACAGTGGGATTTCCTGAAGCATCCCCCCAAAACAAAGGCCACTGTGTGATTCAAGGACAAGTGAACAGATGCTGATCATAAAGATAACTTTGAATGTCCATGTGGGCTAACCCAAGAGGCAAGGAACACGAGAGGAAGTCACCACTTACCTGCCTGCACTCCTCCCTCTTTTCAGTCTCCACCCTGGGAATGAAGAAAAAGGTATTATCCCAAATCTCACCTTTTCACCCAAAGCTTTTGATATTTGGGATATAGACATTAAGACCAAGCATGGAGTTCTAGGTTCGAAGCATCTTGGGTTACACAGTGGTCTTTGTTTCTGGGAGATCTTCAGGAAGTACCATCACACATTTTCCTGACCTGCAAGGTAGTTCTGGACTTATTTTCTTCCAGGGACCACCAGTTCTAGTTTCCCTGGGCTCCTGCAAATAGTCCTGTTGGGAAGAAAGATAATCTATGCAAATAATCTTAAGGTACCAGGAAGGGGACTCTTCCCAATTTACAAATCCATGTTATAGCCCAAGTGTTATACTTCATGTTCCCTAGTTCCTCTTAACTCATCCCCAAATCCTCCAAATTTCCTTCGGCTTACTACAGTTGCACAGACGAGGCATATGCTTTCTGGTTTAATTCAATCAGGAGCAAGCTCTGGAGGGGTGAGCAGGCAAGGGTAATGTGTGGCGTGATGGACTACAAGCTGGAGACGTCACCGACATGGCCACGGGCTTCACTTAAGCATTTAATGTCTCCTGTGCCTCAAGGATAATGTGTCCTTGTTTCAGATTGTGTTCTACTTTCTTGATTAAATAATCTAGGGCACTGTAATGTTCTCAATATTCTCTTTTCAACTAACCAGCTCTTAAATTTACCTGTAAAGTCTACTGACTTACTGTTTGCTAATTTGATCATTTTGTCCAGACACAAGAATTTACCTAAAACACTATATACATAATCACTATAAATCTGTCTATAGAAGAAAGAGATCCCGCAGCATTTGGATACATAAATATCCTGTCTTTAAATATAATCCCTGCCAGAGAATGTGATGGTAGAACAGTGAGAAACCTTTCAAGGTTCAATTCCCCAAAGACCAAAGCATCGAATGGTCATAATCAAGAAAGCCCATGAGTCGGCAAAACGTCCTAAGTGAGGGTCGGTTCTAGATAGCAGGTAGCCCAGGAGGCCGAGGAGCCAGGGAGGCCTGCTCCCTGCTGGGCCGCACACACTTAGCAGACTAGATCTCAAGGAGAGGGATGTGGCACTGTGACACAAAGTGATAGAGGCCAGATTTTTTAAAAGATAAAACTCATCCAACTTTGTCCTCACCTTGCAATGGGTCACTCTGGCACACACTGATGCCTGTGACTTCCAGGTTGTCTCGCTGCCTGTGGGCTCTCATACCAGCCTCTAATCCCATGTTTGGGTGAGAAAGGACTCTGAGCATAGGTTCTTCTTGATGGCCTCTGCGCTTTGGAGTTTCCTCACTCTGAAATGGTTTTCTTTCTCTTCCTCATTCTTCCACAGCCTTAGAGACCTGGACCCGGCTGCAGCTCCTCTGCACGGCCTCTGTTTTTCTACCAACACAGGTAGGAAACCCTCCTTGGGGCTCCCTCGGCCCTTCTCTCCTGGTTCCAGAGATCCTTCCACTTGACATGGGACCTAAGCTGAACTAAGAACTGGTGGGCAGGGTGGTGTCTCCCCTGTGTACCCCAGCACCTGGCAGAATATCTGAAACTTGGTGAGTACTGGGTTGGAGGAACAGATGAAGGACTCAGAAAAGCATCCTTGGAATCTAATGATTAAACTCCTCCTCACGATGGCCCTGTTGGAGAAGTGAGAAACAAATGTGACTGGTTTCATGTGAACAATAGGAATGCTGCTACATCATTTGTTCTATATCACACAAGCTTCTCTCTTAGCTCATCTTCCTCTCAGGGGAAGAAATTGCAGGGAGGTAGGTGATACCAGGACGTAGAGTCAGCAGAGTTCTTCTTGACCAGGCACGTAGGCAGTGATTGGGGTTGGACCACTGAAGTAACTCATGAAGTTCAGAAAACATGGGAGAAAGAGACCTAGAAGGAGCTTTACTTCTGTGAACATATTTCAGGTTCTTCTACTAAGAACATGCTACAAAGAACAGGTGTCATTGTTCCCTCTAATTATAGAACCTTTATACAAATAACACTCGGCTGGTAGTTCAATTTGAGCAATTATGCTGCAATTTTTAACCTGACCATAGGAGTCTAGTAGAAATTAGTTTATAATATTTGAGTGGAAATGAAGAAAAAATTGAAATATTGGCAAATGATTTTCTTGTCCACATGGTAATTTGTTAGAAAAAGGACGCAGGGACTTCTAAGCCATCATCTTGTCATCTCACTTGTATTCGTTGTAGTGTAGGAACAGAATTACGATGGCACTGTGAGTTAGGATAGCCGATGTAGGCCTTTTCCAATGTGTTGATGTAATCGACCACCCAGATACACCCAGGTCTAGAGTTGCGGAAAGGTCAGCACCAGGAAGGAGAAAAACCAATCTCCATAAAACTGACTGGCTTGGTGTGGTGGTGCACACCCGTAGTCCTTGTATTTGGGAAGCTGAGATGGTAGGATTACAGGTTCAAGATTAGCCTCAGGAACTTAGCAAAACTCTCAGAAATTTAGAGAGAGTCTGTTTTGAAATAAAATAAATAAATAAATAAAAAGGGCTGGTAGTATAGATTAGAGGTAAGATGCCCCTTGGTTCAATCACTAGTGCCAAATAAATAAGTAAATAAATAAAATAAAATAAGAAATGGCTTTGTGTGGGTTAGGAAGTGGCCATATCCTTTATATAAAAAGTCAAAAAATAGGAAAGTATCTATTTTAACTTTCATATTTTAGTTCAATTTGTTTATTTGCCTGAGACCAGAGTTTTCTTGCTCATGCAGAGACTGATATTCCTTTTCATTAAGTACAAACTGAAAAAAAGACGAAGAAAAAATAATTTCAACAGAGTAGGAGCACTCTCGAAACCTAATATAATCCAGTTGTGGTGGTGCACACCTGTAGTCCTAGTTCTTGGAAGGCTGAGACAGGAGGATTGCAGGTTCAAGGCCAACCTCAGCAACTTAGCAAGACCCTCTGCAACTTAGTAAGATCATTTAAAAATAAAATTTAAAAGTTAAAAAAAATATTATAATATTTCCAAATGAACAGACTGCAGGCGCCCTTCAGCTTGATTACTGAAGCAGCTCTCTGAACAGCCGTACCACATCTACTGGGACTTCTCTCTAACCTTCCCTCCAAGTTGCATGAAAAAAATGTTTTTCCCTTTTAAATTGTGAAAACTTTCAAGTATGGAACATAGCAGATACTTACAATCCCAAGCACTCAGATCTAATGTCCTACAATTTGGAAAATAAGTGTTAGATCCTTCTGAGTTTTCTTAAAAGCAAAATGTTGGAGTCCATTAAAATCAAATCCCTTCCTTCTCATGGGTATTTACACTTCAAGGATTTAGATACATTATTTCCATGTATGTTCTATGATTTATATATTTTATTATATTTATTATATGTTATGTGTTACGATATGCACGTGCATGATGCATACAATGTGTAATTTTGATGTTCAGGGTTTTTTTTTTTTGGTGTGATACTGGGGATGGAAGCCAAAGACATCCTATTTTACCTCTTAGCTACACCCTCAGCCCTGTTTTATTTTTTTGGTTTGAAAGAGAATCTAAGTTGCCAAGGGTCTCCCTGAGCTGCTGAATCTAGCCTTGAACCTGGAATCCTCCAGTCTCAGCCTCTGGCATGGGTCACCACATCCAGCTCAGCTTTTCGCATAACATTGTATATTGAGATTTATTCATATATATATGTATGCATGTATACACATATACACATGCATGTGCTTCATCTTGTGCAGCAGGGTTTCTCTACAGTGATGCTGTAGTATGAATGTGGTTTCCCCCCTCTGAAACCCCTGCTGACATTTAATTTCTATCATGAGATATTAAAAGCTGGGACCAGGTAGGCTTTTATAAGGGGATTAGGGGTCTACCCTCATGAATAGATTACTGCATTCCTACAATTAATACATTAATGGGTTAATGCCTTATCTTGAGATGTGCTGTCTTGCCGTCATTGTTAATGGGCTAGTGTTTTATCCTGAGGGTGAGTCTCACCACATGATGCTCCACGTGGCCTTGGGACTCTGCGATCACTTAACCTTGGACCAAAACCTTGAGACAAAATAACCCCTTTCCATCATAACATACCTGCCTATGGTATTGTGTCACCCGAAACAGAAAACAGGCTAAGACAAGTGGAAATCAGCTCACTGGCTATGGGGATTAATTTGCTATGTCAATTGGAGGATGTTTTTGGATACAATTAACATTTAAATTGATAAACTCTGGTAAAGCAGATTGCCCTCCAGAATGTGGTTGGTCCTCGTTCAGTCAGTAAGAGGCCCAAATAAAACAGTCAGCTTCCATGACAAGAGGAGTCTTCAGCAGACTGGCTCCAAATTGTATCAATGCCTCTCCTAGGTCTCCAAGCAACCCAATCCTCACTTCCAACGTGGGTTGCCAGCCTCCATGATTGTAGAAGCCAATTCCTAATGGAAATCTCTCTTTCCAGATATACCTGCTATTGGTTCTGTTTCTCTGGAGAATGCTGACTAGTATACCAGTGTATTGGGTGAAGACAAGCTTATCCCCAAGTGGCTGTACTGATGCACACTCATCATTGCAGGCAATAGATTTCCTATTTCCCACATCCTTGTTAGATCTAAGGGTGCTGCTGGTCAATTAGATTTTTTTTTTCTTTCAGTCTGATGAGTATGGAACTGAAATGTTATTTTAAATGGTACTTCACTGATTCATAATGAGCATCTTTCTACGATTTAGGGATAATTCAACACTCTTCTATTTTGGGCCTATTTGTTTATTTGAACTATTCACCCTGTCCGTATATCTGTGTAAGAATGATTATACATATTGGACAATCTGCTTTAAAAGCTATGCGCATAAAGGATGATTGTTCCCTTACCTATATGTATATATTGCTTATAACATCCAGTTTTTAATTGCAATATGGTTAAATTTGTCAGTATTTGCCGTGACAGTGCTTTTTGAGTCCTGTAAAGGTATTTTTCCATTCTTCATATCATCAATAAAATGCACTATAATTTCACAAACATTTTTCTCTGTGACACCTGATGATTTATCAAATCTGAATACAATAGGATACTAGAAAATAAAAAAAATAAAGCGAGTAAACCATAATTATGCTTATCAACATAGATGATCTTTCTGACTTTATTTAGACTCTACCAGGTCTTTAAACTAGTCCGTTTTCGGTTCCAGGATTCAGTGCAAGTTCCCACATCACACCTTTTTGTCATATCTCTTTGGTCTCCCTCAATCTTTTGTGGATTCTCCCAGCTTTTGTTCGTGAAAATGAAACTGATACCCATGAAGTGCATTAGTCCATTTTGATTTGGGGCCATTTCCCTCAATTTAGGATACTTGTTTCAGAATTGTCTATGAGTACCTCTGAGAAATCAAGTCTTACATGGGGCAAAGTGTTTAACTTCCACTTCTTTTTCTAGTTTAAGTAGGGATCTTATATTATAATTTTGAGATAATTCTTCTTTTCTAAAATTAACACTTTTTTTTTTTTTTACTAGAAATTCCTCTGGAAGCACTGCTGTACTGGTATCTCACAAATCTTGTTAGTGGTATTTTCATAATCTTCATTCAGTTCAGAATATCTTTAAATTTTACTATATATTTCCTCTTTGACTCAGGAGTAATTATCAAGAGCAGTATTGAATAGCTAAATATTTATAGATTTTCTGGATATACTTAGGTTTTTCATTTCTAATTTTAATTCTAGGCTTGATAAAATAATTAGTATGGCTTTTGTTATTTTAAATTTGTTAAAGTTTGTTTATGACCAGAGTATGTTCTGTCTTGATCAATATTTCATGTTCACTTAAAGTAAAAGGTGTAATCTGCTGTTGCCAATGAAGTATCAATAAAGTCAGTAAGACCATCTATGTTGATAAGCATAACTATGGTTTACTCATTTTCTTTTTTATTTTCTAGTATTCTATCATATGCAGATTTAATAAATCATCAGTTCAAGTTGTTTGCCCAGGTTTTCTATATCATTATTTATTCTATTAATTACAGAGAGAGAGGAATATTGACTCCAATGTTAATTGCAGATTTGTCCATTTCTCTCTTAAGTTCTCTCAGTTTTTGCTTCATCAATTTTGAAGGTTTTTTTTTTCACACACATTTATTGTTGCTGTATCTTCTTGGAGAATTGATTCTTCTTTGAATTGTGTAATGTACTTCTTTGTCTTTATGATATTAGTGTTTACATGGAATATTTTTTCCAGTTTTTACTTTTCACTTAATTATGTCTATATTTAGATATGTTTTTGCACGTAAGTGCAAATTGTTTTTACCCAATATAACAGCGGTTCTATTGGTTTGTTTAGACCAGGCACTATTATATAATCACTCATATCCTTGGATTAAAACATACCATATCATTAGCTATTTTCTATTCATCTTTGCTTTTTTAAAGAAATCTTTTAATTTGGGGTTGTAATAGCATTTTTGTGATTAAAGTTTTATTTTTACTTTGCAGTTATTTATCTCTTTTCAGTTTTTTAGGTAGTTACCTTTGAGCTTAAAATGTGGGTGTTCACATAATGAGAGTCTATTTTCAAGTAACTTTGTATCTCTTCATACATCATGTGAAAGTCTTACCACTGTATTTTCCAAATCCTCCTTTTAGTCATTTGTGATTTCATCACCATACGGTTTACTTTTACATAATTTTTGCATACCTAATAGTGCTAAATTTTTGCTTTTCATGGTTACCATTCAAAGCAACTACAAATAAAAAATAAGGGAAAGAAAATAAATTATACATCACCTTCATTTACTACATTTTTTTCGTTTTGTGATTCAGGTTTCCATCACATATTATTTTGTCTCAAACTCGTAAAGCTGGCTTAACCTTTGTTTCAGGGTATGTCTGCTGCCAATGAACTGTGTCTTTCATTTGCAGAATTTCTATTCTGTATTTTTCTTACAGTGTCCATTTCTTTGCTGATATTATTCATCTGATTGTTCATATTATACACCTTTTCTATTAGAAACTTTAATGTATTAGTAAGCTATTTCAAATTTCCAGGCAAACAGTTACAAGATCAGTATCAAATCTGAGTCTGGTTTTGTTTGTTGTTTAGTCTCATGAGCATTTATTACTTTTTAAAGTTTTTATTTACTATTTTTAGAAGATGTCTATTTTACTGTAGACAGGTATTATAGACAATCGTTGTACGCACTTTGCCTTTTTTTTAGCCTTTTGTGTGGTCAAAGGATCAGGAAAGTGTTTTGTAAAGGATCAAGTAGTAAATATTCTAGGCCTCCTGAGTCATGCGGGCTCTATAGCTGTGCTGTTCTCTCACAAAAGCAGCCTTAGACAATATGTCAAACGGTGGAGTGGCCAAGCCTTCATGAAACCTCACCAAGTAGTCAGTGGGCTAGATTTGGCTTGTGGGCCATGTTTTCATGATCCTTTACTTGATCAGGAGTTGAGTGGGCTTGACATTTCTTGTTGCTAGGGTGATCTTCAAAGCATCACAGGCTTTAAATTCTCTTAGAAGTACCTTGAATTTAATCTGGAGGCCAGTTTTCTAGAAGTTTCTTCTCTACACCTGTCCCTCCTGCAACCTTGAGCCCCTTCTTATCCCTGATCTTCAGTGACAGTCCGCCTCCTGCACCTTTCCCAGCAGTGTGTAAGCCTTACTTATTAGTAATGCCTACTACCTGATTTGGGGTGGATGGAGTCCTCTGAATAACTCTCTTTTAGTCAGCATTTTGTCACTGTGAACAAAATACCTGACAAGAAGAGGATTCTGTGCATGGTCAGCCAGCCCTATTACTGTCAACTTCAAGTGAGGCAGAACATCATTATGGCAGAAGGATCGTGTGGGGGCAGCCCATGTCATGTGGCATTTGACACTCACAGGCTCTGACCTTTTTTGGTCAAATATGACCCTTCCGCCCTAGGAAAACTGGTGAGTCAAGAAGCGGGTCCACAGCAGCCTTAATGTTTTACTGCCTTACCCTCCTCCCCCAGCAACCGGTGACGAGATCTGCTCCCATTGGCTCCCGCCCCAGCTTTACCTCCTTATCTAGCATTCCTATATAAACTCTTGCTTGTTTGAATAAAGCTGAGATCCTGCAGTGCCTGATCTCTGACTAGACTTCCAGCGGCTGGGTGCAGTTTCTTGGGGGGTTATCTCGACTCCTTGGGGTGGTGGGCCCGGCGGTCGACACTCTCCTTCTCGCTTGGCTCCGGCAGGCAAGGCGGCTGGTCCGCTTGGTCTACCCCGTGTTGCATAGGACGCAATGTCATCGGGCTGAAGAAAGCTGCTCAAGAGAGGGAGACATGCATCCAGTGACTGACTTCCTGCCACAGTGTCTTATCTCCCAGGAATCCATTCGTCTACCAGTGGATGAACCCACTGATGCTGTCAGAGCCCTCGTGACCCAGTCATTGCCTCAAAACCCCATCTGGAACCTTGTTTTCAGCACAGCAGCTTTTGGCGGACATTTCAGATGCAGACCATAATACCCTCAGCCTGGGACAGCTCATACTTCTGGTCTCTGGGTATCCACAAGAGCTCTTGCCGGCTTCTCCAGTCGGAATTCTGGGCTCCATGTACATTTGCTGCCCCTTCTCCAGAGCTAGAAGCCTGTTCTGTTCCCTTCTCCCATCTGTAAGGCACTTTTGTTGCTTATTTTACCTCCAACAAATTAAGACTTTTTTGTGCTGGGAAATGGGGAAGGATTCAGCGTGGCTCCTTCCAGGGAAGTTCTGCTGGGTTCCACAATCTCCCTGTAGCATCTGATGGAGTTTATAATGAGATTTCTGCAAGAAGGTGCACCCCCTCCCCATCTGATATTCCTGGGTGGCACAAGCTCCCATCGGCCTGCTGCTGGCCTTCACCAATGCATCAGCAATGCAGGCAGAATGTTACTTACCAGGGTCCAGGTGCACTGACTCAGGTCAACAGGTGTGGGGTCTTCCCTCTTCCTCTGGATACCAGTTTCCTCCCAGACCTGGAACTTATTTGGTTGTTTCATGACCTCAACTCTGATGGGTACAACTAAATCAGGAACTTGATGTGCCCGGTGTTGTTCTTGTCCTAACAACTTGAGCAAGATTCTTCCAGGCTCTCTGCACCCCTGCGCAGAAGTGGAGATGCCAGCACTCTTAAACTCTTAAAGCTTTATATTCATAATTAGATCTTTTATCAACTTCATACTTTGTTGTTCTTATTTGTGTTAGAGATCCACCACAATCCTTAGCACAATTCTTTTCTTAGCACAATTCTTTTCTTAGCACAATTCTTTTCCTTTTACATCATGTCTTGTCTCTTTCTTACAGTTTACACAACTTACAATCATCTTTTTAATGATTTGAAGATTGAATAATTTAAATATTTGATGTGAGTATTTTACAATTTTGAGTTCCTCTGACACCAGCACTCCTGTTTTCTGTAAGATTTTTCACAGAGGATTATTCCATGTGTTTTTTTTAAATTTTGAAGTGGTAATTGTTTTGTATGTGTCAATACCACAAAGCCTCAATGGGTGAAATATCCGTCCATTTAATTTTAGCTTTTCATTTAATTCTTCCAGATGGCCTGGCAACATCACTGGCCTAGGACCAATTTTTATATTAATCCCTCTAATTATATTTTCTCTCACCTCATGTGTATTATAAATTTGGATTCTGAACTCAGATGAGATTCTGGTATGGAGTTTTAATTTCTCCTAGAAGATACATTTTCAGAAGTGAGGCCAAGCTGAGCTGCTCCCCTTTCTCCATGGGCAGGGTTTATCTGGGTCTCTTCCTCTGGATTTTCAGCCCTCCCGGAGTTGATCTTCTTCCCACAACTAGATCACTGATTAGTCATACAATAATCCCAAGGGCAGCTGCTGAGCCAGCTCAGGTCTGGCCTCTAGCTCTCTGCTCCACTGCTGCTGGGCCTGCCTGGCCATATTTCTTTCTTGAAAACACAGCCTTGTTTAAAAATGCACATATACACTACTTCAATAATTTTTTAAAGAAGAATATATTTGAAACATTTCAGCACAGATGGGGTGATGCCCAGGGTGTTGCAGCCTGAGCTCTGTCCTGGCTATGTTCCCACTCCCTCCTGTAGCTCTATCTATCGTCCCAGGCCCTCCATCATGGGCAGGCACTGTTAACATCTGAGCACTTGCTGGGCCCACATGCCATATGCCACCACTGTGAGGACTTTGCTCCCCCTGCTTCTGCTTGGATAGATGCAAAATTTGAAAGCACTCCTCTGGAGTGCTATATTTAATATACCTTGTGCATACTCAACTCGATCCCTGCTTCCTAATCTCTTCCTCCCACCAAAGTTAGACTTAGGAAGCTCCTAAAAATATACAAAGCTATGCTTCCGATGCAACTACTGCCCGGGTTTTCTGGGAGTCATGGTTTTTTCCCTTTCACTCTGTCACCTCCCAAAATTGTGCCCTACCTTGACCCTGCCCTGTGTGATGTTGGCTGGACATGGAAAGAGGTTAGAGATTACTGCAGAAAGACATAGACACCCAGACTAGACCTGCAGGAAGTCTAGGAGCCCGTGCACTTTTTCAGTGACTCACAGGAAGACCTCCTGCAGCCCCTCAGCTGCTCTGGGCTCCTGCTTGCTTCCCAGCAAAAGGTAGTAAGAGATGCTCACCAAGTTTTATGAAGTGCATGGTATAAACAGGCGAAAAGACACCAAGAAGCACTGACAGCCACCCTTGTTAATCAACGTGCAAACTCAAGCCTTCTTGCCCTTTCCCTGAAATGACAGCTTATTTTCGTCACTGCCATTTGCAGCACGTATTTCTTAAGCCATGGACTATATAAGAAAGAAAGTTGTTTTTCTTTTCTCTGTGGGCACTCATAGCTGCCTGATTTTTCTTCCAGGTTTTCTCATTTACAGATCAGGTGGAGGGGATGATAGCTTCGAACTGATTAGCATATAGTAAAGATCTCTCCACATACATACAGACACACTGAGAAGGGACACTTCCCTCAAAGTCATTGGGACATTAATTGTCATGTCCCTCAGTCATGCAAGACATGTCCTCTGGTTCTTTAGATCAGGATCTGCAGCCCATGACACCAGGATCGCTTCCCAACAGTGCTATCCTTGGGCATGGGAAGAAGATGGGAGATGCAGAGGTCTGAGCAGACTTCAGAATATTTCTAACTTAAGAAAGAATGCTTTAGACACAGACCCACACCTGTTTCCTCTGCTCATGACCCACTGCTGTGTGCTATAGAGAGCGTTCATACACTGCCCCTGGATGGTATGAGCCAACAAGAAAGGGCCCCAGTTGGTCTCAGCAGACATGGCAACCACGATCACTGTCATCATAGCATCCTGGCCTGTCTGAAAGGCCAGGTCCAGTGAATGGGAGCCTTAGCCAAAGTGCATGTCATAGTGATAAAGGGCAATCCTAGGGTTCCCTGGGAGTCTCCCCGGGCAGGAGACTAATCTCACAGGCCTGTGGGCATCAGAGGCAGCAGGGATGGCACACGCCCAGGAAGAAACATGAGACGGCCAGAGAATGGGAACTACAAGCAGAATCTTCAGGCTAGAGCACTAGAGGGGCTGGGGTAGGAACAAGCTGGGAGAATGAGAGAGCCTCACATCCAAAATCTGCCTGGATCAGCAATTTTCAAGGGGAGATTCTTAGATTCCTAGACAATGAGTGCAGAACCACAAATATGTGGCCAACCAAATACCTCCTGCCAGATGTGCAAGTGTCCAAGATTTCGTCTTCAGAAGGCCTGGGGGCAGTTCTTATTAAACAGATTTAAATTTGTCATTTTTTAGTTGATATATCACAAAAGTAGATGTGTACACCTGTGACTCAGCCAAAATAATATAACCAACATTTCAGAATTATAGTTCCTGGGCTTTGATCATTTGATGGAATTTTTAGGCTATGTGGAGCTGCTAGTTGCAGGATTCTAGAAGCAAAATTATATGTCATGTGAACATAACAGATGAGCACTATCAAATTCTACACATATCAGCTGGGTGTGGTGGCACATGCCTATAATCCCAATACTTGGGAGACTGAGACAGGAGGATCACAGGTTCAAGGCCAGGAACACTCAGTAACTTAGCTGCACCTTGTTTAAGAATATGAAATAAAACAGGGCTTGGAATGTAGTTCAAAGGTAGAAAGGCCCTGAGTTCAATCCCCAGTACAGGAAAACAAAAAACAAAAACCTACTGGAAGCCGGGCGTGGTGGTACATGCTTGTAATCCCAGCATTTGGGAGGCTGAGACCAGAGGATCCACGTTTGTGGCCAGCCTCAGCTACCTAGCGAGGCCCCCCGCAACTTAGGGAGACCCTGTTTCAAAATAAAGAATAAAGAAAATAGAGCTGGGGGTATAGCTTGGAGGTAGAATGCCCCTGAGTTTAATCCCCAGTTAAAAAAAAAAAAAAAAAAAAAAACCTACTAGAAATGTTCATTCTTTTGAAATATAGCCCACTCAGAATTACTTCTTAAATAAAGGGGTTTTTGTATCCTTTTAAAATCATCTTTGAGTATAAACATGTGTATTTCAAATTTTACTTATTATTTGGTTATTATTATTATTTTAATTATACAAATGTATTATTTAATTATACAAATGCAATATGTATGTGGCAGTTTGGATTTAGAATGTCCCCCTAGACCTCAGGTCATACACAAAGCAGCCCTGTTGGAGGCGGGTCTTGGTTGCTAAGGAGGAGTCCTTGGGGATGTGGCCTTGGGGATTATATACTGTTCACCCTTCCCTTGCTCACTCTCTTGCTTCCAGCCTCATTGATGTTAGAGCAGAGTCCTATACTTGCCCTGAGCTCCACAGACTTCATCTGTCTAATATGGGCTGAACCCCTGAAATCTCCAGAGCTGTGAGCAGATGAATCTTTCTTCCTCTAAATTGTGGTGGTCAAGTGTTTTTGGTTACAGCACTGTGGAGCTGACTAAAATAATGTATATACAGTGTACAAGGATCAAATAAGGTTAGTTAACATTTCCATTCCCTTAAAATTTTTTTAATATACTGTTATTGGTGCATTATAATCTCACATCATAATTAAGTTCAGAGTGATAGGGATGCACATGCATACAGCAGTTGGTGAGCTTCCCCTCAGCTTCTACTCCATTCGCTTGCCTTTCCTGTACATGATACTGAGATTGGCATTGATAATTTCATATATGTCTATAGACTAAATGTAAGTGTTTCCTTCATCAAAATCATATCCTGTCATTTGAAGCAAACTGGAAGATATTGTTTTAGGTGAACATAAGTCAGACATAGAAGGACAAATACCACATATTCTCTCTTAGGTGAGGATGCTTTAAAAAGTCAATCTGTGTTATGTTACATATAGAATGTCCCCTAAAGAGCTCATGGGTTAATGTTTAGAGTTGATAGAATTGAGCCATGAGGGTTGTAATCTCATTCATAAAAAAATCCATTGTAATGGATCTACTGGGTAGTAACCTAGACTGGTAGGGTGTATCTGAAGAAGGTAGATCACTAGGGGTATGATCTTGGGGGATGCACTTGTGTCTTTGAATCCCCCTGCTTATTTTTTGTTTCTAGCCCCCATGATGTGAGAGGAGAGATCTTTGCTTTCTCCTTCTCTTTGCTTCTCCCCACCATGCACTGAATTCTGCAGACCCAGCCTCGCATGGACTGAATCCCCAAATCTCTAAAAACTGCAAGCAAATAAATCTTCTTTCCCCTAAGTTATGTGGCTAGTTGTTGTTTTGGATTATATCAGTAAGGATGTTGACTGAGACAATCTGATTGGAGAGTGCTTGTGAGTAGAGGCTGGGAGGGGTGGAACACATTCTAGTGCTCTACAGCATAGGGAGGTGTCTACAGTTTACAATAACATATTGCATACTGTATGAATAATTAGAAGAAAGCAACTTGAAGGATCCAAAAATAAAGAAATGAGGAGATGGGATTGTCACCCTGATTTGATCTGTCCACATTGTATATATGTATTAATTTATCACACAGCACTTCATAATCATGTACCATTTTATGTGTTAACTCATCAAATTTCATGTTTGAAAAAGATTCCCATTATCGTAATTCTCATTCCACTTTCACGTCACTTGAAGTCTTAATCTTGGAATATTGTGTAACAGTTCATGGGCAGACTTTCTGTGACCCAGAAAGTTCAGGATTATAGAGGCCTGGAAGATGAGGAAAACAACTACAACAACAACAACAAGACTAGAACCACTTGGATACTACAGATACCCAAAGTCAGCAATACTCTAGCCCTGGGTGGAGGAACACTGGGAAGAGAAGGGGTATAGAAGCTTAATTTGCAATTAGAAACCATTGAATAAAAATAAGCAAGCTGGGCATGGTGGGGCAGGCTTATAATCCAAGTTCTTGGGAGATTGAGACTGGAGGATCTAAGTTCATGGCTAGCTTCAGCTGCTTAGTGAGGCTCTCTGCAACTTAGTGAGACCCTGTTTCCAAATAAAGAATAAAAAATAGGCCTGGGGGTATAGCTCAGAGGTAGACTGTCCCTGGGCTCAATTCCCAGTACCACAAAAAAAAGCAAGTGGGGTGATGGAAGCCCACAGAGGGTGCTGAATAATTATCTGTCTGAAAAGGGGACAGTATGCAATAAAGTTGGAATAAATGTAACAATATTTCTTTATGTCGAAACTCTATGATTACAAGAAAATACTTTTTTAGAAAATTTCAAACAGTAAAATTATAAGGAATTGTAACATTGATATAAGATATTTTCATGAGGAATATGTGTTTCAGTGCATTGTATCAGCTTTGTTTTATAAATGTCTGAGTTACAAAGGAAACAGTTATTTTTCTGTCATATTTTTTTTAAAAAAATAAATTTTTCAAGAAGTAGCCTAACCAATATCAAAACACCATGAAAATATATGGCAAAATATGAACCAGGTATGGTGGCTCCTGCCTTTACTCCCAGTACTTGCGAGACTTACTGAAGGGGATTGTAGATTCGTGGACAACTTCAGCAACTTAGTGAACTTTCAGCAACCTAGGGAGGGAGGTCCAGTTTCAAAACAAAAAATGAAAAGATCTGGGTAATTAGTGCAGAGGTAGAATGCCACTGGGTTCAATCCCCAATATCATACACATGCATACATACACACACGCCCCCCCCCCACACCACACACACACACACAGCAAAAAATGATAAAATTAACATGCAACATATTTAAAGGTTATAATTAAAAATTTATTGAAGACATATTTGGGAAATAATAAAATATTCTTATATTTTTAAAGGACGTTAAAAGACAACAGAAAATAAAAATGTAATCACAAAAGTAGATGAATATATTTTCCACATTATTTAGCAGAAAAATAAAAATAAAGTAAAAATTTGATGGTATTTATCATATACTCATATACTCATAATACTCAGTATTGGCAGAGTTATCATGAGATGGATGTATTTTAGTGATAGTAATTGGTCCTTTTTGGAAAATTACTTGGAAATTATGTAGCAAGAACCTCTCAGGCTCTCTCTTTGAACTAGTAATTTCAATTTCTGAAATATCATCATATCATGTATAATGATTGAGAAAATAATCTCTAGATAAGGGGTTTTTGAAAAGTTGGTATAAAGTTAGCTTGTAAATAACCTACTGAGGCTCAACAACAGGACTTGCTATAAATAAAATGTGAAAATTCAAGTAGCTTTTGTAAATACTTGGCATATGAGCAGTGGTTTTGCAATATGCTAAATGATAAGAAAGAATAAAATTTCATGCACACTAACTTCTGTAAAACATTCTCAGAAATCAATGCTTGGCAAAATATGTTAGTAATAAGTGTTTCTGCACTATGAGATTATATGTACATTATTTTTTCTTTATGTTTTCTGTATATTCTAGACTTTTTAAAGGAATTGTTCCTCACTTCTGTAACAAAAGGAAATTTAAAAATTATATGTCTATCCCCTGTACTAGAGCCTTAATTTTAATTAAGATTTTACAATTCCTTGGAATTCTTCGAACTCATTATGTCATATGCTTTATTCAATGGCTGTCAAATACGACAATAGCATCTGCGCTCTGCCCGATCATACTTGACTGGTGTGGGACACAGAGGGCTTCGTTTGTTGCTTCAAGAGGAAGGATGACAGGAGAAATTGTCATCTTGTCACATTCTAACAGTACTACATTTTCGGTATCAAAATGGTTTCCCCAAAGGAAAACATGAAAATGAAATTTTCCTTTTAAAAGCCACTGGAGAGTGTGGCGAATCACCCGGGGCTGCTTGCTTGGGTGGTGGGATGGCAGGGTTTTCTGTGAGTGCTGCCCTGCAGGACACGTGCTAATGAGATTTCACGGGCCTGCTGGGCAGCAGGAGGTTTGCCACTGTGCTGATCTAGTAGCAGCTCCAGCATTCCCTGTGCGAGCCCAGGATGGCCTCTTCTGGGGGCTCGCACAGGCCTCCCTGCCTGTGTTTGTTATCCTCATCATGCATGTGCTCATCTATGTTCATGCTACTATTTTCCTTCCAAAATGACAAGAAGGCAAGAGCCAAGGCAGCATCTGGATATCTATGGGGCGTCCCCTGCCATGTATTTAAGCAGGACGCCACATACACTTAGCTATCCCTAGATGTCCCCAAGGGATGTTACCAGGACCACCCAGGCTACCAAAGTCCACAGATGCTCAAATCCATTCTATAAAATGGCCTAGTTTTTCATGAAACATATGCACATCCTTTCACATGCTGTAAGTCTTCTCCAGATTACTTATAGTACCCAACACAATGTAAAGAATTGCTTCCTTGACTAGGCAATAATGAACTGTACCAGTTCAGTAAAGGCACATCTGTTTTATTTCTAATATTCGCAGTTAGACACAAAGATGTAGACCCCACAGATATGGGGGCTGGCTGCATTTGGAAGTAGCTGACCACATATATCATTTATGTTTTGGGGAAGGGATGCAATGAGAAGATTCCAGGATATGTTACTCAGAATTTAGGTAGGAAATAGTTCTTTCAATATCTTAATGTAGATATTTAGCTCCATATGTGATTAACATGGAGTTTGATGAACAGTGGGAAACTGCTACTATCTCTAGTTTTGAAAGAATGAAGATGCATATATGTTCACACATCAGAAATCTCAGTATGGTAAAGATGTCAATCCTCCCAAAACTGATCATAGCTTCAAAGTAATCTTAGTCATCATAGTCAGAAGTTTTTCTTTGGAAATCAACAAGATGACTATGAAGTTTATATGAAAATTCAAAGGACCTAGAATGGCCAACATCATTGTGAGCAATATCAAAGTTGGAAGACTTACAATTGCTGACTTCAAGAGTCACTAAAAACCTGGAGTAATCAGGAGAGTGGTGTGGGCGTAAGGATAAAAGATCGATGCAGTGAATAAAAGGCCCATAAGTACACTCTCATTAATACGATCAATTGATTTCTCATAAAGGTGTCAAAGCAACCTAACAGGGAAATTAATGCTGTTTTTAAAAACGGTGCTGGAATAATTGGATGCACACAGTGAGGAAAGACACTGATGTAATCCTAATGCCTCACAGAATTCAAAAGGAATCTGAATTTACAAGGGAAGTCACCAGGTTTGACAGGAAGAACTGAAATTTATGAAGTTCATTCAGTAGATCAGGGAAGACAGGACAGGGTGTCCACATTTGAGGGGCGGAGGTGACAATAGAGAGAGGGAAGAGGTAGTTATCAAGAAGTAAAGCAGAGGAGCAAAGACCAGGGGAAGAACAATAATTTGCAACTCAGAAGACAGGGCTGAGGGTTGGGTCCTCCTTTTTATAATAAACTTTAAACATTTGTAAGATAACAGGAGGAAGAGGATGTGGGGTAAGATTGCTGAGAGGGCTCAGTGAGCCCCAATAGAAAGCAGGAGATGGTATCTGTGTGAGGCTTGTGCAGCCTGCAGAAGAAAAAGGCCACATCTGCCTCCCAGTTAGCAGGAAAGAAGGAGCAAAAGGGAGAAGAGCTTGGGCTGAGTTGTGAACAACTTTGCATGAGGAATAGAGAAACCATCGGCAGTCCACTCCTAACTCCATTGGTGCAGTAAGTGAGGAGGAGCAGGGATTAGAACAGGAAGCCACCAGGGTGATGCCTCACTTAATGGACAGGGCCCTGATGTGACCAGCACCCTGAACCCTGATTCTCCAGGAGCAGCGAAGGAAGAAGGAATAACTTTAATGTGAACTGCTTATAATCTATTGTTAATCACTCAAGATGCTGGTAGACATCCAGTGGGGTGCTGTCCACTTGTTCATTTGATAGTCATCAATTATCAGTACCATACTATGTGACAGATGCTTTTTAGGGCACTGGAAATGCGTGCGTAGAAAAGGTGGGTGGCCTTTCTTGTAAAGTCTCCATTTATGGAGGGCACAGAGGTGGGAAATGATTGACATAAGGGAAAAAACGGAGAAAATGATGTGAAGGGAAATAAGTACCCCTCCCCTAACACACACACACACACACACACACACACACACACACACACACACAGATGGGGAGTGACTGAGAGAGGTCTCCTTCTGAATGGCCAAAGATGCCTCTCAGAGAAATTCACATTTCATCCAAGACTTGATAAGGAGAGGTGGGAGGTGCAGACCTGACACAGAAAGTGTGTGCTTGGCTGGAGCTCAGAGAGTGTGGTCCAGCAGTCCCAGGTAACTTCTGAGAGGTCAGGCCAGCTGGGCTCTGGCCCAGCACATGAACAAACAGGGTAAAAGGTCACAGGGTGTTTTCAAGAGGAAGCGACACCTTGGGGAGGCAGGTTTGGAAAGCACCACTCTGCTGAACTGTATTGAAGGAGATTGAGGAATGCCAGAGCACAACTAGGGTGCTTGCTTAGGAAATGTACAGAAGTTGAGAAAAGGCATGGCTTTTCTCATAGGAAAATCTTGTACCTCCATTATATTCCATATCCCTAATTTGTTTGCTGGTGGTTTGGTTGGATAAAACTCTAAAAACTAAGGAATCAACCATTGCTAGGGGTGAACAGAGAATATACAACAGTAAGATTTAAAAGATTAACTAGTTCCACCATAGTCTACATTTTTTTCCTGAAGATATAACTCATACATGCAATGCATTTATTTTCCAGAAAACTGAGAATTATATAGTGAGTCCCAAGTATAGGATTTGTGGCAGAAACTTCAGAAATGACGATTGGTTATTCACAATTTAATACAGGATTGTGTCACATAAATTGTTCATTTTATAACATAATGTTTTCCAGTTGCATCCATTTCCCTGCAAAGAACATGATTTTGTTCTTCTTTAGAACTGAGTAAAATTCCATTGTGTACATATCCCATAGTTTTGTAATCCATACACAATTATATCAAGGTCACTCACTGAACTGAACTTGAGAGGGAGGGAGGACGAGGGAGCGGGGTGGGAATTGGGGGAGGGGTCAGATGAGAAATGTGTGCACATTTATCTTTATCAATTTATACCTAACAAAGATATATACATACAAAGCACGAATTATTACAATTAAAAAAAATTGTTCATTTTAAACCAGAACATGAGCTGTGCAATACCTATGAGTGAATATTTTACATATAATTATGCAAGAGCTTATGCAGTCAGGGAATTAAAAATAAGGGTCGAACAAATCACAAAAACTAGACTCTTGGTGAAAAATCAAAATGATTTCAGAATTTTTTTCCTAAATGAAAGGCTTTCCAAAGTACCCATGTGATATAATTTTGTTTATTAAAAGTAGCTTTTATTTAGCTAGCTACCATAAGGAGCATCAGCTTATTTTATCTTATTTTCTACTTGTTTTACCTAGAGTCATTCATTTTAATTTTATTTTCCATGTATAACTTTCCCTTGGAGATAGCTGACCCCATTACAATATATTAAAAAGTCAGCTTGAAAAAACTGGTATGTAACAACCAGCTATTTGTTGCCTAAACTTTTTTTTAATTTTGAGATAATTATAAATCCTCATGCAGTTGTAAGAAATAATAGAGTGATCTCATGTTCCCTTTATTCAGTTCCTCCCAGTGTTAACATCTTGAAGAACTGTAGCATGGTGTCCAGTCAGGATGCCGACCTTGATACAACCACCTCTCTTATTCAGATTTCCCCAGTTCTAGTTGGTGTGTGCATGTGTGTGTGTGTGTGTGTGTGTGTGTGTGTGTGTGTGTGTAGACTTTATTTGATGTGTAGGTTCACATACTGCCAGAGCCAAGATTCAGAACACTTTCTTCCTTGTCTAAATGATTGCTCCTGTTGCTCTTTTGAAATCACTCTCACCTGCCCCACTAACCCTGTTCCTAACCATGAAGCTGTTCTTTTTAAAATTATTTTAAACTGCATGAGGATTTATAATTCTCTCAAAATAAAAAAGTTTAGTCAACAAAGAGCTGGTTGTTACATACCAGTTTTTTCAAGCTGACTTTTTAATATATTGTAATGGGGTCGGTTATCTCTGAGGGAAAATTATACATGGAAAATAAAATTAAAATGAATGACTCTAGGTAAAACAATCAGAAAATAAGATAAAATAAGCTGATGCTCCTTACAATAACTAGCTAAATAAAAGCTACTTTCAATAAACAAAATTATATCACATGAGTACTTTGGAAAGCCTTTCATTTAGGAAAAAAATTCTGAAATCATTTTGATTTTTCACACAGTCTAGTTTTTGTGATTTTTTCAACCCTTATTTTTAATTCCCTGTTCTTTTTAAAATTATTTTATTTTAAAATTATTTTATTTTAAAATTATTTTATTTTTAAAATTATTTTATTTTATTTTATCTTACATCTTGATGATGTAAGATTACAAACTTATCAAAGTCAATCACTATTCTGAGCACAGCAAGGAGGGAAGGGGAAAGGAAGAGGGTGGGGATGGGGGGAGGGCTAAATGAAGCTGTTCTTAATGCCTACAATTTTTATCTTTTAAAAAGTTACCTGAACAGAAATAGAATGTATAGACTTTTGCAACAGGCTTTGTTGTTTTCCCCCATGGGTATTTTGTTGCTGAGTGGTCTTCCTTGGTATGGATATACCACAGTTTAGCTGTTTGTGTTTGTCAGATTTTTTTGGGGGGGGGGAGGCACAGCCACAGTGACCTAATTCCTCCAACCATGCCCCCTCTGCCTACAGACTCCACCTCCCCCCAGTAGTTCATTCAAATATGAATCCATCAAATGGATTAATCCTCTGATGATCCAATCACCTCCACACAGCCGCACCTCTGAACTCTGATGGATAGGGGGACCAAGTCTTCCACGCAAGACCTTTCTGGGGAGACTTCATAAAACCATTCACTCCTAGGCTGACATCTGGGTTTCTTCCTGTTTGGAGTTATTACAAATAAGCCTGTGATGAACATTCATGTGCAGTGTTTTGCGTGAACATAAATTTTCATTTCTTTGGGAAAGAGTCCAAGAGCGCAATTGCTGGGTCTTATGGTAGTCAGATGATTAGTCTTGCAAGAAATTGTCAAGCAGTTTTGCAGAGCTGCTGTACCATTTTACATGGCCATCAGCAATTCACAAGTGACCCAGTTTCTCTGCATTTTGTCAGTACTTGGCAGTATCACTTAGCAATTCTTATAGGAATATCTCATTGTGGTTTAAATTTACATTTCTTTGATGGACAAAGACATCAAACATCCTTTCTTCTGCCTATTTGTCAGCCATCTTGCTGAAATGTCTGTTCATTTAATTTGCCCATTGTCTATTTGGATTGTTTGCTTTTAAGGTTGTTTTGAGTGTTTCTTCTAAGTCCAGACACTAATCTTTAGTTGACTATGTGGTTTGTGAATATTTTCTACTAGTCTGTAGGCTGTCTATTTTATTAACAGCATCTTCTGTACAGCAACATTTTACAATTTTGATGAGATCAAACTTACCAATTTTTCTTCTATGAATTATGTTTTTGACCTCAAGCCAAAGAACCATTTACTTAAATGACATATACGAAGATTTTCTTTATTTAATTCAGTGATTCATTTGAGTTCATTTTTAATAAGGTTTGAGGTTGGGTCGAGGTTTATTATTTTACCTATGGATATCCACTTGACCAGCAATCTTTATTGAAAACTCGATTCGGTGATCATAATGGCACAGGATCCATGCCTGAATTCTGCTCCATTGGCCTATGTACCTTCTCTCGTAATATCACACTGTCTTTTTTACTATGGTTTGGCAGTAATCACTATTATCAGGTAAAATAATACCCTTCAATTTATTTTAATTTTCAAAATTGTTAAAGTTATTCTAGGGCTTTGCTTTTCTGCCCAAGAGTAGAACAAGCTTCCCTCTAGCTATAAAAAACAAAACTCTCTTGGATTTTACTTTTGCATTAAACCCGCAGACCAATTAAGACAGTATTAATGTCTTTACTATCTTGGGTTTTCCGTGAAAATAATCTATTTCTCCATTTATTTAGGTATTCTCTGATTTCTTTCACCAGCATTTTGTAATTTTCAACATAGAGATCCTGTATGTGTTTTGGTAAGCACATATTTGGCCAGCTATTTTTATGAAATACAGTCAGTAAACTGGTTGACAACAGTCATTAAACCTCTGTCACTTTTAAAATTATTAAATAAAAACTGTAGCAGAATGCAGAGTACCAATTTGGCAGCCAGAATGCTCACATAATTAGTACTTGTTTTTGATATTAGGACTTGAGCCTTCAAATTAGATAAATTTTGCAAGACTAGTTCCACATATGTGAGTCAATAAATGGATTTCATCAAACAAAGACACATAAAATTTAACACTAAAAAATAAGTAACCTAATCAAAAATGGATAATTGAACTAGACACTTCTCAAAAGAAGAAATATAAATGGTCAATGCATATATGAAAAATGTTCAACATCATTAGCAATCAGGAAAAAGAAAATCAAAATTATACTGAGATTCCATCTAACTCGTTAAAATGGTAATCATCAAGAATACAAACAATAATAAATGCTGGTTAGGATGTGGCGAAATAAGAATGCTTATAAACTGTTGGTGGAACCACAAATTAGGACAACCATTGTGGACCTCACTATTGAGAATCTTCAAAAGACTAAGAATCTTACCACCATATGACCACGCTATAGTACTCATCAGTATCTTTCCAAAATAAAGTCAAAGAACCACAGTGATATATGCATATCTGTGGTTATAGTTGTACAGTTCACCACAGCCAAATTATGGAACTAACTTTCATGCCTATCAACAGATGAATGGATAACTGTATAACAAAACTGTGATATATGCATATATATGTGTATATATATATGCATATATATATATGGTATGTATGATGCACACACAATGGAATTTTACTCAGCCATAAAGAAAAATAAAATTGTGTCATTTGCAGGAGAGTGGATGTAACTAGAGAATATTACGCTAAATGAAATCAGCCAGTCTCAGAAAGTCATGGGTCAAATGCTTTCTCCCATATGTGGAAGGTAGAAAGAAAATAGGAAACAAAAGAGACTAGATAATTGAAGACAGTGATCAACAGAACAGTGGAAGGGCATGGGGGAAAGAGCTGGAGAGGGGAAAAGGGATAAAAGGGAAAGAAACAACGCAAATCATCCTGTGTCCATGTGTGAAGGCATCGCTATCCATCTCACTATTATATACGGGGAGGGGCAGTGAGATCTGAAGGGAAACACACCAAGACCTGTG
This sequence comes from Graphiurus murinus, assembly GCA_004027655.1. Taxonomy (NCBI): domain Eukaryota; kingdom Metazoa; phylum Chordata; class Mammalia; order Rodentia; family Gliridae; genus Graphiurus; species Graphiurus murinus. The sequence goes on from PVLC010000063.1 coordinate 288,382, forward strand.
TGTGTGTGTGTGTGTGTGTGTGTGTGTGTGTGTGTGTGTGTGTGTGTGTTCGTAACACTCTGAACCTCACTATGATGTATAATTACAATGCACCATCAAAAGCACAAAAATTTACATAATTTTGAATAACAAGTCCTGTGTTTTATTCATCTACATATTTCATCCGTCCGTATGTTTATCAGTCTACTTGTCTGTCATGCACTAGCTAGCTCTCTTTAAGGACAGAACTGAGAAGCCGGCAGCAGCTCTGGATAAGCGTGAGTGCAATTCACCGCATGTTTGCTTGTCTCCTGTGGTGGTGTCGCTCCCCCCCGCCCCGTGTGCCTCCTCTCAGTTATTATGCGCGGTCTTCGAGAAACATGCACTTAATTGGAAGCTAAAGGTCACTCATTTCCACATTTTGACAGCAGGGACCTTAGCTAAGTCAAAGTTTTTTGCTCTTTGAATTAATAAACTTCCTGACTCTGTAGGAAATGATGAACTGAGTTTTGAAAGAAAAAATGTAGCTGGTCAAAATACAGTGTGTGTGTGTGTGTGTGTGTGTGTGTGTGTGTGTGTGTGTGTGTGTGTGTGTGTGTGTTTGAGGGGGGTGTTTCCAGATTTAATGTTAGATCATATTTTAAAACCAAATCATGTTAAAGCTAGACTATATTAACTAGGACACATTTAGAGCGTCATTTTCCCAGAGAACTCAGTCTTAGGTGCCTGAGGAGATGTTATTTCATAATGAGTTATTAACTAGTAACTTATTATTCTGACATGAAAAACTCAGTTTACTATATTACTGAAGTGCAGCCCATGACTAAATATAAGTAAGCATTTCAAACATACTATAAATCATTTTAGGTAAACAGTGAAACTAACCCTGGAGCTCAATCCACATTATTTCTTGGAATGGAATCAAGAGAGAGAGGGAAGTAGAGTGGACCACTGTGCTGGGCCATTGTGAGTCCATCAGGACCAGCATGGTACCATTCAGTTTGGTCTCTTCGCCTCCTCCAGAGAACTACAACCAGTAGAAGATACTCAACTCCAATTCGTTGGGCAGAGCCAGCCTAGATTAGTGGAAATAAATAGTTACTAGAGAAATGATTACTCAAATTAACAAAAGTTTTCTGTTTTCACTTAAACATATGTTTCTCGAGCACCTGCTTCATGTTCATTCCTAGAAATAGAGTGGAGAAAGGGAGCATTCTGTTCTGTCTTACTGAATCATATGGTTTAGTGGGTGGGGCAGGCAACAGTAACTTCGAAGAGTGTAAAGAAAAGAATGAGAGGCTATAGGAGGTAATAATGAGGGTCTTCCTTTGAGTCTCATGGAACTGCTGAATGCTTTGAACCAATGAATGACATGATCAGATTACCGTTTTAAAATGTACTCTGATGGGTGGGGGGGAACTAGAATGGAAGGGGCATCCAGGATGCTCACAGTGACCCAAAAAGAAGGGTGGGTGGTGGAGAGGGAGACCACTTGGTGAACTAAAGGTGCACTCAGGAGGTGATGGGGTAACTTACCAGTGTGCATGAGGGTAGGAGCTACAGCACTCTGTGCTGGACAGTCCTGAGTCTCCAATCCCTGATACCTATTCATTTTCAATTGTCTCCTTTGAGGGAGGCCATCACTTATAATCTCCCCTGCCCTTAAGCCACCTCCTCATAAACCCAAAAAATGTCTATCACGTCTCCTTTACTTTTCTTATTAAAAATAAAACACTGCAAGGCCTTCCTTTATGTGCTCAGCTTTTGCTCAATTTTCAATAAAATTCTTTGTGTGTACCAGAGATTTCCAGTGATCCATCTGCAATGAGAGCATTCTCTGAATTTCTGACTCCTATCTAAGTGTCTCATGTACAGGTTTCTCCATTGCTGTCTCACATACATCTCAAAGTTGTCACTTCATTTCCATCAAATACCACACTGATTTCATGTGAGCGAGGCACTCCGCAACTTAGTGAGACCCAGTTTCAAAATAAAGAATAAAAAAATAGGGCTGGGGATATAGCTCAGATGTAGAATGCCCCTGAGTTCAATCCCCAGTACCACAAAAAAAAAAAAGGACATTTTTTTCTAAGATATTTTGTAGTTTTTGTTTGCTTTTATCCTCTTCAAGTAAGGTTATATAATAAGTTAAAACAGTCAGTATTCATTTGTACTTTTAGTTACAAAAGTAACTCAACTCACTCTGGCCAGAGCAAAGAAATAAACAAATGAACAAACCCAAAAGTAAAACAAAGTCAAGTAAATAAAAAGTTCATAGCCAATCTGGGTTGGATCACACACTATTGTCAGAATTAAGTCTTGCTTTTCTGAGTCTGAGCTCTACATTCTTATGTCCCACACCTAGGACTTCAGGAACTACAAGTTTATGACTTCCTGTCCTTCTTGCTGCTTGCCATTCCAAATTCCAACTTCCTCACAGTTCCATAAAAGTCTCTTGCACATGTCCTGGAACTTCTCCTAGATGCAGTCATGGTGCCAATGCCTCCCACAAGTAGCATTTACTTACCAGGTAGCCAAGCCCACCAGCTGCTCCCTATCCTACACAGTCCCAGGGTACTAGAGGCTCCAGTGTGAGCAGATTATCAGGGTCCTAAATACTGCAATGGGGATGTGTACACTCAAGACACATCCAAGAATAACTTTTAGAGGAGGAGCTCTCTGAGTGGAACCCCCAAAATGAGTAGAAGGTGCTCTGCTCTCCCCACCTTTTCTCTTCCAGACTACCTCACTTTCAGAGTAGCAATGATCCCAATGTTTCCTGCACTTGTGAGGTGCCCTTGCAGACTCACAGTTCCTAATATACCATGGGTGCATGTATATCGATGTTTGTTCACAAACATTTAACATTTTGCATTAGTTGACTTAAGAGTGTTTGATCAAATTAATCTGAAGTTCCACTCTGAGGTGCATTTAAGATATTCTGATCATTTTTCAAAGCTACAATGGTTCATAACAGCATAGAGACTTCCACTGGGTCCAGATATAAATATCAACTTAGGTCCCTAATCTACCTTAAAGTTAAATTTTCTGAGTGTGTGTGTGTGTGTGTGTGTGTGTGTGTGTGTGTGTGTGTGTGTTATGGGGGATTGAACCCAGGGGGCATTCTACCTCTGAGATACACCCCTAGTCCTCTTTTTATTTTTTGTTTTGAAACAGGGTCTTTTTAGGTTGCTGAGAGTCTTGTTACATTTCTAAGGCTGTCCTCAAACCTATGATCCTCCTATCTCAGTCTCCCAAGTACTTGGATTACAGGAGTAATCCTAGATTTTTTTAGAGTGTGGGTTAATTACTATATACAGCCATATTTTCTCTAAAAAAACCTTCTTTGTTCAGTATTCTGGAGAACAATTTCTATATGGCTGTAAGAGAAGGGAATAGAAGATGCCAGAAAAGACTGAGTCATAAGAGAAGAAAGTAGAGGATGCCAGAGAAGACTGGGCAAATGTGGCTACTTTCATCTTCCTTGAAGTGAGGTCTTTTGACTTAGGGGCATTGGATTCTGCAATAAAATTTTGACTCTGTTTCGAAAAGCAGATATTTGGATATGGCCGTAATTTAATTCAACAAAAGCATAATGTCATTAAGTAATTTCTGCTCAATACATATTGTCATATTTTTACTCCCACAGAAAAAGAAAAAAATGAATTCTTAATAACTTAATTATGGTAGAATACAGAAGAAGGGATGTTACTTGAAATATTGAAAATTGTTTTTAAAAAAGCCTCAATCTAGTTGGAATATTGACTTTGGCAACTCTACATAGACACCCTTGGATCCTGAAGCATGGACTTAAACTGTTTATCAAGTGCCCTGGATATATAAGTTTAAAGAAGGAAGAATGGCCTGTCAAGTGTAATGTGGTAGGAGTGGACCCTTAAATCCACTGGGAATGGACCCACATCAGTAGAGGCCAATAGGCAGGGCCATGGTCAAAAGGCCCACAGGAGAGCAGAGGCATTGCATCTTGGAGTCCTGCTATGGTGCTCAGGGACCCAAGGGTCAGAACATGTGGACTCTGATCTTACCCTGCAGAGTCTAATGAGATTCCACTTCCAATCCCATTTCCTTTCCCTGGGCAGATGGATAGAACTCATCTCCAGCTTTCTTCACATCTGAGCTGGGGCTCTGTATAACTGCTTCTGGCAAACAGAATCTGGGTAAGTGCAACCGTCTGTCCCATTCCCAGCAGTCCCCCTTTCTCTTCCTATTTGCATAACTGGAAGTTATGGAAGAGGTCTGCTATGGTTAGATACAGAATGTCCCCTGGAGAGCTTATATATCAATGTTCAGAGCTGATGTAATTGCATCAGTGTGTAATGGAGTTACTGAGTGGTAGCCTAGGCAGGTACCACTCATGAGGTACTGCTGGAGAAGGTGGGTCCCTGGGGGTGCTGCCTAAAGGACTGTACTTTTGTCTTTGAATCCCCTTGCTTGCTTTCTGTTTCCAGCCTCATGATTGAGAACAGAGCCCTTATGCTCTCTCCCTCTCTCTTCTTCCCACCACCATGTTCTGAGACCCATTGACCCCACCTTTTCATGGACTAAACCTTCAAATTTCCAAAAACTGTGAGCAAATAAATCTTCCTTCCTCTAAGCTATGTGGTTGGTTGTTTTTGGTTACATCAGTGAGAATGTTGACTAAGACACAATCCAACGTTACAAAGAAGCAGAAGCACAATGTCTGGATTACAGTTAGACAAGGCCACCGGACCCTCGCCAAATGATAGCAGGAACAAAAGTGTTGTATGCTACGATATCTCTGATTTTGTTACTGCTGCACTGCCTATACTTCATGAAGAATGCAATTGTAATTGGCACTGCAGATTTTTCATTGCGATACTAAATATATCCAAGCATTACACTATTACATTTCACTATGATATTAAGTACTAGTATAACACTGTGTTATACCAAAGTCTTGTATTAGGGTATATATCATGCACAGGCACTGGTTACATTATGGTCTTATAATATTACAGTAAATGCTATGGAACAGTCTTCACTAGCTCTGATTCACTCCCCTAGGATACAGTTCTAAAAGTACCTGAAAAGTTCTTTCAACTAACATTTAACTATAAATATTGTTGAAAAAAAGAAATCTATTATCTTCTTGGAAGCCTCATCAATAATACTCATTCAGTCAACAAACTTTTATTGATTTCTAATCATTTGTGTACCAAAGCCCTAAATGAAATGGGGTTAAAGAGAATGTTGGGTATATAAAATTATCATTATAATGAAACAAAATGACAAGGCTAAGTGTAAGTCATTTAGGGAATTCAGAGAAATAACAATGCAGCCAGTAGGGTTGGGAGGAAAGCGATTAACAAAAAAGTGTCTTGAAAGATATGTTTTCTGAGCTGAGTCTTAAAGGAGGAGTAAGAGTTGGAAAAATTAAAATTGTTAAAATGTCCAGACTATCCAAAGCAATCTTCAGATTCAGTGTAATCCCCACAAAATATGAATGACAATTCTTCACAGAACCAGAAAATAAAGTTCTAAAATTCATATGAAAGCACAATATCCCCAAATAGCCAAAGTAATCCTGAGAAAAAAGAACAAAGCTGAAGGAATTTCACAACCTGACTTCAAAATATGCCACAAAGTTGTACTAATCAATCAAAGCAGCATGGTATCAAAATTAAGACATACATGGAGACCAATGGAACAGAATCAAGCACCCAGAAATAACCTCTCACAGCTGGGTATTATAACAAAAGCATACATTAGAGAAAGGAAAGTTCCTTCAATAATTGATCTGGTAAATCTGAACACTTACACACAGAGGATTGGAACTTGACCCCTCTCTCTATGTATGTACAAAATTCAACTCCAAATTGATCAAAGACTTAAGTGTAAGACCTGAAATGACTAGAAAAAAATGTAGAGAAATAACATCAACACATTGGTACAAGCAATGGTTTTCTGGGAAGGACCTCAAAGTTCAGGAAACAAAAGAAAGATCGACAAATAGGATATTATCATACTAAGGAGCTTTGGCAGAACAAAGGAAATAGTCAACAGAGTGAAGAAACAACCTACAGAATGGGAGAAAATTTATGTTAATTATTCATAGGACAAAGCAATAATCTCAAAGCAGAATGTATAAAGACCTCTAAAAACTCAGTAAAAACAACAATAAAAATCAACGCATGCCAATTAAAAATGGGTGCAGGATATGAATAGGCACTTCTCAGAAGACTAAATTGAGCTGGAAAATAAATTTATGAAAAAATGCTTAACTTCATTAGTCCTCAGGGAGATACAAGTCAGAAAACACAAGAAGATATCATCTCACTCCAGTTAGAATGGCTATTATAAAAAATCCAAAAGGGTAACAAATGCTGGTGAGGATGTGGAGAAAAAGGAACTCTTACATACTGTTGGTAAGAATGTAAATTAGTCCTAGCATTATGGAAAACGACATAGAGCTTCTTCAAGACAAGTGAAAATAAATCTACCATATGACCAGCTATCCTACTTCTGGGTATATATTCAAAGGAAGTAAAATCAGTGTATCAAAGAGACATCTGTATGTCCACAGGTATTGTAGAACTATGCACAGTAACTAAGATATGGAATTAGATTAGGTGCCAATCAGCAGATAAATGGATAAGGATAAAGTGGTATATATACACAATGGAGTATTATTCAGCCATGAAAAGAACAAAAGTCTGCCAATTGTTACAAAGTAGATGGAACTGGAGGTTATCTGTCAAGTGAATTAAGGCAGACCAAAAAAGACAAACACCTACATGTACCTTCTCATATCTGGATATTAAAAAAAATAGTTGATTGGAATCTATAACAGTGATTTCCAGAGATTAAGAAGCTCAGGTAATAAAAGCATGTTGGATAATGGGCACTGAATACAATTAGAGAAAAGTAATGAATTGTAGTGCCCCACAGCAGAGCGAGATGACTATACATCATCAGGACTTACTGTGTGCTTTATCAATAACTAGGTGAGAGGCACCCAGAGGGTCCAAACACAAGCTAAGGACACAGACATGGAAATGCTAATTGCCCTGATGTGGTAGGTATGCATCATATACATATGTTGAAATATCACATCATACCACGTAAACATATACTATTATTAGGTGTTAATTAAAAAAAATAATGTTTAAGTAGGTGGAAACAGAACTATCCCGATTTGGTTGCTATACACTCGGTGCACATATTGAATGCATACCTGTACCCATAAATAGTACAATTAAAGTCAAATTAGGTTAAATTTTTAAAAAGAGTTAACCAGGAAAATGAGGAGGTGTCAGGCAGAGGGACTGTGCGTAGGCACACTGAGGTGACGCAGTGGGGAGTGTCAGGGGACCATAAGCTGTGGCTGTCACTAGATGGAGAAGCTCATGGGAAGAGAGCCACCTCGTGACGTGCCCAAGGCCCAGGCCACAGGGCGGACACAAGGAGGTGGTGCATTTTCTTCATACAAGCAAAACAAAAGAACTAGAGGAGGATTTCCTCGGCATTACACCACAGATAAGAGACTGCATTTTTATAGCCTACTCTGCAGGTGCTGAGGCTGAGTTAGTGAGGAGCCAGGTGTGGGGCTGAGCCTCGGGCCCAGCACAGCTCAGCTCGAGGAGGCCAGGGGAGATCAAGCATCCTTTTATACGGAACACTTATTACCTTCTGGATATACAGGAGTCCTAAATCCTTGCACAGAATTTGGAAAACAAAAACACAGAGAAGAAAAGTAAAACTGTTGATAGGACTACTGTCAGCTAGCTGCCGCTAAGGTTGGGATTATTTACTTCAAGCATGACTAGGCACAGAGGGCAGTCCTGAGTTGTGGGGTTTTCAATAACCAGCTTGATGAACGAGGTCACAGTCACTACCTGCTACTAAGGCTTCTTCGCACCTCTCAGCCAAGGGCAAGCAATATCCCTGTGTTTACAGGAACACCTGCTCTTTGGCCAAAGTTCTCTAATAGTAAGCCAGGTGGAGGAATATTCTAGAAAACATTTCCCTGTATTGAGGTGCGAATTTCAGACTCCTTGGCTGTGTAACTCCACCAGCCTGAGAATTGTTGCTGACTGCTAATTATTCCTTTATTATATTTGAGACATAAGAAATCGTCCAAGTGACTTATTGTTCATAATTAGAAGCTGTGATTAAAACTGCTCTAACATTACCCTGGGGCTCTCTCTTCAATGCGGAATTAGTTCTAAAGAAGCATCAGTGGGTGGTTTGGGAGGGATATGTGGGTCTCCTCCCTAGAAACGATTTCTCCATTTACAGAACTGCTTGGTGTAATCGGAAGATTCCCCAAAGACCCAGCTCTGTTAATTAAAATTAAACAACAATTCTGTTAGGCACAGAATATCCAAAGGAGATGAAAATGAGAAGAATTGGCATTGGTAATATTTTTAAATTCAAAATTAAATAGGTTTTAAAAATATTTTGTAACTCCCTTCATGTAAATCTTGGTATACTCTCTGAATTTTTACTCATGCATAAAAATGAGTTATGGTGGCTCCCTATGTATTATAGAAACATCTATATTTCTCTCAAAATTGAGCAGAGGCCAATGCCATAATCTTTTAGGGGTTTCAATGGTTCTTCCAAAATAGCATAATAAAAATGGCATCATCTACAGAAATGTTCTATGACTATATCTACAAGTGGGAAGGAAAGAATAGTTGGAATGGATAAATGAGCTGAGTTGACCACCCAGGTATTCAGACTCGTATTGCATGAGTTCTAATTCTTTACTCCTATATGATCTGTGATGTTTTTATTTGTTAAGATTAAGAAAATCAATGAACAGTCAAAAAGGAGAAAGCATGGTGCCTTGCATACTGTGCACATCTTTCGTTGTTCAGAAAGCTTAAACAAGACTTACATAAAGACAGCTTAAGCTCACCAACTGCTAAGCACCTTTCACATGCGGCCACCTGCTTGGTAATGTAGGGGCATCCTTTGACGTGGGAAAAAGTGCAACCTACATCACTGAGTCCTGCCCTTCAAGGGATTAATTCCAGTATCTGCTTGCTCCAAAAACATGCATTTAATTTCTTGGCATGGGGAAGAATGTTGGAGATACAAAGGTATAGACATGATTCCTGACTTCAAATGAAGGGGAAGACAGGCAATATGGAGAAAAACACTGAGTGACATTTTAGCAGCTCCTTGATGGAGCTAGAAACTGAGACCCAAGAACAGGAGGGAGATGGAAGGACTGAAGAGGCTGCATAAAGGAAGAAATGCTGCTTGTAAGCTGAGATGCTAGAGGGCAGCAGGACCCCCAGCTAAAGCAGAGGAAGCACTGATGTAGCATGAAATCCTGTGCTTTTGGAAGAAGGGTCGTCTTGTTCTCTGGGTGAAAGAAGGCAAAGAGAAAAAAATAAAATAAAGAAAAATGTGTTGTTCCAACAGTTTAGAGGCATGATCAGAATCTTCTCTAGAACAAATATAACCTTGAATATAGCTCAAGGTGTAGAAGAGAGAAAATTAAAATTGTGTGAATAAAATGATCCTGAGGGATAGAAGGGCCATCCTAACACAACCTGTGTTGCTGGGTCTTGTCCCTTGTTCCCCACTCCTTCCTCTCTGATGTTCCTTCGTCCATCAGCATCTGCTCCTCCTTCAGGATCCATGCAGACAGATTCACCATTAGGAAACCTCTGCGGATCCCTGTAGCGAATGGGTTTCTCTCTTTACTTCCTTTCTGTTCTCTTCCTGGGCTATGGCACTTACGAGCATTGTGTGCCACACCATGATCAACTGTGTGATTCTCTCTCATTCATGTATTCATTCAACATTCCCAGGAGGCACCTCCTCTTGGGGAGGCATTGTCCGCACCCTGCAAGGTACACAAAACAGACAAAACACATGGCTGCAAGGAGCTTGTGTTCTGCTGCAGATGATAGACCATGAACTGTGCTGGATGGTGCTAAGTGCTCCTGAGAATAAAGAAGAGAGAGAAACGTGAATGGGTGGAGCGGTGGTGAAGTTGTAGGTAAGATGATCAGGGAAGGCCTTGGCACCAGGTGACTTGTGAGTAATGCTCTGAAGAAAGTGGAGAAGAGCGTAGGCTCTGAGGATAAATGGAGGAACAGCAGAGCAGGCAGGAGAGGAGCAGTGAGGGAAATGAAGTGGTTAGGGACAGGGAATGGTGGATGACATATTCTGGGAGATAAAGAAGGAAGCACTAGATGACCTAGCCATAATGCTCCTCCGTATCTTTCCAAAGGAATTCAAGTCAGAATACTGTAGTAATAATGCATATTCATGTTTATAGTAGCACAGTTCACAATAGCCAATTTATAGCCAAATTATGGAACCAGCCTAGGGGTCTGTCAACAGATGAATGGATACCAAAACGGTGATATGGACACACATTGTAATTTTACTCAGCCATAAAAAAAAAAAAAATTGATGTCATTTGCAGGAAAATGGATGAAACTAGAGAATATGATGGCAAGTAAGATCAGCCAGTCTCAGAAGTTCAAGGGTTGTATGTTTTCTCTCATAAGTGGAAGCTGGAACAAAAATAGGAAGCAAAAGGGACTTCAGTCAAATGAAGAAAGGGACCAGTAGAACAGTGGGAGCGGAGGGGACAGAAAGAGGAAGGGAAAAGTTCAAATAAGGTTGCCTCCATACAAGGCTTCATGACCAATCTCACTAACGTGTATGAAAGGGGGAATGTATGAGCAGATATACAGAGGGACATACACCAACGGATGCTGATGCATGCGTGTATGTTCCTATCACTTTGAATCTATGATGTAATCTCACTATAATTACATCGCACCAATAAACGTATACAAAATAGAACTGGAGGCACAGAAGGGCTTTGATTTTAAAGTAGAGTGACCACAGAAACTTCAGGAGGACTGTGGCCAAGGGGTGACCAACAATGATTTACAGAGAAGTAAGATCATTCTGGATCCTGGGCTGCTAATGAGCCATAAGGCTTGAAGAACAGCATGGAGATGAATTAGAAAGTTATTTTCAACACCCAAAGGGGCATCAATGGAGGTGGTGAGGAACAGTTGGGTCTGGGATATGTTTGAAGGTGGAACAGACAGGGCTTTAGAATGGAGGGAGAGATGACAAACATGGAGAAGTTTGGGGGTTCCATGAACCATGCAAGGGAAGCACGTTGGGGATGGGAGAAGAGCAAAAAGAGTTTGTTTCTAGATGTGTCTCCAGTGTCCAAGTGTAGAGGCCAAGCAGACTGAGGCCAAGCAGACTGAGGCCAAGCAGACCCAAGGAACTCTGGGGGTGGGTGCTGGAAACTAATTGTGAATCATCAGCACATGGAAAGATTTGAAGTCCTATATCATGAGAGGACACAGGCAAGGAGGAGAGACCAAAGATGGGGGGGGGGGCAGATACTGAAACATTTGGGGACTGGAAGGCACAGAAGAATAGCTAAGAGAAACAAATCAACTTTATACTTTCTTTAAATAGTTATCTAACTGACAAACAAGAACAATACTTAGACAACAATCTTTTGGGTTTTTAAAAGCTTCTCATTCTATGTACTAAACATGGATCTTCTCCTTTACTTGACCGTGGGATAAACCACTTTGATTGGATTTCAAATGTTAAACTTTTGTTCATGGACTAAACCCTATGTGGACATACGTAACATATCCCTGGATTTGATTTGCTAATATTTTATTTAAAAGTTTTGCATAGGATTGGTTCTGCAGTCTGTTTTTGGGTTTGCACACAATGTCCTTGTCGGATTTTGGTACAATGATTATTGGTGCATTATAAAAGATGTTGAGAGAGGTTTCTATTTTTCCATTTTGTGAAAACCTTTATTTAAAATGGTTATGATTTGTTTCTTAAATGTTTGTTGGAATATTCAGTGAAGCCATCTATATTTTGGGGTTTTCTTAGAAACAATGTAGATACAGAAATATATCTAGGCAAAAAATACAGCACTTATATATTTTTTAACCTTCTTCTTCTAATTATTTCTCATATATATATATATTTAATCTGAACAAAATTGTGAACATCATCGATATTTATAGAACATGTATTATTGTTCCACATAATAATAAAACAATGATATATGTTCTGTAACTATCAATTAGATTCTGTTCCCAGAGCAGAACATCTAATCTTCCCAAGTAAATATGAACATTTCCCAAGACTGTATTCTTGACTATAAAACAAGTCTCAAAACATTTTGCAAAACCCCACGTCATATAAAATACATTCTTTGGTGACAATAGAAATAAATTAGTAATCTATAGCAGAAAAAAATATCAAAAGGATTACAAAAGGATCACAAAGAAACTTTTTAAATAGAGACAGAGACGCACATTTGCCAACCAACAGTTTTATCCTTTCTGGGATTCTGTGTTTCTCTATCGTGTTGCTAGTAGGGTCTCCTTTAGACTTCTCAAGGCTCCAGCCCGCTGCTAACAACATCTCTCCACTTTGATTTACCTGATAATACCTTTATTCTACTTCACATCTAAGGATATCTTCTCAAGGTACAGAGGTATAGATCCTTTTCTTATAAGCTTTCATGGTGCTTTCTGACTTTCCTAGTTTCTGTTGAAAAGTCATCTATCATTTCCACTGTCATTTCTCCAAGAGGGCTATGGCTTTTCTCTTGTTTTTTTTTTTTTTTTTTTTTGTATTAGAGGTTGAATACAGGATCATTCTACCTCCGAGCTACACCTTCCATACCCTTGGTTCCTTTTTTTTTTTTTTGAAACAGGGTTACACTAAGTTGCTAAGGGCTTTTCTAATTTTCCGGGAGTCTCCCCAGTAGTGGGATTGCAGGTTTGAGGCCAAACTCCACAACATGAGACCCTCAGCAATTTGGCAAGATGCTGCTTCAAAATAAAGAATAAAATAGGGATGAGAGTGTAGCTCAGAGGTAGAATGATCTTGAGTTCAATCCTCAGTACAATAAATAAAAAAATTAATTAATTTTTAATCTGTTTTTCCATTATGTACCTTTACATTTTTTTGTATTTATATTGCCAGAGCTTCCTCAGATCTGAATATGTAGATTAATATCTTTCAGCAGTTTCACCTATTCCCCCTCCTTATCTCTTCTCATGATGCTTCTACTCTGTTCTTCCTTCACTCTTTTTCTTGAATTCCAATTATTTGATTGTCTTTAAGACATATTTACATGATGTTTGTAATGTGTATGTTTTCTTGTAGTCATGATGAAAGACATGGTCAGTCATAATATTCTAAGCCCTAACTAAAGTGGAAATTCTTTTCATACAAAGCTAAAATAAGCTCTTATCTAAGATCCACATTTATTTTCCCAATACTCTAGTTCAGCAGACCCGAATGGGTCATCCTTTCTTAATGCCAGCTGTCTTTGTTTGTTTTGTGCTGCTGAAACACAATACTAGAGACTGGGAAATTTACAAGGAACAGAAATTTACTGGCTTGCAGCTCTCAAGGCTGGAAGTCTAAGATCAAGGTGCTGACATCTGGTGAGGGACTTCTTGCTACATCATCACAGGGAAGAGACTGAAGGATAAGAAAAAAAGAGGAGGTGGAGCTTGAATTTTTAAAGTGTAGACCCCCCCATGGCCTAATCACCTCAATATTGTTATAATGACAACTAAATATCAACGTGAGTTTTGGAGAGAAAGACATTCAAACCACAGCACCAGCCTTTGATGTTTTGTTTTGTTTGGGTTTGGGTTTTTTGAGGTGAGATTCTCACTGTTTCATCCACACTGGTCTTCAGCTCCTGGGCTCCAGTGATCCTCCTGCCTCAGCTTCTCAAGTAGCTAAGACTATAGGTGTACATCATCATGCCTGGCTTACTTTGTTTTTCTATGGTACTTTGAACAGAATGATACAAAGTAAAATGATATTCTGGAATGTATTGAAAGGAAACTTCTTTGGCTATGTTGTGAAGTTGGGCACTATTCAAATTACTTTAAAATGGACTTCAAAATTCTAAAAAGTCAACAACATGTGGTTAATGACAAGTTTCATGGTCACTAAGATTGGCACATTAGTAATGCATTGTAATAATAGCATAGAGTTACTAGACAATAGCTGTTATCTTTTGGATCCAACTTGGATGCTATAAAAATGAGAACCATCTGAAATATTTCCAATAAGCTCTTATATGTTTTAGAGATGGCATTGTGTCTCTGTTTTCTTAGAAGCAAATAGTCCATTATGTCATTATTATTTAACTTCCTTTGAAAAAAATCTCTTTTGTAAATAGAACATTCAAGCAACACTATCACAGCAGAAAAATAATATATAGAAAAAGCCTCATTTTCAGGAAATAGTACTGTTGAAACCTGTCCATTTCTCTCTATATGTTCTCGTGTTTTCCCCCATAATTATCTGTTACTTTCATAGGCAGGGAACAAGAGCAGATTTATTTTTTTCCCTTGCCAATTTACTAACTGCGTTTGTTCCCTCTTAATCACATGCAAAGATGGTAGTTCCATGATATAAAAGCTGAGTTCAAAAGTTTCTTAGCTTTAGATTATTGCTTTGGAGCTTTGGGGTAGTGTGATTGATGCGTGTCTTTACAACATTGAAAATCCTTTGAATTGTGTGCAGGTTGGGAGTGATTTGTAGGGAAATAATGATTATTTCAGTCATATCATTTCAGAAGTAGGTAGGTATTAAGTACAGAATACAAGAAGTTCTACAAATGTAATCATTTTACAGAACAACATTTATGGTGTGCTTTTCTGCCTCATTCCCGATCTTGCTCTTGCACACCGGTAATGCAAAAAAGGTGGGAGAGAGAGAGGCACAAAGGAAACAAAATGACAAAAAATCACATCAGGTACCACTTTTCTTAATATTTTGGTGTAAGTCTTTGCAGGGTATACAAATATAGGCTCACATAATTTTAGTATCACACTCTGCAGTTACTTTGTAGCTGCATTTTCTCACTTTGCAATAACTCTTTTTTTCTGGCAATGTTTGTTACAACTCTTTTGAAAAGCATCCCATGCACATAACACATTTATTTAACCAATTTCTCTTTGGAGGACATTAATTATTTGCCATGATGGGAACAAATATCAAGATTGAAATTATTCATCCAGAGAAAGTTAATCACATATTTTTCTTATCAATTAAACATAATACCAACCATCTCCTTGGTCAAAGTTCTCAGTAACTATCATAACAAAAAATCAAAACAAAGCTATAGAAACCCCAGTTTGAAATCTAAGCCAGTGGTTTTGAAGAAGGACCGTTTTGCTCTCCCAAGGACATCTGGCGCATCTGAGACACGATTGTCCCAGCTGGAGGGGTGGGTGCTGCTGAACCCCGGGGACAGAAGCCAGGATGCTGCTGAACAGGGAGCAATGCACAGGGCCATGTGCCCCCAGGAACTATGCGGTCCAAAATGCAGTGGCTGAGAAGTCAATCCTTGCCCACATCTGGAGAGAGAGAGAGAGAGAGAGAGAGAGAGAGAGAGAGAGAGAGAGAGAGAAACAAACAAAAACAAAGAGAAAGCTCACCGAAGACTGTGTGCATGTATGCCATTATCATTGTGAACTGCATTATAATATGACTATAATGCACTCATAAAAGTATTTTTAAAAAGCCTTTCAACTCCAACATTGACCTACGCTCAAAAGTATTTATTTGAAGTTAATGTGTAGGTACTTAAAGCCTCCAGTCTATGTCACTCTCTTTGCTTAAAACAGCCTAGTTTCCTGAAGTAGAGGCATTCTAACCAAGACTTACAAAGATGCTCAGCTTTATGTAAATGCCACTGCTTTTGCCCTAGCTTTCCTTCTATCCCGCACCTCTCGGCTCATTCTCCACGTCCTCGATGTGTTCTCCATCTGCTTGTTTTCTATTCTGTATTCACACCACACCAAGCCGGCTTTGCTAGTCTCGCTTTGTCTTTTAGAGCAGTTAATAGCTTACTATTATTGCTTCCCTTCCAATTTTATTCTTCATACAAAAACCGAAAAAAGGATTTTAAAACAGAACTAAGATGTTTTATCTCTCCGTCTAAGATGAACAGGATTCTGCTCATGGCTCTTGTGGACTAGCAACTGAACGTCTCAAGGTATCCTGCAAGCCCCACTGAGCTGCTCTCTGCCGGCACACCTCCCAGGAGTAAGTCCTGCGGCTTTGCTCTGGGCTTCACAAGGCGGGTCTTCAGCTTCTCGGCCAGACACTCACATGCAGTACTGTTCCTGGCAAGTTCGCCTTGTTACTCCCTTAATTCATGGGTTTTCTTCTTTGGCTAAATCCTCTCTGACATACTATCTTACCAGGTGATGGTTCTTTGTTATATGCGATTATATAATTGACTTTATTTCTGCAGGGTGTTGTTTTTACTGTAACACACACTTATTATATGCACTTACTGTACACATTGATTAGAATGATGAGAATTGTATAGTTTATAAAGCTACAACCCTTTCCTGGGAACAGTTGACCATGAAGTTTCTAAATTAAATGATCTCTTCATGATGTAAAATTCCAGAGAATCTACTAAGACTTTATTTCTATATATTCCATATATGTAAGAGTGGTGAATTTTGAAGGGGCATTTTGTAGCTTTTTTTTTCTTTTTAACAAAACTATAAATAAGTAATTAGGGTGAGGTTATTGAGGATAACTGTGAAATAGCAATACATTTAAAATTGTAGGTTTTAAGTCAGACACAGTGGCACACACTTGTAATCCCAGTATTTGGGAGGCTGAGAAAGGAGGATCCAGGGTCGAGGCCAGCCTTAACAACTGTTTCCAAATCGAAAAATAAAAAAGGGTGGGGTGTTGCTTAGAGGTAGAATGCCCCTGGGTTTAACCTCTAGTACTACACACACACACACACACACACACACACACACACACACACACACACACATGCAAATAGGTTATATTCCTATATTGATTTAGAGAATCAGAAAATGGTGTACCTGGAATTCATTAAAATACCATCTTATCAAAAGTACTTACTGAGTCAACTTTAGTATGATCCTTGTGACTTTTATTCCAGATGTATTTTAGTGGTAGTTATCAAAAGCACCTATAAAGTTTCACTTTCAGTAACAGCAGACTGGAAATGGTTTTGGACTAGATCTTCCAGTGGAAGAGAAAAAGGGAACATTGAACAAAACAAAACAAAACCTAACTGAAATCTTTGAAGGGCTGTGAAGCATGGGGAAAATTCAAAACCATGACCTAGGAAAGAACAAAAACTGAGAGAATTGGAACTAACTGAAAGTAGAAACTCTGGCAAACACACCAAGCTGAGGCTGGGAACAGTGGGATGCTGCAGGTAGGAGGACAGCTAATGGGACATGATCAGCCCCTGCATGGACAGGGGGCTGCAGCGCTGCTGGATCAGTGCCTCCCTGGGCTAGAGTGCTCTGGGTTGTCGATGGCTGGCCAATGAGTCTCCACTCTAAGCCAGTGAGTCTCCTTCCCATGCAAAGCAAAGGCCCTGGTGAAATACAAGATCATCCAAGCTTCAAATTGTTTCTGCAATTAACCAGATAAGCTATATGATACATAACTTTAAAAAATAACCAGGTATAAGAAAATTTTTATTGAAAACTAAGGAACAAGTGAAGAGAAAGACACACAGTTAACCTAACATCATTGTTAACACATGATAAGTACAAATGATTCAAAATAAAAATGGAGAACTGGGCAGATCATTTGAAAACATTTAAAAAAGCCAAGTGAAAATTTGTAAAATAGAAGAAAAGAATTTTGAAAAGAGGCTTAACAGATAACTCTGAAAATAAGACCAGACTCTGCTGAGGAGATAATCAGCGAATTTGAAGATAAAATAAGGAAAAAAATTAGGAAAGATAAGTAAGTATCTGGACTGAAATTGGAGCAAGCAAAGAAAAATAAGAAAAAAAATTATCTGGACTAAAGCATGAAAAGAGTCATAATATGGAGTGGGGTGGAGAGCAGGGAAGTCATGCAGGATGTAGTAGAGAAAAAAGAAAGACTCGTATAATTTTAACTGGAATCCAGAAGAAAGAAGCAAGTGCAGTCCAAAAATTTTATTTAGAATATGATGGCTGAGAGTTTTCCAAAACCAAGAAAAAATTGTCAAGCCATGGTGTCAAAATCAATGTGAACCCTGTATAGGATAAACACAGTAACAGCCACACTTAGATGCAAATGGCATGTCAGACAAAAAATAACACGAAGAGAGTGGCTTAGAAGGTCAGATGGGGGTGTGAGAGTGACTTCTGGTATCGCAGTATGAAGACATCTGTGTGAACAAATAAGCAAGGATGCTTAAAAATACATAGAGCATACACATCTCTGGAATTGTCCTAAGAGCATATAGCAAATAAATAAATGTGTATTCATGAAAGAACTACTGATTCTCTCTAAGAACAGTGAGTTTGGCATTTGAGACATGACCGGCTCCAGCCCCCTCCCCAGCTCAGCATGACAGGACCTTCCTTCCCATGACAGCAGACAAGAGCATGGGGAGTCTGGGGCCATGGTGTCAACCCAGGAATTGCAAGTCACCAAGTCATCAACTGTTCTCAATCCCTAAAGGACTGTGCTGCAGAAACTGTCCCAAGCAATGGTGACCAAGAGGCCTGGGTTCCCTCCTTTGCCCAGTCCTCACCTGGAAGGCAGAGCACTATCCTTGGACTGTGTTTTTTGGGGGGTGGTACTGCTCCTGAGGCCCCCTACCCTTGCCTGCTCAGGGGAGGGAGGCAGTTTCCACAGCAGGAAAGGCTACTACCTCTAACAACTGACTTCCTTATGAAGCAGGGGTGTTGGTCTAGAAGTGAGTCCCAAAATTCTCTGCCCCAGTTTCTGGAGCTCAAAATTTCACAGACGTTTTCCTACACAGAGAGACATACCATAATAATATCTAACTAAGGAACAGACTTTGTTGGGATGAAGAAAAGAAAGTTCTAGTTGATAGGTGCTCTCAAAAACAATGGAGAAGAGGGCTGGATGCAACTAAGTAAGCCTGCAAGCCATAAGATATCTAGAATTTTTACTAAGGAACCATGTAGACAGAAAGCTAAGAAGGTCCCTCCTGGGGACAGAAGAAATCTCAAAGACCAGCTGCAACTGTAACACTTCCAGAGAAGCCAGAATTTAATTGGATCAGGTGAAGGAACAACTTCTGTCTCAATAAATATTTTAAAAACTCCTCAGGCTGAAAGTAAGTGACCCTATATAGCAACTCAAGTCCCTTCCCATAACTGAACCCACAGATCAATAGTAAACATAATCATATATTGATCAAAGGCAATAGAATTGCATATTCCTTTTTATTCCTTCTTGATTAATACAGAAAGCAATTGGATCCAATAACATGTACATAATTGTATTGTTGGCCTTATAGCATATAGAAATATAATATTTTACAAAAAGGAGGTGACTGCAACCAAAATCCTGTAACACCACATTGTAACTTGAAACTGAAGGGAAAACAATGAAGAAAACCACAGAGGTAAACATGAAGGCCAACATAAAGACTCTCTTTTAAAAATATTCTTTATTGGTGTGTTGTACTTATACCTGATAATGAGGCATAGAATGGTAGGAATATTCGTACACACAACCCTTGATGTGTTTTTCTCCAGATCCCACCCCACTGTCTCCCCATCTCTGTTCTCTGTACATGTCCTTGAGATTAGTATTGATAATTTCGTATATATACACAGCATTATTTAAACTGTTACCTTCTTTAACTCTCGGTCCCTCACCCTCCTCCTATAAACTCCCTCCATCGCTCCACTGGACTCTCCTCCTTCATCTGAGGTCTCTTTTGTTACCAAATTTCTCTCTAGCTTCCACGTATAAGAGAAAATATACAACTTTCTAAGACTGGATAATTCCTCTTGCCATAATACTCTCTAGTTTCATTTATTTTCCTGCAAGTGACACAATTTTGTTCTACCTTTTGTCTGAATAAAATTCCAGTGTGTGTACATACCACAGTTTTGTAGTCCATGCAACTTAACTGGTTCCATAATTTGGCTATTATAAATTGTGCTGCTATAATCATGGCTATTCATGTATCACTGTAATATTCTGACTACAGTTCCTTCTGAAGGATACCCAGCAGTGGTATAGCTGGGTCATATGGCAGTTCTTTTGCCAGTCTTCTGAGAAGCCTACACAATAGTCTCCATGCTATCTGTATTAATTTGCAGTCACACAGTGTATAAGGGTTCCTATTTCCCCACATCCTGACCAGAATTAATTATTTGTATTCTTGATTATCATCTTAACTGGAGTTATGTGGAATATGAGTGTAGTTTTTATTTGATTTTCGCTGGTAACAATTATGTTAAATACTTCCATATATTTATTGGACATTAGTATTTCTTCTTTTGTGAAGTGCCTATTCAGTTCAATTGCCCTTTTTTTAAGCATTAAATCTTTAGGTTCTTTGTATATTCTAGATATTAGTTCTCTATCAGAAGAGTATCTGGCAAAAACTGTCCCCCAGTCTTTAGGCTCTCCCTTTAGACTCGGTGGTTTCCTCTGCTGCACTGAAGCTTTCTAATTGAATGCTACCCCATTTAGTAATTCTCCTTGTAACTAAAATGAGCTTGAGGGCTAAAGGGGCAGTCAAGAAAAATAGAGTACCAGCAGGTGGCAGTAGAGTACTTTAAGGATTGTTTAGGGTCCTGCTTAGAAGACTCTCCAATCATGGGACCTGCCAGAAGCAGCAGGGGCCATAGCTCAAGGAGGGCAGAAGCACAAGGAGATTTCTGAAGGAGAAGGGATTGGAGAGAGAGCTTATTTGTCTACATGGTGTTACTCAGCAGTAAGGTGGGGAGATATATCTGCATCAGAGGAATCCAGAAGGCAAAGATGTGTCGGGTCCTTATTGCCCCAAGGCATGCCTGTCTATTAGCAGCAGGTGCTGGATAAAATTCCAAGGGTTACGCAGAGAAAGTAGGCTCTACATAGCTAAATGTTTGCCTACTTGATCTGTAGTTGAAACATGCATGAAAGGACTTTTCAGCTAAATTCCTCAATCTGCCATGATCATTGACTCATTTATTTAATAACTCTTTAAATACATCTTTTCTCACTTTCTTCCTTCAACTTTGCTAGAAGACATAACATCACCCACACATACATAGACATGCACATACATAGATACACACACACACACACACACACACACACACACACACACACACACATCTTCCTAGAATTAATTTAATATAAATCTAAAGTGAAATCTGGTGGATGCGTACTATGAGCCTTAGATCAGCCACTAAAAGAAACCCCTAAAGATTAAAAAATCATATCATTAAAGGAATTAAATTATTGCTCTATAATATTCACTTAATTCAAAGAAAGCAGAAAAGAGAAGAGGAACAGAGAAAAAAAACATAGCATATAAGAACACATAGGGTGCTGATAAAGCTATGCTTAGAAGGAAATTTATAGATGAATATTCTAGATTTTAAAAAATGACAAAGATCCTCAACCAATAACAAAACTTCTTTTTTATGTCACTAGGAAAAGGAGCAAATACACTGAAAACAGATAATGGGAAGAAAATTTTGAAGAGTGGAGAAGAAATTAGTGAAATATGGCATATGTAAACAGACACCATGAAAAGAAATTGACAAGTATTTATCTCAATTGATCTGGAGAAAGAGAGAAACATATGCCAATATCAAGGATAAAAGAGGAGGCATCACTACCATCCTTACAGAAATGAACCATATTGGGAGGGAATGACATGATGTAATATATGATAAAAATTAGATGAAATGAAATGAACACATTTCAAGAAATACATAAGCTTCCAACACTGGCTCAAGAGAGATTTAAAAATGTTAATAGACTTATAACAAGAGACTGGATTAGTAATTAAAGACGTCCCATAAAGAAAACTTGGGCACAGATAGCTTCAATGGTGAATTCTACCAGATGTTTAAATAAAAGTTAATACCAATTATTCATTATTTCAAAAGACAAAAATCAAAAGATACACTTTCAAACTCATTCTGTGAGGCCAATATCATTATGATGCCAAAACAAGACAATGATATCAGAAGACAATAAACCAGGCCATTGTCTTTTATGAATAGAGATGCACATTTCCTGAATAAAAAGCCAGGAAGTCTAAAATAGCAGCATGTAAATAAATGGATTATATACCATGACCAAGAGTATTTTGTCTTTAGAATTCAAGTTGATTTAGCATTCATCAGATGATATATATTAGTGTATATCAGTATTTACTTAGCCATCCCAGCAGGGTAACCTCCATACTGAACCAACAGGAAGGATATGGGAAAAAATGAAGGTAGATTGTCAGACTTCTTAGACTTTACAAATTTATTATATAAGGCCATAGAGCTATTCAGATACAAACTTTTACTACTTTCAAGACAAGGGAAGAATGACTTCAAAGATGATATAAAAATAATAATGGCTACATCATGAATTTTTAGAAATAAAATAGCCTTCTGGTATTATATTATTAAATAAAGGATAAAAATCACATTGTATTTTCAATAGACATACAAAAATCTAACACCCTTTTTATGATAAATACCCAACAACTTAGGAATACAAGGGAACTCATCTAACTTGATACAGGAAAACTATGAAAAATTCACCACTAATGTCATACTTAATTTTTAAAGAATGGATGTTTCTCTCCCAAGATCAGGAAAAAAGAATGTATATTCTCTTTCCATTTCCTATTGACATTTTTATGTAAGTCCTAGCTAGGGAAATTATACAATAATATGAAATGAAAGTCATCCAGGCTTAAAGAAAGAAGTAAAATTAGTTCTATTTGCAGCATGATTTTCTATATAGATACTCCTAAGAGGATGAGTAAAAACACTTAGCATTAATAAACAAGGTAAGCCAAGTTTCAAAACAAATGATTAATGTACAAAAATTAATGGAAGCTCTGAATAGTAACTGATTTAGCTTGGACTATTCTAGTACCATAGATTGGGCATTCTACCTCCAAGCTACACCCTCCAGGCCCATTTTTTATTCTTTATTTTGAAACAAAGTGTCATTAAGTTGCTGAGGGCCTCACTAAGTAGCTGAGGCTGGCCACATGTCTGGATTCTCCTGTCTCAGTCTCCTAAATACTAGGATTACAAGCGTGCACCACCATGCCCAGCTAGATTTAGTAGTTAAATAACAAATATTTAATTCCCACTATTCTATAGGCTAGGAATACAACAGTAGGGTGCCAGTATGGTTGAGTTCTGGTGAGGGACATCTGTTAGGTTATAGACAACTGATCTCTCCTTGTATCCTCACAAATGGAAAGAGGGCAAGAGAGTAGTCTGAGATTCATTTAATAAGAACCTTAATCCAATACATGAAATCTCCACTTTCATGAACTAATTACCCCCCAACGTTCTCACCTCCTAATACCATCAAACTAGGTGTTAGAATTTCAATATATGAATTTTGAAGGTACTGAAATGCCCAGTCCATCACGCTAAAAATCAGCAAAGTGAAATTAAATAAATAATTTCATGTAAAACAGCAACAAAAAGAATAAAACAATTTGGAGAAAATATAGCAAAATAAGTGTAAAATTCGTGCCCTGAAAGCCATAAAACATTGCTGAAAGAAATTAAAGAAAACCTAAATAAATGGAAGACATCCCATGTTCATGAATGGATCTCTTGAGTTATGACGATGATGAAAAAATGCTTCAAATTGATTCAATATAATCCCTATTGAAATAAATTCCATGTGACAAGTCAATCATACAATTTATATAGTAATGTGTGTGTGTGGGGGGGGTACTGGGATGGAATCCAGGGACATTCTACTTCTGAGCTACACTCCCAGCCCTTTTTAATTTTTTATTTTGAAACAAGGTCTAACTTCTGGAGAGCCTCACTAAGTTGCTGAGGCTGGTCATGAACTTGAGATCCTTCTGTCTTAGCCTCTCAAGTACTGGGATTACAAGTGTATGCCATCATATCTGGCTTATATAGAAATCTTTAACCAGAATATCTAATCTTGAAAAGAAGAACAAGGTTGGATAATTTATTTTAATCTATTTCAAAGCTTACTACATAACCATAGCAATTAGGAAAGCATTTAACTCTCACAAGGGTAGATATATGAAGGTCAAAGAAATAGAATTTAGAGTTCTTATTTTATTCATGATCAATTCATTTCAACAAGGGTATTAAGACCACTCATTGGAAAAAGAATAGTCGTGTGTGTGTGTGTATGTGTGTGAGTGTGTGTGGTGTGTGTGTGTGTGTGTGTGGCAGGGAGCTGGGAATTGAACTCAGGGGTGTTCTAACTTTGAGCTACACTCCCAGCCCAATTTCTTTCTTTCTTTTTTTAATTTTATTTTGAAACACAGTCTCACTAAGTTGCTGAGACTGGTATTGAACCAGTGATCCTCCTTTCTCAGTTTCCCAAGTACTGGGATTACAAGCATGTATCACCATACCTGGCTCAAAAGAATAGTCTTGTCTGAAAATTGTACTGGGACAAGTTGATATCCACATACCAAAAAGATAAATTGAACTCCTACCTCACAGTATACTCAAAGATGAATTCAAAATGGACCACAAACGTAAATAAATGTAAAGGTTGTAACTATAAAACTCTTGGGAGAAAGTATAAATCTTTGTAACATTGGTAAATAACTGTTAAATAGGACACCAAGATCCCCTCAGAAAGCAAAATTTAAAAATATCTCTATCAGACCTTATCAAAATCAAGATCCTTGTGTTTAAAAGCATACCAGCAACATGACAACATTTGCAAATCATTTATCTGGTAAGAAACTTTTATCTTGAATGGATACATCAACAATAGAAAGACAAATAATTAAAGAGGAACAAGCGATATGAATACATATTTTTCTGAGGAAGATATATAAATGGTCAAAAGCAAATGTAAAAATGCTCAATATCCTGAGACATTGGGGAAGTGCAAATCAAAGTCTTCATGAGGTCCCCTTTCACAGCACTTGGGATGGTCATTATGACAAAGGACAGATATTAGCATGCGTTGGAGAGGGTAGAGAGGATTACTGCCTCCATACACGACTGTGGGAGTACAAACACTGCAGCACTTTAAAAAATGGTTGAGAAGTTTCTCAGATATAAAATCTACAGTTACCACATGGCACAGCTGTTATACTTCTAGGTGTATTCACAGGAAAAATGAAAAAAAAAAAAATCAACACAAAAACCTGCACACGATGTTTGTAATAGTATGGAAAGGACCGTAGTGTCAAAAGGCAAAAGAACTCGAATATCCATTGATTAATGAGTACGTAAGTGAAATATTTGACAATAAAAAAAATAAAGTTTTGATACATGCTACCACACGGATAAACCTTGAAAATATAAGATACACAGACTAGATAAAAATATACCGACTGATTTGTAGGAAATACAACTTAAAACAAATTCAGAAAAATGATAAAAATATGCAGATTGCACACAGCAGGTTAAAGCTGGTATGGTTGGCACTCAAGTGAAGCAAAATGAACTTGAAGGCAGCAAGTCTTACTAAAAATTAAAAGGGACATTTCATAAGGATTATAAGATTCAGCCATACAAACAACAAAATTATATCCTTTGCAGGAAAATGGATGAAATTAGAAAATATTATGCTGAGTGAGATTAGCGAGTCTCAGAAAGTCAAGGGTTGAATTTTTTTTTTTTTTCATATGTGGAAGCTAGAGAGAAAATAGGGAACAAAAAGGATTTCAGATAATTGAGGAGAGCAGTAGAATAACATAGCTAAAGGGACTGGGAGAGGGAGCTAGCGAGGGGAAAAGGGAGAATAGATGAAATAATTCAAATTGTGCTATATGCCCATGTATGAAGTGTCACTACCACTCTATTTTATATGGGGAGGGCCGGGTAGTAGCCTGGGACCTGAAAAGAAACACACTAAGACCTGTGTGCACGCTCGTTTGTATGACTTTGAATCTCACTATGAAGTATAATTACAACACATCCATAAAAGTATAAAAAAGTTCAAAATTCAAAACTATACAGCAATATCATACCCTTAAAACACACAAGAAACAAAATTAACCATAACTGAAAGGAATATAAAACAAACTAAAAGAATAAGCATGGGGGAAAAAAAGCTTTTAACTCAGTATCATAAGGAGAAAAAAAATTTAGAATAATATAGAAATTTTGAATGAAGGTGTTAGTAAACTTGACCTAAATGGCAATGTATTCAATTGTATCCCTTTAGAATACAATCTTTTCAGATGCCAAAAAAATCATTCACCAAATTTGTACATATGCTGAGCCATAAAGGAAGTATAATAAATTTTGCAGGATTAAATTCACATGTTTTCAAGCTTGAACAGAATGAACTAGAATCATGATTTTTGAGTCCACTGAAGTTAATTTGGATACAACAGAAAAGACAGCTCGGGTATTTCCATAATTGAAAATTAAGAAATACACTTCTAAATGTCTAATGTGCTCACCAAAATCACAGTAGAAGCCTAAACTAAATGGCAGTAAGCCATTACACATCAAACTATGCAATGAAATTGAAAACATGCATAGAGGGAAATTTAAAGCCTTATATTGAAAAGTTATGAAACAGGAAGGCTATAAATCAATGTCATGAATATTCCCTTTGAAGAAATAAGAAAAAAAAGAGCAAATTAAATTGGAGGTTAGTAAAAGGAAATAAATGAAGATAAAAACAACCAGTAGCATAGAAATCAAAAGGGCAAACAACTGATATATTTAAAAGCAAAATTCAGTTTTTCAAAGACACTACAAATTGGACAGAAATAATGTGAGGACTGTTTGAAAGGCCTTATTGGAGAGTACTAAGACTATAAGCGAATAATGCCAATAGATTTGAAATAATTAGTTAATAGAAAAATAAAATAGACAATTTTAGATTAAATGGAACATCTTCTAGAAAGCTCAAAAACAATAAACTCGATTTAAGAGGCTGAAATCATGCTAATCATCATTAAAACTCATTTGGAATAGAGAGTAAAACATTTATTTTATCCTAACTTTTCCTCTTGCACTAAAATGTCATCAGATCCAGAAGGTTTATGGTTGTGTTTCAGGAAATCTTTATGGTCTGGGGCCTCTCAAGACTAAGTGATCTACAAGGCAGAGTAAATGCTTGTTTTAGGAGGTGAATGTAAACTTGAGTATAATTTTGAATAAGAATTGGCAAGAAAAGAAAATCCCATACACACTATGAAATAGATATCTAAACTCTATATATAAATGGAAAAATTGATCCAACCTAATAGTTACAAAAAATGTCATCACGAGCAACAAAGATTTGTCTCAAGTAAACAAGGAAGGCATAACACTGGAGAATTCCAGCCACATTAGTGAGCCAAAGAGCATCAATCAGATGAGCACATCAATAGAAAATACTGAATTAAATTAAAAACTCACTTTTGATGTTAAAAAATTTATAACTTTAACAAAATGAAAGAAGGGAATTACTTAATCAAACACTCATGGAAAAGTAAGAACTTGGTGGATCATAGCTGTAGACCACTGAAAATATAAGAATCCTACCAGATAAATTAACAAGTTCAGGCAGGTAAGAATAGAAGACAAACATAAAACACCAATGCCATCAGAAATTAGCATTTAAATTTATAATAGGAAAATGTTAGAAATAGCAACAATATACTTAAGAATAAGCCTATATATATAAAATAAACCTGTATATATATATATATACATATGTGTGTATAAATATATATATATATAATATATATATATGTGTGTGTGTGTGTGTGTGTGTATGTATGTGTGTGTGTGTGTATGTTGTTCCCCAGAAAAAGTTGAAGAGTGTTGAAAGACAGAATAAAACTTAACATGTTTTAACATGTTGTGTGTTAACATAATTAGCTTAGTGTGAAGGCTATTTCAGCCAGCATTCTTACTGTTGTGACCTAGAATATTTGACAACAGCAGCTTAGAGAGATGAACGTTTATTTGCTCACAGTTCTGGATATTTCAGAGGTTCCAGTCCACGTTGGGCCGAGTGGCCTCTGAAGACCTCAGGGCAACGGCAGTGGCAAACACAGCGTGAAAAACAGAACCCTGCTCTCACATTACGGAGGAGGCAGGAAGCAGAGAGAGGCAGAGGCTGGGGGCAGGGGCAATACACAGGGACCAACCCCTGCCTCCATATGGCTGCCTTGTCTACGACATGAGGTCTGGACCTCCTAAGTCCAAACCATAATAGATCAAGGCAAACAGATCAAGTCTACGATAATTAAAAATTAGTGGTGGTGCCAGGAACAAATTATGACTGGTAGCCTAATTTGGCATATTAGAATTGAAAGTAGTTTCTTCCATTTCATTGAAACAGATAATCCTTCCTTTTAATTTTCTGTATTCAGCAATAGTTGATATTTTCAAATTCCAGGATGCTGAAAATCCTGAATAATACCAAGCACATGAACTTCCTAGTCTCTGTCCAGGGCTCTCTTCTGGTGAATATCATGGGTTTTTGTTTTGCTTTGAATGAGAGGAAGTTTCTCCTTATGCATATGATGTTTTGGTGATGAGTCTTTGTGTGCAGGGTCTGTCTCAGAGCACAGGAAACAGAGAGACCATCCAGTCTACATCGATGAAAAACACATATTTTCTAACATGGTACATCACTGAACCCATTAAAGGCACACATATGGAAATTTGCTAGGAAAGACATACCTTCTGTACCTACACCATGGGTAGCCTTTCGCTGACTCAGACTGTGGCCAAACATACTTTAGGGATTCTCATGAAGTGTCAAAAGGAAGTTATACATAAAGCATACCCTTTGCCATTCCCAATATCCTTTCCCCTAATCTGTGTAATACACACCCGAGTACATGATTACAGGAAGGATTTGGGTGGGGGGGACGTTGCTACGTGCCAGGCACTGCCTGTAGTATTTTATGTGTAATCCTTTTAACTAACCTGGGGGTGAGCACCAATATTGTCAACTCAGTTGTTTTTTTTTTTTTTGTGGTACTGGGGATTGAACTCAGGGGCAGTCTATCTCCGAGCTACATCCCCAGCCCTATTTTTTATTCTTTATTTTGAAACCGAGTCTCACTAAGTTGTGGAGTGCCTCACTAGGTAGCTGAGGCTGGCCACGAACCCGGATCCTCCGGTCTCAGCCTCCCGAATGCTGGGATTACAAGCGTGTGCCACCACGCCCGGCTCTCAACTCAGTTTTTAGGTGATGTCCCCAACACACAGCTGCATAGAAGTGCAGACCTGGAATCACATGTGTAGTGTGCTTCAGCCCCGTGACTTTCTGGTGATCCACATCTTCCCAAGTTGCTGCTCCAATTGCTCTCATCTCATCATTTCTATGAAGTCTTTTTAATTGAAACGAAGTTTGCCTTCCCTACATCCTCAGCTGCTTCTAGTGTGTATTTTCTAAAATTCAGATGTTCTCTGTGTCAAATCTGATTTATCTCATTATCTTGCCTTTTTTTTGTTTTAGAAAAATTGCCTTGCTTTAATAAATGTATGCTTAAATTAAATTTGGTCGCTACCAGAAACAGAAAGCCAGTATAACTTGTCATGTAAAGACAGTAACTATAAAAATAAATGAAACCGAAGTACAAGAGTATGATTAAGTTAGAGCAGATGCATATGCCCACCAACCCCAGAGCTGGTCCTTTTCCTAGCAACACAGCATCACAAGACAAGGAGGAAAGGTCACACTGCAGAGCTATCCCAACCATCCCTTCCAGACAATTATTGTGAGCTGGGTGTCAAGGTCTATGTATTAATGCAGCTGCTCCCTTTTCTGTGACATGTATTGAAGAGCAACCTCTGATCAGAAGGTTCCCTTCTCTGCAAAGATAGGCTTGATGAGAAGTCAATCCAATGCCGTCCATTAGAAAACTGGGTCTCTGCAGATAAAGCGTCGCGCCTGTGGTAATTCCTCTTTTGGCTGCAGCTCAGCTTCCTTATGGCTCTCACAGGCCCATAAAACACTGGGCCGAGACACAGGTTGCTCCGGCTGATGTTTGACTTGGCAGATTTAGAGGCAGAGGCCGCCGTTGCTGGGAGAGCCGAGGACAGAAATGGCCGGTCATAGCAGAGGCAAAAGCTAAAGATCGTGTCTGTCTCCTAGTGACACAATTAGATAAGAAAGATGAAGAGTGGAAGAAAGGTCCCAGGGGAAGAGAGACGGTGGCTTTGTACATTCTGCTCATAAAATAATATTTATTGATAATGCAAAATAGTGTGTTAGAGAGGAGACTCTTGAGAAGAACATTAGGCCGTCTGGAGGCAGACCAGGAGGCAGAAGGACGAGTGGAGATCTTAGCAGCTCTGGAAGTGATTGCCGGCCACGCAGTGCCATTTCCCTCGTGGATGTTCATTCACGTGAAGGATGCTCGTTGACTGGCTAGACCTGAGCAAGCAGTGCGGTTTCAGGAGCATTCCCAACAGTTCTGCTTTGATTAACTCTGTTACGGACACCCCACGAAGACACATTGAAGTCCCAATGCATAGCGCCAGTGACCGTGACCTTCTTTGGAAACAGGGTCTTGGCAGAGATCATCAAGTTAAGCAGAACCATTAGGATGGCCCCAATCCAATGTGACTCTTCTTAGGAGGAGACTTGGATACAGACACCTAGGAGACTGTACATGAAGGAGATTTAGACACAGACACCTAGGAGACTGCACATGAAGACACAGATGTGCAAGGAAGTCAGCTGTGTCAAGATGGAGGTGGACCTGAGGTGACTGGGCCAGAAGCCAGGGGACACCTTTCTGGTAGCCAGAAAGGCAGAGGGAGCATTGCTGGTGATTTATGTGATTTTTTTTTTTTTTTTTTTTTTTTGTACTTAGCACTGTCATGTGCAAACATCAGCTTATTCTGGGGCCAGCCTTTGTACTCAAGGAAACCTGTGACAATGACTTCCCAGTGTTCACCGAACCCGTGTCCTTGTCTCTTCTAAAGCAAATATTTAGACAATGACTTCCAGCCTCCCTTGCTATGTGACCTTGTGACAAGGTTCTAAACAGCAGCCCTGAGTCAGAGATGACATGCAGCCCCCCCAGCCCCCCAGCCCTGGCCCCCAAGAACTTCCCAGGTGCGCTACTCATCTTCTGAACTTTTCTTTCTTTATTTGTATATTTTAATTATGTAGACTCATGGATTTTATTGTGAATTATTAATACATGTGAATAATGGATATGGTATATGATCACATCCATCCCCTGTTCCTCTCCTTTCTTATCCTCTCTCGCCCCATGATCCCTTCACACCCCTCTAATGGTCTCCCTTTTCCTTTATTTATTTATGGTTCTGGGGGTTGAACTCAGGGGCTCTCTCCTAAGGAATACCTCAAGCCCTACTTTGTGTTTTAATTTTGAAATAGGGTCTTGCTAAGTTACCACCCTCTGGCTTCAAACCTACAGTCCTCCTGTCTCTGCCTCCCAAGTACAGGTGTCGCAGGCACGTACCACCTCACCTGGCTCTCTCTATTGTTTCTCCTTTTTGCTCTTGTCTTTTTTCCCCCTAGATGAGAGAAAACACAGGATGCTTTTCTTTCTCAATCCGACTTATTTTGCTTAACATGATCTCCAGTTCCTTCCAATTTCCTGTACATCTTGTGACTTTGTTTTTCTTTATGGCTGAATAATACTCCATATTATAATGCTCCATATGAGGTATGTATACCTCATTTTCTTTATCTATTCATCCACTGATGGGCTGCTGGGCTGACTCTATGACTTGGCTACTCTGAAGTGTGCCACAGTAAACAGAGGTATGCAGGTATCTCTATAGCATGCCTACTTGAATTATTTCATTTATGTACTGAAGAATGCTAAAGCACAGTCACATGATAGTTCTATTTTTAGTTTTAAAACAAAATTAAAACCATTTTATTGTAAGACTAAATCACCTCCACAGTGATTTCCACACGCTCTTTAATTTTATTGCTGATGGAAAAGAGGCAACCAAATTGCCCTGGAAACCATATATATAGAGCATGCAGACTTCCCTCCCCTAAGATCTGATAGGACCACAGGGAGTCTCCACCCTCAGAATTCCCTATGAGTGACAGACAAAATCCTATTGTGACTGTGTATTGTACCTGTTGGCATTGTGTTTGTTAGAACGTCCAGCATTGTCCTGGCCAACACAGTACTTGGTGACTTGAAGTGGGATGTTGAAATGTGCAGCATTGGTTTAGTGGATGGACTGATGGCAGCAAGGAAATGTATACAGAAGGCTGCAGACCCAAAGAGCCCTGTTCCTGTCATGTTACAGTGAAATTTCTGTTGAAAATATAACTTGATAGGCAGATAAAATACTATCCCTAAGTACTAACCAAAGCTCTGGGAGAACGAACTGGAAAAAGTCAGAATATTAGAGCATGTTGGTTCTTTTTGCTGCCATTAGTGAGTTATTTCAGGAAGAAGAATTTCAGTTCCTGTTTGTTGAGACCAACGCTGCATGCTTTGCACACAAAGTCAATGAACCTGTGATAAGCAATTATCAGTGCAGATGTGGGAGGGGCGATGGATTCTTCTCAACTCCTCACTGATTCTTCTGCCAATTGAAACTACATTGATTTTGAGTTTTCATCTTCTTCTAAATGTGTTCTTCATTTGAGATACCAAACGATAATGCTCTTTGGCTAACCAGGATCCTTTCTCTTCATGGGAATGACAGCTGTGGCCCAAAAGTCAAGATAGGACATAGGAATAAAATCAAAGCAGGTAATCCTTGACTTTCTGTGTCTTGGTCCTTTGGTTTTTTTGTTAAATCGCCTTTCCTTTAAGAGAGAAAGGGCTGTCCACACCATCATGAGGCTTCTCATGCTACTTTAAAATCCTAAACAATGATGGCAACCAAGAAAGAATCCAGTGGCTCTGGAAACTCTAAGAAATCCTTGGAAAACAGAAATTTTTACAAGGATTGTTCTGTTTTGTTTTGTTTTTGTGGTACTGGGGACTGAACTCGGAGCATTCTACCTCCAAGCTACACCTCCAGCCCATTTTTATTTTGAAACAGAATCTCACAAAGTTGCTTAGGGTCTCACTAAACTTCTCAGGTTGGCCTTGAACCTGCCATCCTCCTGTCTCAGCCTCCCAAGTACTGTGATTACAAGTTGTGTAGCCATGCCTGGCTCAAGAATTATTTGGGAACAGAAAATGTCAACTTAAAGCCATGCCATGATTGGAGGTGACAGATCCGGAAAGCAAGAGGGTGTGGGAAAATCATGGTGGACTCTTAGAGGAGCTGTGAACTGTCCTGTCCCTATCCAACAGTCGGCTTCACACCTTGGGTCCAGCAGCTGTAAGAGAACCATCTGGATGTAAGAGGGCCATCTAGATGGTGTGGAAGCAGGAACAAGCATTACAGGGTTGGAGCAGTGACGAATGCAAGGGAAGAAAGCACGTTGCCAAGATGGTACAGATCACAGCATGTGGGGCCTCTCTTACCTCCCAGAAACATTCTAGGATCACAGGACACAGTGGCACCTCCTCCCAACTAAAGGGAGGATATTCACCCAACAAAAGGCAGTGAACTGTCAGGTCAGAAATTTTTAGTTTTGCATGCTGAAACTTCCAGATGTAAAAAAAAAATCTTGTAAGGTTAAAAAGGGCATGCCAATTAAGAGTTTGATCACGCAAATTAAAAATTCAACAGATCAGATGAATAGCATATAGACACAATTTGTGAAAATAGAAGATTAGCCAACCAGAAGATCAAAGTGAGGATTCTTTACAGAAGAAAATATGATACAAGAAAGACAACCAAAGTGAGAAAGAACAGTCTAGACCCAGGGAATAAATTCAGAGATTTCAACATCAATCTTGCACAGCTTTCAGAGCAAGAAGGAATTAGGGGACAGAGGATTAGGAGAGTTAGAAGGAAAGGATATCTTGGAAGTGAAGAAAAGACCAAATCCTCAAAGTGCTCTCAGGGGTACTTTTTGAAAATTATTACCTAGACACATGTAATGAAATTTTAGAAAAACAAGTTTGGGAAGCATTTTGAAATTCTGAGAATAATAATTGAGATTAGAATTCTATATCTCAAATGGAATTTCATTGCAAAGATGGCATAACAAAGTTTTGTGTGTCTAAGAACTGGAATTTCACAGTCACTGATGTCATACAGACCAAGCTTATTGACTACAATAAATTTCAAAGAAATCATATTGTAAATACCATGGTAACTTAGTAAAGTGCAATAAAATCATAAGTTAAAAATAGAAAAGAATATTGTCCACAAATTATCAGGAAGAAAACAGAACACCTAAGTAATTTTTGAATTTAAAATAAACAAAACTGAAAATTACATAGAAATGAATGATAATGACCTATTGAAACAGTGAAATTAAACTGTGATACTCAGAGAAAAAAATCACAATTATAAGTGTATTTATAAATATATTAATAACCATGTGAAATGGTTTCAAGCCAAGAAACTGAAAAGAATAATAAATAAATCACTAAGAAAGCTAACAAGGAAATTAATAAAGACAAAAGTAGAAATTAATAAAACAGTATATTTGAAAAACAAAGGAAAACTTTTATTCTGAGAATAAAAAAACAGACAAAATTGTGTCATGTAAGATAAGGAGAATCATAGGGAAGTAGGAAGTTCAAAAGGTCTTAAATTTAACATGACGTTGACTATTTTGTTCTAAACTGTACTGTTCTTGTCTTTTCTTGGTTATGTTTTTGTTTTGTTTTGTTTTATTTTGTTTTAGGGAAGGGCAGTTACTAAGGATTGAACCTAGGGGCATTCTACTCCAAGCTACACCTCTGGCCCTTTTTATTTTTATTTTCTATTTTGAAACAAGGTGTCGTTCAAGTTGCTGAGGTTATCCTCAAGCCTGACATCCTCCTGTCTCAGCCTCCTAAGTATTGGGATTACAGGCTTGGTTTTGCTCTTGTCTTTTAAACATGACTGTGAAACGAACCTCTGTTAGTGTTGAGAATTCGTCACTGAGGCTGGAGAGCTCCATCAAATGAAAAGGGATCTGCCAGGATGAGAAGGGAAAGTAAGAAAGGTGAGAAAAGTGCTGACAAAGTAAAATGTTTTCTATTAAAACGACACTGACTACATTTCCTTCAGTGATCCAGGTTTTGTATATTACAAAACATTATCCACCAGCAAAAGTATGGCCAGAAAATGCGACCACAGTGTTCAATGGAAAACACTTCTCCATACCCATCAGATCCCTTGTTCCCTTTACGACAGTAAAGTAGCCCTGCAGAAGGGACCTCTAGTTTCCTGCAGCCGAATGGGGCCAGGGCTTCGAGTCCATTTCTATGGAGTGGAAGCAGAAGGCGCCCTTCTTGGATGGTGCACCAAGATTAGCCTATGCCTCCTGCAGTCTCCTTTTTTCACTTTCTTATAGAAGACAGAGGAAATCTGCAAACTCATATTAAACAGCAAGGCCTTCCTGTATCAGTTCAGATACCTGAAAGGGTGCAGGAAACAGAGCCCCTGCCAATCTAGAGCACTATCTGTCTATTGTCACAGGAAACTGAAATGAAGTTGTTCTCTTAAGACAGTAAGGGGACCTTATTTGTTACCGCAGCTTAGCACATCTTAATTAGTCCATGTCATAACAAATGCATACTCCATATTTAGCAGCAGAAAAGACTTGAAGTTGGAATCATTTTCACAAAATATATTAGAAGCGTGATTTTTTGATGGCTTCTTTGTAAACAATGATTTTCTTTTATATGATTACTTTTGGTGTTTTTCATAAATATGAGCTACTTTAGTGAGAAAAATATTTTCGAAGTGTTAAGCATTCATTATATTTAATATCAATAATCTTAAAAGGACCAGCTAAGAAAAAATAGGCAGTCTGAATAAGAGAAAAATATAAGAAATGACTCCAGAAGTTAACACTAAGAGAATGAAATGGTTACTCTTATAAAGTGAGTAGTAGAAAGTATTCCTCTAAAGTATCATTAATATGATGAATAACAAATAAGATAGTTTTTCATGGTTTCTACTTTGTGTTTTAATTTTGAAATAGGGTCTTGCTAAGTTACCACCCTCTGGCTTCAAACCTACAGTCCTCCTGTCTCTGCCTCCCAAGTACAGGTGTCGCAGGCACGTACCACCTCACCTGGCTTTCTCTATTGTTTCATTTCTCCTTTTTGCTCTTGTCTTTTTCCCCCTAGATGAGAGAAAACACAGGATGCTTAGGGTCTCACTAAACTTCTGAGGTTGGCCTTGAACCTGCCATCCTCCTGTCTCAGCCTCCCAAGTACTGGGATTACACGTTGTGCAGCCATGACCGGCTCAAGAATTATTTGAGAACAGAAAATATCAATATAAGTTAGTGTGTACCTTTTGTATATACCCTTTGTATACTAATGTGCATGTATAATATTATATGTTATATTATAGATCATATAATAGGTTATACATACTAATGTAATTTATAAGTTATTCAAGTATTATCCTACACCTCATGTTACCAAAAGTGAAATAAATTAAGTTACAGTATTTGAAGACTACTCGGGAATTGCCATTTAAATATATTACAGGATTATGAACCGTAATTTTATATATCTCTAGGACATGCCTATTTTCAGCAGAACACTGTGGTGTGCTGGAGGCTCTCAGAACTGGGGAGAGGAGAGGTCTGGGTCTGAATTCAGACCTTGACATGTCCTGGCTAGTGACCCTGAGCAGGTTATAAATCTGACTGTACTTCAAGTTTTTCATCTGTGAAATGGAAATAGTAACATCCTTTCAGAAACACGGGGAGTACTGACCATAAAGAGTGAATCTAAGTTATCTTACTTGCCACAGGAGAGAAGAATTATTTTAAAATGATAGGTTTCAAACACCTTTTCAAGAATACTTTCTCAAGAAAAAAAAAAAAAAAGAATTCTCTCTTCCTGACTCCTGGCCTTTGCTTTTATATTATCCCAGTATCTCTTCTTTGTTATGGATAAAAACAGGACAGTTTGACCCTGGGCTGATTATAAATATTGGATATTTTCACTTCTTTGTGTATATTATTTCACCAAGACTCTAAAGAAATAGTAAGTTTAGCCTTCAGATTCCCACCCTGAGGTTGCTTAGATGTTTTAATTCATCCCTTGGTTATGTCAATTTTATTTATCTAAGAAGCCAAGTTGTTCTTTTTACACAGATTACATCTTCCTGAACTTGGCCTTTCACCCAATAGGATGTACATTGTTGATAGTATACTGCTGTCTTTGTTGGGCACCAGATGCCATAAGTCACGTTTTATTTTGTCTTTCACTCTCCACTGCTTGGAGTCTCAAATGAAGGAAAACAAAAAGTTCCTGTGTTCAGACTCTAAAGAGGATCCCCACCAACATTGAGGAGGAGTCAGCCTTTGTTGACTCCCTTACTTTTCAAAACAATAGATCCAGCTTAGAAAAAGCCTGAAGATAAGAATGGAAAACTGTCACCTAAAATGAATGGAAAATAAGAAATATATTTATTACTTTTTCTACTACCCTGGATTTTGGAATAAATCCTATTTCATAGACAACGATGTTTTTAATTGAGCAAGAGTATTTTTTTTTTGAGGTACTGGAGATGGAACCTGGGGGCATTCTACCTCTGAGTTATACCCCCAGATTTTTTTTATTCTTTATTTTGAAACAGGGTCTCACTAAGTTGTGGAGTGCCTCACTAAGCAGCTGAGGCTGGCTGCAAACCCGAATCCTCCAGTCTCAGCCTCCCAAATGCTGGGATTATAAGTGTGCACCACCACGCCCGGCTCTGAGCAAGAGTATTTAATTGCCTTTGGTTGTGTGAAAACTAATCAAAATTGCTATCCAAGGTAGACCAGTAAAAGGGAACTATGTAAACTAGAGTCTTGGTGAAACCAAGATATACTGATCCATAGATTCTCTGAATAAAATGAATTACTTATATTTTTAGCATTATTCCTATAGTTATACCTATGCTATGTCATTGGTTTGTTGTTACCTTACTATAGAGATTCTACCTTTTGGAATGTGTGTTTTCACTTTCATCTCAAATTATGTTGGTCCACTTTGCATTGCAGAGTCCGAACTACCTGACAAAAAGTTTTTAGAAAAGGAAAAGTGTATGTTGGCTCACAGTTTCAGAAATCTCAGCACATGGTTGGCCATTTCTCTGGGCCTATGGTGAGGCAGAACATCACAGTGACATGAAGAAGACATGGCAGAGGAAAGTTGCTCAACTTTCATGTCATGGCAGCCAGGACAAGAGAGGGAGAAACTGGGGAGAAGATCAACCCCTCCAGGGTGCACCCTCAGTGACCCCCTATTAGGTCCCACCTCTCAGTAGTGAACCCAGCTATCAGTGGACTAATCCATCAAGTGGATTGATGCACTGTTGAGACCAGAGCCTTCTTGGTCCCACCTCTGGACCATCATTTATTGGGGACCAGATGTTCAACACATGAGCTTTTGTGGGACATTCCGGATCCAAACCATAACACAAGTACTGACATGTATGCTTTTTTCCTGATTAACTGTCCTTTAATAGTTTACCTTACTAATTATAATTCTTACTATAAGAATAATAATGGCTCTAGGTTAGTATATAGGCTTTTTTTTCCCAAAAATGTGAAAATTGAAGATTGAAATCTACATCTTATATCATTTCTATCCCATAAAAGTTTTCTTTCCTCCAATCTACAAATGAGTAGTTCAGTACCTTTTTAAGTATGTGAAGGTCTCTAAATGAACCCAGCAAAATAACTGGGTAGAGAATCAGGTTACAAAGTGTTGACAGATTAAGTGTCCCGGATGATATGGGGAAATGGCAAAACAGATAGTGTAATGCCACCTGGACTTTCCGTAAATCATAAAACTTAATCACAGTTTAGTCATCAATGCACCATATGTTTTGTCGAGTTTGGGTGTAATTAGTCGACATGGTAGTCAGGAGTGTATGCTTTGGAGGCAGAAAGTAAGATCTCCCTGCAGAGTCCCATTCATGCTCTGTGTCTTGACTTCTTCATGCATCAAATTCAGATGAGAGCACTTCCTTGTACCTGACCCACAAGGTAGATCTGCAGACGTGAGAGAAAGTGAGTGAACCGTCTCCACTGCTGTGAGTTCCCTTTTCCTTTCCACTTGACTTGCATCGGTGATGTCTGTGTGCTTCCACACTGGGAAAAATAGAGACGAAATTCTACTGTCACACACTAATTCTTTTAAAGCCAAAAGACCAGGCCTGCAAGAGGCTCTGTATCAGGAAAGGTTTTTTTTTTTTTTTTCACGTACAAGTGGTCGAGGTATTTTGAACTAGTCAAAATATCATTCCACTTGAGAAGAATATTGGGCTTGCAGTTGTATTTCTCAACTGAGCCAAAGTATTCAGGGAGGAAAGCTTTCTCTTATTTTATGGACAATTTTACTGAGTTTCTCTACTAAAAGAAACAATTAGAGAATTATAGGTTCAAAGAGATAGAGAGTGTGTTAAGGGGTCACCCCAGCCTGCCGTTCTGTGGCCTCAGAACACATCCACACCAACATCAGATCAATAGAAATTTTCCTATTTTTAAAGACATATATTAGGGAGAACATATGCTTCTTAACTCTATGTGACTGACTAATCTCACTTAACATAATGTTTTCCAGTTGCATCCATTTCCCTGCAAAGAACATAATTTTATTCTTCTTTATGGCTGAGTAAAATTCCATTGTGTACATATCCCATAGTTTTGTAATCCATTCATCTGTGGTTGGACATCTTGGCTGCTTCATAACAAGGTCACTCACTGAAGTGAACCTTAGGGGGAGGGAGGGGGAGGGAACGGGAAAGGGGAGGGAATCAGGGAAGGGGTCAAATGAGAATTGTGTGCAAATATGTTGTTAACAATTTGTACTTAACAAAGATGTACGCTATATTGCACGAATTACTACAATAAAAATTAAAAAATTAAAAAAAAAATAAATAAAAAAAAAAAAATAAAGACATATAAAGAAACAGATTCTACCATTTCCTATTTTAGTGTAGTATCTGGCCATTTTTCAAAATAGGAGTTTTTACCTCCTCTAACCTTATATATTGTGGGTTAATATACTTTATGTATGTGTACATTATGTCTATGGTGCATAGTACGCACATAGATAGAGACAGATATATAATGTACTAAGTGGACATTGCTAAATCCCCATTATTATCTTACCTTCAGATTAAATAATTATTCCCTCCCCTGGAAATATGTTTAATCTTTTACTAAGTCCATGAACAAGTTTTGGATCTCTCAATCAAAACCGGTCATGCTCTCCTTGTCATTCTTAGCTATGGAATCCTAATTTACTTCCATCTCTTGAAATCCATGTGTAGATTATGACATTGTTACCCCAGGGTAACCATACAAGAATAGCATGACTATTTGACATTCACGCTGTAGTATTAGGAGGAGAGCTTGACACCATCCTGTCATTCCCAATATCCATTCCCAGAGGTTCTATAGGTGTCCCTCCTGATCCTTGTGTCTCTTTTTTAAAGTACCACCTTAGCAGGGCATGAGTGGCACACATCTGTAATTCCAGTAATTGGGAGGCTGATACAAGAGGATTGCAGGTTCAAGGCCAGCCTCACAAAGTTAGCAAGGCCCTTAGCAACTTAGTGAGACTGTTTCAAAATAAAAAATAAAATAGGACTGCAATAATAACTCAGAAGTAGCATGCATGCCCCTGGGTTCAGTCCCCAGTACCACAAAAAATAATAATAATAAAATAAAAAAATAAAAGGCAACCTTATTCAGAGGTATTTTTCTGCATTATTTGTGCAGATTCATTTCTTTCTTTGCTTAAATTAGTCCACATGTATACAGGGCTTCTGAGAGTGATGGGCTCAGGAGAAGTAGATGTGAATTCTCTCATCATTATCGTTGTGCTTACATATAGGAATGTTCCCAGTTTTGATATATGACTTTCATTCTTATCCTAATCTTCTAATGACTGCTACCTGGTCACTAATCTCTTTCATCCTTCCCACACACAATAAAATCTACAAAAGAGGCAACTTTCTTGCATCATATGTATTTTATCTTCAAGACAGATCGAATTTAGACTCTTCTAGAATTCCAAGAAAATACCCTACACAACCAACTACAGTCCTCTTCAATCAGCTCCATGGTTATATGCTTTCACTGGATTGTATTATTATGCATTAGAATATTTTGTGTTGTGAGACTAGAAGCATTGTTTTCAAATGATAAATGAATAATTTTAGATGACAACACTTGTATGATCATAAAATAACATTTTTCTTCAAATTATAGACCCAAAAGCATATAAAATTAATAATGAATGGTTACATTTATTTTTAAATAAATAGTGTATATTCATGACATATTTGATAATTTTTCAGAGGAAGTTTTAGAAATATTGATTATTAGGAATGTAATTGCTAATGATACTCTGGTTACTCAATTCCTTTTATCTTATACCTGATATGTGTAATAACCTTTATATAGTGGTAAGTATTTTTTATGTTTCTTTATTCATCAGTCATTTAATGTATTGCTTTTAAGATTTTTTCTCTATAAATAAAATATTCGTCTCTGTACAATCACTTTACAATATACATAGAATAACAGGCATAATTTCCTAAAATATCTTAAGCAGATGATTACTAATCATTTCGGGTCATTAATATAATTTTTGTTGCTTGCAGACACCTGTCACTTTAATTTAGCTGTGGCACATGTACTTAGAAGTTCAGTTATGTGGGTGGGGGAAATGTCTACCCACATTAATGTCAGCTTCCAAGCCTTCTGTGGATTCATATCATAAAATGCTACAGGTAAGGAGGATATCACTACAGCAAGATGAAAGGTGAAGGATAATTCTCTAGCCATAGTTGGGAAAAGTAGAAATCCTTTCTCCATTGTAATGCAGAATAGCTTTCCCAATATTCTCTAAGCACAGCATAGGGTATGCATTTTGGGGGGACCCTATTATACAGCTTGGGGTTTCTGGCATAGGGCTTTGTAAGGCAGGGGTGCCAGAGAATATTAGGCTAAGTGAGATTAGCCCGTCTCAGAAATATGTTTTCTCTTATATGTGGAAGACAGAGAGAAACAAGAGACTTTAGAGAGATTCCAGTACAATTGTGGAAGGGGATTAAGAAGGAGGGGAAGGGGAGGAGACTGGATGAAGAAAACTGTTCAAGTAATGTTATATATATGTATGGAATTATCAAAGAGTGTGTTGGAGTCTGGAGAAAAACACACCAAGTGCTGTGTGCATGTGTACTCTGAAGCTGGTTACGATGTAGAATTACAACGCACTAATAAAAATATATTAAAAAAAGACACTCAGAATTGTTTTCTTAACTAGGTCTAGATTGGCAGTGCTAATTAGGAAGAGACAGAAACAGAACGGGCTTTTGCTGAATATTATTGGGGTTAACCTCTCATTTTAAGTCTGAAAAGAGTATAATTTTAGGATGGATGACTAAGTATACACTGATTACTGTCTTAGCCCAATGACAAGGGAATGGCCATCCTGGCACCAGAGAACATCAAAGTCTAGTTGGTGAGAAGCTCAGAGAGTGGTTGGCAGGACCAGGATGCTGGAGCCAGAGGAGCACTGAGGCCCTTGGAGATGCCCACGCAGGAAGAGCAGTGTCAGTGCGCATCATGGCAAAGGCATAGGAAGGGTAAACTCAAGGGAATCACTCAGAGAAAATACCATCCAGAACCATTCACAGTCCAAGGGCTGCACAGTGGCATCAGTGGTGCCTTTACAGGTGACAATTGGTGACCAACTAGAAAGGGACCAGCAGTCATGACTGGGCCCCGGCCCAGCTGTGGAAGCTAATGCAGGAGCATCTTTGTTTCCCTCATGATGACCACTTGGGAAGTCTTTAGTCATCAATTTTCCAGGGAATGGAATCTGCTGAATGCTTCCAGAATGTCCAGGGAAAGTCTCTGTGGCTTCCAATTATAACCCCACACCAGCAAGACATTTGTAAGCATCTGTATGCCATTCATTGTCCCCTGTGGTCCTGCATCTGAGAACAGGGTTTCTGAACAAGTTAACATTTAGGTCCGAAGATTCGGGTGGCCTCTTTAGAAAGTAGGGCAACCCTGTGCAGATCCTAAACTCAAGTGCACCCCACATCCTGTCTGTGGCAAAGCCAACAGTTTTTTCATCCAATCCAAAGAGAAGGTGAGTTGATTAATAAGCAGATTCAATAGATAAGCATTTCACATCTGCATGTGCTTGCCATGAGCTAGCACCTTGCATTTCAGAAAAGATACTCTCATCTTAGTAGGTGGAGACTGACATGACATCAAATTATGAATGTAATAAACACATTAACATCATATGAGAGCAATTCATGCTCTGAGTGATAGAAGAAAATCTTTAGAACAACCAGAAAAGGACAGGAGATGTTCAGTCACCATCTAAATAGGACATTGAGAAGGTGACATGGGAGCAAAGATATAGGAGGAGAGGGAGAGACCCAGGTGGCTATCTGGACCAGAAAAACCCAGGACCAGGCAACCGTCTAAGTCAAGATCTCAAAGAACAGGAGCGAGGAAGCTGATGAGACTAGTGCAGAAAGTGATGGGGAGGTAGAAGGGATTAAGTCAGAGAGGTGGTAGGTGTCATCACTCAGGTGCTAGCAGCCACTCTAAAGACTCTTGTGGTTGCTCCCAAAGGCATAGGAAGCCAAGAGAGATTTGATGGAGCGACGATAATTGACCTTCCTCTTAAAAAGATCATAGGATAGAGTATCAGAAATAGATTTGGAGGGTCAGGGTGGTCAGAAAGACCAGTGAGAAGATAGGTTCAACTGGAAATTTCCAGGTCATTACAAAACACATAGCCACAATTAACTCTTCTTATAGAATCAGTGTTCTGCGTTTAGTTTTCAAATACTAGACAAGATCTAATATTGCACTAGATATAATTAGTCATGTCAAAATGTGTCTATACTGGCAGAGTCTATCCCCACCCCCAAGTGGCCTTCCTGATCTCTCTAGACTTGGTAGGCTCAACTTTCTTCTCCATTCTCTCAAGAGTAACTTTTAACTCATGTGGTCTCAGAGTGTTGGGGTTCAGTATCACTAAGAATCTCACAGTGAACTGAGCATCTGCCTCCTTTTCCAAGGACAATAT
Source organism: Graphiurus murinus (assembly GCA_004027655.1). NCBI lineage: Eukaryota > Metazoa > Chordata > Mammalia > Rodentia > Gliridae > Graphiurus > Graphiurus murinus. Next base: position 332,420 of record PVLC010000063.1, read on the forward strand.
GAGGTGGGAGCCAACAACTCCTTTCACCTGCAACAACTACTATCTTCTCACTCTCCTCCTGAGAACTCCACAACAGGCATTCCAACCCCCTTTTCAGCCTCTTCCTGTCTAAACCACTTGATAAGATTCTCCTTCCTCTGCCTTTGATGTTATCTGTAGACCACTGAGAGACTTGGGTGAAAACTTTTAGTGAAGACATACCTCTAGAGGGAAAATAATATTATCTATTGATTTCAGAAGCATAAAGAGGGACGGGATTGGGCTATGGGATATTCCCTGCAAACCACAGTAGCAAATGTTTTTGGACTAGAAGATATCAATGTAACCCATTCATCTCCACCCATTTATTTTTGAAAAACACAAATTTTGAATGTGACTTTGAATCTGTAATCAGTTTTCACAGACTAAAGGCATGAAAGTGGTATTCACAGAAAGACTTAATAAGTTGTTTTAAAGTCTACTGGTTGTGTTCAATCCTGATTCATCTTCATTTGCTTTCAGAGAAGTTTATACTCATTGTGTTTCTTCTGCTTTATAGATGGTATACTAAAAATATCGTGAACTCAAATCTCTTTTAACCTGAATAAGCTGTGATTTCACCATCATGAATGATTATTCATAATTTCCATCTACTCTTCTGAAATTATACTCACGGCACTTATAGACAATTCTGCCTTTTGCCATTAAGATGCACTTGAAATGAATTCAAATAATTCATCTGGCCAGAGACTGGAAGGTCAAAGTGATGACTAATTAAATTTCTGGTAAGTCTTCCCTGGAAATGAAAAGTATGTTGCTTGCTATGAAGCCTTCTCAGTGGATGAGATAATTCTGGAAAAAAAGAACAGGAATCTGAATTCAAGAGGTGATTTGACACTGTGAGTGGTCCTCCTCTGGGATGGCTGCCCCTCCGGTAAGACATTTGGAAATGTACCCATGCAGTTCCAGTGACATGATGAGTGGACTTGTTGACCCTTGGTGCCAACAATCTTTTCAGTCAAAATACCTTCATTATGCTGAATTCAAGATATACCTATAATACCCAATAGTAGTCTTTTTTAAGGTAGGATGGTAGATATGTATTATGAGAAAGAAAAAAAAGAAAGAAAGAAAGAAGATAAGGGAGGGAAGAAAGGGAGGTGGGGGGAGGAAGGAAGGGAGGGAGGGAGGAAGAAAGGAAGAAAGGAAGGGAGGGAGGGAGGGAGGAAGGAAGGAGAAGCAAAGAAAGAAAGAAAGGAAGGAAGGAGTAAAGACCTAGCCATTACTTATCTAATTAAAAGAAGAGAGGGAGAGAGAAAGACCAAGCCATTACTTACCCAATTGCAGCTGTTTGTTTTGTGATTTCATTATTATCACTGGATAAAAAGTAGGATTTTGTGAAAAATTTCCCCAAACATAAAAAATGCTTATTATTCTATTTCAGTTTTATGGTACTCCATACCTTTATTATTTCAATGATTTCTATTCTTACTTTCTCTAATGTTCTTTGCATTTAATAATTTGTATAGTACTCTTGAGCTCAGAAATGTTTCTCTATTTCAGAGCCAAATTTCTCTACCTGGATTTCAGATCATTCAGAAAAAATGAGTTCTCTCAGCTGACATCATATTTCTGCTCTTTCCAAGATGAATCAGCCACTGAGCCAGAACAGACTCTTTATCAACTCAAAGACTCCCTTTCATTTCTGACACCTACTGTGCTAGTAGTGTCTCTATATCTATTACATGAAAGTTTTCTTATTTCTTTCTACTTTTCAACTATATGAAATCTTTCAAACTAATTCTCTCTTTCTTTTCTTTACAATATATGAAATCCAATGGACACAAGCTTTGAAAGCAGATATATCTAAGTTAAAATATGTCTTACCTCCCCCTGAAGATTACCTAGTGTTTGAAAGCTAAGTTTCCCCATATATAATATAGGGGTGAAAACATTTATTCAGAATACCATTAAACAAAATGTTATACATAAATTATTAGCATGGTGCTTGGTGCTTAGTATATAGTAAGTTCCTAAACCAGGAACTGAGATTGGTGGGTATCCCTCCAGGAAAAGTAATATTTCACCAAGTGAGTGGGTGCACATCACTGCCTTGGGATGGAGTACCCCTCCCTCACATGGCAAACTACCTGGCTGTACACATACACATGCTGTAGCTCTGCACAGTCTACACTATCCTGGCAGAGGACTTTCAAGTGCCAGGATTCATCATAGAGCTTCCAGATTTACCTCAGCCACACTGAAGGATAGGGTGAGTTCCATCTTGATAAACCTGTGTGTGTGTGTGTGTGGCATTTCTCCCCAAGAACACAAAAAGCTGCCAACTAAGCCAGGGAGGCATTTAGCTGCTGGATAGGAACACTCCAAAATCATTCCCTCTGAGTCAGAAAAGAACTCATCACACCTGGGCATGCCAGGGAACTATCATAGCCTTCTATTTCATACCAGAGGTGGGTTTAGGTCTGTGTGCATAGGTGCCAGAGCCAGAGGAATGTTTATCTTTTTAATGTTAGCTTTTATTTCACTGGTATTGTCTTCTGTGTTGGTTATTTTGATTTCCCCACATTATATGATATTGCATACTTCAATTTTGTATATTTTAATATGTTAATTCAATTTATTCTATTTTTCTACTTTCTTATTTTTGTACTCTTTCTCTGTCATTTTTCTTTCTTTTTTTCTGTATCTTTTTCTTCTTCTATACCATGATTACAAGGAAGAAAGAAAGCTAGATCTAGCTTTGAAAAAATAAAAGAAACCTAGGAAAAGATAACCAAAGAGATGAAAGACCTCTACAAAGAAAATTACAGAATACTGCACAAAAGAAATTGAAGAAGACACTAAAAAATGGAAAGACCATATTCATTAATAGGAATATTATAGAAAAGACTTCTGTTGCTCAGGAAATAAAACCAAGAATTAATAAGTGCAAATATATCAAATTAAAAATGTCTATACAGCAAGTGAAACAATTAACATCAGAAAGAGACAACTTACATAATGGGAAACAATCTTTGTGTCAGATAATTAACAATATACTTGCAAGCAAAATTCAAAACAAATGTGCCAGAATATATGTCAAAGATGAGGATTTCTTTTCTGTACCATAACTACAACATTGTTATCGCATCTTTGAAATTTCTTGTTAGCATTAAGTATCTCAAATATTTCTCATCAGTATTCAAAATTGTCTCATATCAGTAAAGTCATGTTTTTAAATATTTCTATGCTTTGTTTGAATCTGGATTTTAAAAAAAGGATTCACACATTATGATTGCCTAGGAAATCTATGTCTCCTTTAATCTTTAGAGTTTCCTCTTCATATAAATTTTTCCTTACAATACATTTTCAAAAGATACAAGATAAGTTTGTCCTCTAGAGTTTTCCAGGCTGGAAATGCTGCTTTTTGTATCCGTATACTGTTATTTACATTTTTCTTTGTTGTAATGGTTTGGATTTGTGGTGTCCCCAGCCCTTATAGAAACAGGGTGGCAATGTTGGAAGCTGGGTTTGATTCTAATATCAGCAATATGATTACAATGAATGACCTGGGCCACCACCCAGCAGGGTGTGATTAGAGAAGGTGGGTCCCTGGGGCTGCAGCATTGGAAATTATATATGGTTCCTCCTTTCCTCACTTTCTCTCTTGCTCCTGGCCTCCATGATGTGAGGTGCACATCTCTTGCTCCTGGCCTCCATGATGTGAGGTGCTCTACCTCTCTGCTCCTCACCACCATGCTCTGAGGTCCAAGGTCCCCAGCCTCACATGGAATGAACTGGAAACCCATGATCAAATATATATGCTTTCCTCTAAGTCACATGGTCAGATATTTCAGATTATAGCTGTGACAATGTTGAATAATATAGAATTTGGTACCAGAAGTGGGGTCACAGCTATATCTAAGTCTGACCATGTTCCTTGTGAGTCTTTGGAACTGGTTTTTGAGAGGAAATTGGAAGGGCCAGAATGTGACTAGAAAGGTGGATGGTAGAGACTATACTCAGGATATTTTGGATGGCAAAGAAAACTTCATAGGAAAATGGAGTAAAGGCCACATGTGTTACACTTTGGCAAAGAACCTTGTTGACATTTTGCCTGTGTCCTGAAATTTTGTGTGAGGCCAAGTTTAAAGATGATGGGCTGATTAAACTGGAAGAGGAAATCTCTAAACAACACAGTAGCCAAACTGCATTACGGATATTGATGTCTGCATTCAGCCAATTGTATGACAGATTTCAGGAGTGGACAGTAAAGTAGAAAGATTGTGTAGGTTTGCAGTTTGGCCAGAAAAACATGTGTAAAGCTGGGGTTCAGAGTGATGATGATGTGAAAGAAAGTAAAATGGCTGAAAGGAGGTCGAATGCTTTGCTTAGGAACAAGGGTGGTGATTTGCACTCAGATTCCTTCCCTTCGGCCTTGATGGAGACAGACACAGCACTGCCCAAGATAGGGATGGGTTTTGCCTTGGTCAAGGTGGAAGCAGGTCCAGCACCATCCATGACAGGGATGGGCTGTGCCATGGTCAAAATGAAGGACATCCCTACAGCAATGATTAAAGAGTTCTTAACTACCCTTACTGTTGGCCCTCCATCTAGATACTCATGTAATGTTGGCTTTGCTGGAAAAAAAAGGGTCATGATAGCTTCCCCCCAGATTTCAAAGGGATGCCTGAGAAGCCACATAACCTATGGCAGGGTCAGAATTCCTGCAACCGAGCCCAAATGGGGTGATTTGTGAAGCTTTGAGGGTGAAGCAAAGAGCAAGAAAAAGCTGAGATTTAGAAAAACCAGGAACATAGAAATAACCTCAAGGAAAGACAAGCTGAGAGTCATGGAGCCAGGCTGGAGGAACCAGTAAGCCGTCCATTGCAATCAACCAAGCCGCAAGGGCAGGGCTGCCAAGGTCCGTGGGAGGACTCGCTTCCTCACCATGTGCCCTGAATGCCAGAAATGGAGCCCCATGTTTAAAGGCTTGCCCTGCTAGATTTTGATACGGTTGTGGTCCCATTTTTTTCTTTCTATGGACCTATTTCTCCCTTTGGGAATTCAAATATTTACACTGTGCCACTGTATATTGGTCACATGCAATTTGCTTTTTATTATGATTCTCATTTTCCTTTATAGAAGCTCACAAGAATCCACCTTGAGTCTAACAGGAGAGTTTGAGCTTTGGGGCTTTTGAGTGATGGTGGAACTGTTAAGACTTTGAAACTCTTGGAGTTGGGCTAAATGCATTTTGCATTGTGAGGTGGCCACGAGTTCTAGGGAGCCAAAGGCAGCGTGCAATGAATTGAACTTGGGGTGTCCCCCAGGCCTTATGGAAATGGGATGGCAATATTGGAAGGAGGGTTGGTTGTCATCTCAGCAGCAGATAAATCCATTAATGAATTTATTTGGGCAGTAGTCCAGGCTGGAAGGGTGTGACGGAGGAGTTGGGTTCCTAGGGCTGTATCTTTGGGAATTAAATATGGTTCCTCTACCCCTTGCTTGCTTTCTTGTTTCTTGTCTCCATGATGTGAGGCGCACAGCACACAGCCTTGTGCTCTCCCTCTCTTCTTCCTGCTGCAATGCCCTGAGATCTGAGGTCCCTGGTTTCACATGGACTGAACCCATAAACCATGAGCAAATAAATCCCCCTTCCTCTAAGTTACATAGACAGATTGTTTAGATTATAGCTGTGAAAATGCTAACTAATATATCTGTCCTCTATGCTTCCTTTTCACAGATAACTAAATCTAGGTGAGGTGCATCAAAGCCAAGCACAACTTCTGTGGCAGGAGGGCTTCAGTGGTGGCATCATGAGTTACCCTGAGGTTCTCTTTATCCAAAGTGGTTAGTATTGATACTAGCCACCTAGAAAAACAAAATCAATGTTTGAGTCTTCCCTTTTAACTTGCCCGTTTTCAAAGTAAGTTGGTAAGTAACATCTTCCAACCATTACAAATTCCTGTTAATGAAAGATTTTCTACAACTTTTTCTGTGACTTGCAAGCAGTAGCAAAATCATGTTGCTCTATACATTTTTATATACCATACCAAGCTTGGGGTAGAGCCGAACAGTCCTTTCTACATGACAAAGAGAAGTTATGGGCACCTTTTTAGAGAATCTTTCTTGCTTTACTGAGTTTTTTCACCATGACACTATTATATACAGAAGATGAATTGCATACAAATGTATCAGATGTGGCCGTGGAAACTGCCTCATCCATGTGCCTCATTCTTTGCAATCTTGGAAAAAAATGAGTTTAGTGAAATCAAGTCACCTACCCCAAATGATCCCAACAATTGATAAAAAGCCTGGTTTCAGGATTCTTGTTTTCTATTCCAGGAATCTTCCCTGCACCCAGACTAAAATAATGGCTCTGTCAGGAATTCTAGTTAAAACCATTAGTAAGTAGAGGGAAGCTAATCTCACTCTAAGAGCTGTCCCCAAATTAAAACAGGCTATTATTCAAAAGTGTATTCCATGTCAGACTTTTTGCTTTTCCTCAAAATGACTCAAATTTCCCTACAGGTTAAAACTCAGGCAAGCCTGATAAATAGCAGTTAGTTATAATTTATCACAAACACTGAACCTTACCTATGAAGCACCATTAATAAGTGTTCTATTATAGGAATAGGTGCTAGTAAGAAAATTTTTACTTTATCAGTTCTACCATGTCCTGATGACTTTATTTTCATTTCTTCATTTAATTTCCTCAATATTCCCAACAGGTAAGTGATATCAGTCCTTCTCTAACAGAAATAACATGAGGGACCACAAAAGCGGGCTCAAAGAGACACAGTGGACAGGATCTTGGATGGGAAACTTGAATGCAAATGCAGGATGTTTTGATGCCATCTAAGGCCTTCAAATCTCCATAGGGAGATTGGTACCATCTTCCTGTCTATTGTCCCATCAGGAGGAAGGAGGGTTCCTTCCTCACTGGGTCATGCACAGTTATTCTGTGAGTCTTCTGATGGGAAAGAGGTCTGGTAGATGTGGATGAGGTGGAGGAGGGAATTTGACTGGCTCAGGGAACTCCTTTGCCAAAGTGAATATGACACCACAGACCTCAAAAAGAGGGTGCTGGTGGTAGATAAAAGGACCCAACTATGAAATTGGCATGGACAAAGCAGTGTCTGATCCTCACTTTGCAAGGAAGCTAGTTGTTTCTTTGAAGGAGTCTATGGTGGATGACTTCTATGATGACCTCTGGGAAACCCTATCTGTTGATGTCTCCACTGGCTGATGTCCATGCTCTCCTGTAATGCTCTCCCAGTGAGTGTGGGCTGGTCATGGTGATTTACTTAGACAAACAAAATATCACAGAAATGAGGAGATATCATTCCCCAAATCAGATGATAAAGTGGTTTCCATCTTGGATGTGTTTTTTCTTGTTCTCAGATTGTTCAATTTGGTCAAAGTCAACTGCCATGTTGGGGGAGCAGCCAATGTTTCCTAAGAACTCAATCCAAGATCTGGGGAGGAACAAAAGTTGAATAGTTGAAGTATTTAGAAAAGATCTCAGTTGAGGTTTGAGTCAAATGGGGTCCTGGATAATATCTGGACTAGAATCACCCACTTGTTATATCCCCCAAAGAGGCTGCGATAATAAATATTTATTATTTAAGTTGCTAAGTTTAAGGGGAAAACTATAAACACTGTCTATGATTATTCATATACTTTTGTACACATATAGTCATTTTATTTTGGAATGCTATCCTCTTTTACCCAAAGATAAGAGCAACATTTTCAAGTTGCAATCCTATGTCTCTATATTAAAATTTTTTAAAAATTTGCATGTGAGTTGTCAACTGGGGAAAATTTGTTTTCCCAAGGAATATTTGTCAATGTCTGGAGATATTTTTTTTGTCTCAACTGGGGTTTGTTACTGGGATCTGGTAGGTGGAAACTGCCAAGATCAGAGATACTAAATACATACAATGACCAGGACAACTCTTCAGACCAAAGGACTAGCCTGCCAATAGATGCTAAGAAATTCTAACATGTAACCACTGAAATGTACCTATTCACAAAACAATTATATTTACACAATTGAAGCTTTAATGTGTACTATCTAAACCATAAAAGACAAATACGTATTTTCTATAATTTTCAATTTCTCTTTTTCCTATTAACATTTTTTGTAAAGGTGAATATCCTTTAATTAAATAAACACAATTTTCTTTCTACCCACATAAGTTCCATTTGTTTTAATGCCTAAAATGAATGATGTAGAATAATATTCAGGTTTTTTATTGTTTTTCTCATTATCAGGAACCAATAGCTTAATATTTTAGAGAAGTAATAGTTTGACATTAAATGTGGAACATCCTGGATCACAAAATTCAACAGTGAATGATGAAAACAAAATTCAATACTGTGGTGTGTGGGTGACTGTAAGTACTTTGAGAGTAGATATTTATAGAGATCCTACAGATAAGAAACATTTATTACAGACAGGTAGCTCCCATTACCCTTTCCTAAATGACTGATTTCCCTCCAGCAGAGAGGATGTGGTGAGTATGTCAAAAAGATGGGGACTCCACACTTCTCCATACAACACTTACAACTTCAAAGCAGACCAGGCACAAGAGCGATGTGAAAAAATCAGTGCTGTATATTGCATAGAATATATTTACTCTAGTGAAAAGAAATGTGCAGCGATCTGCACACGGAGTACATGAAAAGAAGATTTTCTTAGAAAATGAGCATATTAGAACTATCCAAATAAACAAAGCTTTCAAAGATCCCCAGAAGCTGAAAGCAAAGCCTTAAAAATAATTGTGATATTTGATGTGTGATTATAAAGCAAAATATTGGATTTTCCTTTGTCTGATAGAGTTGCAATGTCATACAGTGTCTATAACATCCTTAATAAATAAGAACTCTGGGACAAATTGAGCAGATTATCCATAAATAAAGTGGGAGCATATCATTAAGGTTAAAGGCTTGAGCTGACAAATCAAACATAGGTGTTCAAATCTTGACCATGATATGCTCAGCAGGCAAAATTGCACAAATTGCTCTATCTCTGAAAGCTATACTGGTTAAAAATGAGATGTATGGTGCTATAAACACGAATATGCATATTTATAGCAACACAATTCACAATAGCCAAATTATGGAGTCAACATAGGAGTCTGTCTACAGATGAATGGGTAATAAAATGTGGTGTATATATATACACAATGAGAATTTACTCAGCCATAAAAAATTATGTAATTTTCAGGAAAAATAGATGGAAATAGACAATATTTTTCTATGTGAGATCAGCTAGTCTCAGAAAGTCAAGGGCCATATGTTTTCTGTCATAGGTAGAAGCTAGAACAAAAATTGAGAGCAAAAAGAATTCCAGGCAAATGAAGAAAGAAACCAGTAGAATAGTGAGAGGGTTTGGAGGGAGGAAGGTGGGAAGGGAAAAAACAGTGAAGGAAGGAACAGTTCAAGTGAAGTCATATCCATGCATGAAAATATCATTATCAATCTCACTAAACATGTATGTGGAGGGAGGATGAGGGAGCAGGGTAGAATTCGGAGGGAAACACACCAAGGGCTGTGTGCACATATGTTTGTACCACACTGAATCTCACTATGATATACAATTACAATGCAACAACAAAAGCATAAAAATGAGAATTAAAGCAAAAATGATTCAAATTCAAGCATAGAAAAAGAATGATACCATTTTAGCAATTATTATTATGAATATATAATGTTATTTCTATTTCTTATGTAATATCTTTATCTACTAAAGCAAACAAATGCTACCTAGGATGTAGTGCAGTATAGTCTGGACCCTTGGTTCCATTTCTGTGCATGATGACTGTTGTTGTCTTTGAGATATCTGAAGGTCACATCAAGCTTTGGCCCAGTGATGGGCCACAGATTCATTTGCCAAGCCCAGTGTAAGCTCACACACAAATTCACTTTCACTTCTTCCACAACACAATGTTTATTTTTTTTTAATATAACAGTTTTAGGTTCACAAATTTGTATCCATGGCATTATATCTATACCTTTGACATTTGTTACTAGATTTCTAAGGTATGAATTTCAACAATCTAGAATAAATAAATTACCTTAAGTTTTGCTATACCCACCACACATCTATTTCCTACTTCAAGTTTTATGGTTGCTGTTCATGGACTAGGTGGCAATATCACTGAGCTTGAATTGTTTTGCCAAACAATGGTACTGCATTTTCTTCAACAAAAAGTGTCTTGAAAAACTGTAATCAACTCTAAACCATCTTAACATAAGTGATCCAGATTTTCTTCAGAAATAGAATGGAGTTAAAAAGAGAGAGGAGTTCTTAGATTTAAATTCTGCCCCCATATATTTTACTTTTATTGGCCTTCTTTTCCTTTGAGGCATATTTATTTCATCTTACAAGCTTCCATAGAAACCAATATTATTATACATGATCATTCTTTATACCATAAAACTAATCTACATTTAGATAGAGATGTACCAAATAATGGGCCAAGCATTAAAGATGTTATCTTGCTGGGCATGGCAGCACACATCTGTAGTCCCAGTATTTGGAAGGCTAAGACAAGAAGATTTGTGGTTCAAGACCAGTCTTAGAAATTTAGCAAGACTCTCAGCAACCCAGTGACACCCGTTTCAAAAACAAAAGCAAAAAAAGGACGGGGAGTATGGAAATATAGCTTGGAGGTAGAATGCCTCTGGCTTCAATTTCCAGTACCACAAAAAATAAAAATAAAAAGAGAGTCAGCTTTATCATTACTTTCCTCTTTGAAACCCCATCAGAATACTAGAAGAAATAATAATAAAGACTATTGATCATAGATCACATCAATGTTGTTGCATTGAAAGTAACTTATTGACGAAATACTTCCCTATTCAAAAGAAAGACTTAATTGGGTCAGGTTGGAAATTCTTACTTGAAGTTGTATTAGAAAAGTTTCACTATTCATATATTGATTAGGTGTGAGATACTTTAGGCATTTAGTAAGCACATATTGAATAAATCAGTTACTCTTATATATCAATGTTGGTAGTGATGAAATTTTCAGGCCTTTAATTTTTCAGGGACAGACTTAATTTCAAGATTCCTTTATCACACTATTGCAAATAATCAAATCACTAAAACATAGAGAAAACACTTATTTGCAGAAGGCTAGATCATGTATCTATACATCTGTGAACCTGGTTTTATTGAGTTCTGGGCTTAGAGTAATCAAGCTGTATCTGAAGTACAGCTTATCTAAGCACAAGTCCTCAAATTGTCTATACCATTTAGTACAGGTTGGCTGAAGGGTTACCCCACACCATGCTTCCAAGGTTTTCTGATTTTCAAAATTGTTTACCCTCTATAGAATGCTTACTTTCCTTCCAACTCTATGATTCACTTTAAAATATTTTTCATAGCCAGGCATGGTGGTGCAAACTTGTAATCCCAGTACTTGGGAGGTGGAGACAGGAGAATCCAGGTTGGCAGCCATCCTCAACTACTTAGTGAGGCACTCTGCAATTTATAGAGACCCTGTTTCAAAATAAAGAATAAAAAAAAATAGGACTGGGGATGCATCTTGGAGGTAGAATGCCTCTGAGTTCAATCCCCAGTACCACACACAAAAAAATATTTTTCATAGAATGCCTGGATTGATTTCAGAGTAAAGATTAGAAAAGATCCAAGTCTCATCACCTGGAGCCCAGGGAGAAGGTGAGACTCATGAATTGCTTTGCCACTTGGCATGTTGCTGAAGTCCACAGCATGAGTGCTGTTACTGAGAACCTCATCAGAGCTGCGCAGGAACTGCTATATGTATTGGCCAAATATGTCCCCCTGTAGAGTGGACTCTATATAGTTTTAAGTTTTCAAAATAGTACTACTGACTCAAAGCTTGCCAGTACCCAAATCACAATTTTAGACCTTCAATTACTTGAATATAGCCCAATCATATTTTAAGCTATTTAGAATCTGTTTGCTTTGCATATTGCATAGAATGCAGTCAACATCTGCTAGTCAAAGATAAAAAAAAACAAAGCGTGACTCTTCTAATCACTGTTGCTCTTCAGAGCTATCTGACCCAGAGACTGACCACCTCGCTGCTAAGCAACATCTCTTGACATAAAAGCCCCCTCTCCTGCTCCTATCTCCCTAGGAATTCCTGTGCTGTGCATTCTTTCTCTTCTGGCAAGTGGCCCTTGCCACTCTCTTTGAAAGGTCTTCTGCCAGGAGGAACTTCCTCTCTCAGGTAAGCTTACCTAAGTGCTCCCGGTAAAGTTCCTGCATAGGACTGTCATCTTGTGTCCCATCTTTTCCTCCATCAGACCCCCAAATCTTCAAACTCACCACAGGGACCTATAAACTGTGGAGTCAATAGAGAAGCAGAATCAGATCCCGAAAGGCAGTACACCTGGCAGCGTCTTGCCATGAGATAGGCAGCCATGGAAGGAAGCAGTCCCTTGTAAAGATTCTGGAGTGGAGGAAAGAATGTCCAGGGAAAATATGTGTTGAGAATTGATGACCTTCACCCTAGAGTCAGCATTTTAGCCCTGTTTGGATGTGCCATCCATCCCCGTGTACCTTCACCACCACTTCAGGATTTAGACACAATTCCATGGAAGGCTTAGAAAAAAAAAAAAACTAGAAAATGACATAGGACACTATATTCAGAAATGCTGATGCTTGCCCCAAATGGACCAAGATTTGGTGATCATTAGGAGGTGCCTAGGATAGGAATGAATTCAATTACAACAAACTTAATTTAGGTATAGAAAAATGTCATATTGAGCCGGGCGTGGTGGCGCACGCTTGTAATCCCAGCATTCGGGAGGCTGAGACCGGAGGATCGGGGTTCGCGGCCAGCCTCAGCTACCTAGTGAGGCACTCCGCAACTTAGTGAGACTCGGTTTCAAAATAAAGAATAAAAAATAGGGCTGGGGGTATAGCTCGGAGGTAGAATGCCCCTGAGTTCAATCCCCAGTACCG
>PVLC010000064.1:0-41098 GCA_004027655.1 Graphiurus murinus
GGTACTGGGGATTGAACTCAGGGGCATTCTACCTCCGAGCTATACCCCCAGCCCCATTTTTTATTCTTTATTTTGAAACCGAGTCTCACTAAGTTGCGGAGTGCCTCACTAGGTAGCTGAGGCTGGCCGCGAACCCGGATCCTCCAGTCTCAGCCTCCCGAATGCTGGGATTACAAGCGTGCGCCACCACGCCCGGCTTATATTTCCTTTTTAAAAGTCATTTTAATCATTGTTTTTTGTTTGTTTGTTTGTTTGATTTAAGATCATCAGAGGAGGCCACTTTCATTTCTAGTAGTTTGGATTAGTTTCATTTTGAGTGAACAAAGAACCCCAACAAAAATATAAATGGAACAAAAAGGACACATTAGAAGAGATTAACTTGGGAGTTTTCCTCCTCCCCAAAGCACTAGAATGCACAGCCCCCCTTAATCATTCACTTCTGTTCCTATTTGGTAAGTGGAGCCACCTTACTTTAGGATGTGTGATTGCAAAGCTATAGGAAGAAGCCCTGTCTGGGCCTCCTGGGGCACTAACTAGGTCCTTAAGATCACACATCACCTGGCTATAATTACCCCAACACCATCACCCACTGACTCCAACAATCACCTTTGTAGTAATACCTTCAGTTGCAGAATGTGCTGATTACATAAGCTACAAGCAGGAACACCTGAGACAGAGTGCCCCATGGGGAACCTCTCAGATAAGCTACTTGATTTCTTAATCCTTCTATCCTTCTGTCAAATCAGCTGGAAAGCAGGAATAGGAGAACCGGGTGTGAAAACCTCCTAAGGAACCAGAAGTTGAATCTGAGCCAGATACAACTTCTATTTCAGTTATAAAATTCGACTGTTGCTAATTCTTCTTGACTTTTACATACAGGTAAAAAAAAAAAATAATATGATAGGTTAAGGAGTACTGTGTGGGCCATCTCACTATGCAAACTTTTTTCTCTGATATTGAAGGCCATATGCAATATATCTTTAGCTTTTTACAACTTTTTTATGGTCAATATTTTTCAAATAACTAACAATGTGCTGGGGAATGAGTGATGTGTTTTTATAATTCATTGCATATCTGGACACAAAAACAAAGCTAATCAAGACAGAATTTACTAGGGGTAAAAGAGGGAGGATGCTAAGTTCACTCTTTCTGCTCTGGGTTTCTTCCTTTCCTGAGATGAGAAGATGAGATGTTACTGTTTTCCCACTGAAAAGGATTTGGGGTACACACCTCCATAATATGGGGACTTCTTCTTGTTAGGGGGGGGGGGGGTTGGTGGGTTAGCATAAGTAAGGCCATTTTGTAAAAGCAGCTAATGTTCTAGGTGGAAAAGTACCACCCCACCTGTAAATGACTAAGCCGGTGAACAAAGGAGTAGCTGGGTCACAATGCCCCTCTTGAACTCCTGCCCAAGCCTGTATCCTAGAATCGTTTGTTTCAAATCTCTGAACCGCAAAAGGGGACTTTCCACTGTGCACTAGCCAATCAATGTAAAGATCACGAATCCACCCCCCTTTTGTGTATATAATGTTAATGATCACTAGTTTCGAGGTCTCGGCCGGTCCCGCTGTTGTTTGGGGCATGGCGGGGGCCCAGATTCGAATCTGAAATAAATTTTGTTCGCAACTCCCCGCTGGTCCTTCCGTGAGTTACTCGCTAACACTTCTGTTCCCTGTTGTTCTTAGCCACATGGTTTGCTTGCTCTGGAACTTTAGCTTTGTTCACCAGGTTCTTTATTTTCCAAACTTGGGCTTTATGTCCCTGCTAAAAATCTCAGGTGTTAGGCATTGAGAAACTGTCAGTTCCCACAATGAGCTTTGTTTCTGTCAGATACCATTAATGCGTGGGTTGTATCCATGACCCGCATGCTCTGTGTTATTGAACACCTACTATGTGTTGTACAGTGTGGTAGATAAAATTTACTTCCTAAAGAGAATCATTTGAACTTTCCTCCTTTGACAATTGGTAGAGGCTTGGGAGTTTTTGAAGAGAGGACAGTGGACAAGAAAAGCCAAAGGAGAGAAAGGGAAACCAGGGTAGGACTGGGGCTGGATAAAAGACCATGTTGATGCAGAGGGTGACTGAGAGAAGACAGCAACTGAGAGAGGCATGTGGGGCAAGGTGAGAAATGATGCAAGAAGCTCTGGTGACTTGGTAACTGGAAGACTGGGATTTCATGGGGAAAGGAATTTTCCTTATATGGAAATTACTGTGTATAGCAGCCAGGATAATCTTCTCTAATCTAAAAGGGAAGGCAAAAATTCCCAAATGCCTAGTGCTATAGGTGGGACAGGTATCCCCCAATGGCCAGGGTATTAAAGGGTTGGTCCCCAGCTCATGGCACTGTTGAGAGGTGGTAGAATCTTTAGGAAGTAGGACTTAGGGGAAGGAAGTTAGGTCACTGGAAGAGTGCCCTTGGAGAGAATATTGGGACCCCAATCTCTGCTTTCTTTCTCTCTCTCACACTGGGGATTGAACCCAGGGGCATTCTACTTATGAACTAAGCCTCCAGCCCCTTCATTTTTTTTTTTTTTATTTTGAAACAGGGACTCACTAAGGTGCTGAGGATCTCACTATGTTGCTGAGGCTCTTCTCAAACCTGAGATTTTCCTGCCTCTGCCTCCCAAGTACAGGGATTACAGGCATATGCCTCCATGCCCAGCTCCCCTTTCTTTGCTTTCTGGCTTCCATGAGGTGAGCAGCTTTCTCCTCTGTGCACTCCTGCCATGGTGTGCCACCTTGCCATGGGTTCAAAAGCAACAGGGCCACAAATTTAAACTGCCAAAACTAGGAGCCAAAATTGGCCTTTCTTGTTTTAAGTTCAGTATTTTATTACAGTAATGGAAATCTGACTAACACACCTGGGAACCTTTATCTCATGCTATACATACACAAGAAATGCATACTCAGAAACCTTAATGATCCCCATATTAACTTTGGGAAGGGAATAGAAGTCCAAAGCTAGCTTTTCTGAATAAAGGATGATTATTGCTCATCATCCTTTATTGAGGGGACACTTAAGTCCTTAGCCAAAATTTCTTGATATTCAAAAGATACAGTGTTTCTAAAATTATAGTCTAGCCAATCCTCCATAAAACTGCTAACATAGATAGGTATTCTTTGATATATGACAGGGAAGGTGATTTTATCACTAAAGATGTCCAAAACGTGTTAGTCCACAGACTTGACTCAAGGAAGTATTCAAATATGATTTTATGATTATCTCAAAAACACAAGCATAATACAAAATTCCCACTTGATTTCTGCTTCAAAATGAGAAATAAAAATTCATTATCTTAATTCAGGTCAAATAAATGTTCTCAAGACAGAACAAGAGGTGTGATGAGGTTAAGCAATTCCCTCTAGGGAGTTTTTCGTGTTCATCTCAAGTCTACTGAATGGTGCAGAAAATGTACGGAAGAAGGAATGATCTTGCTGCTCTCTGCGTGAGTTTGAGGGTGTGAATGAAACATTCTCCAGTCATCATCTCCATGGGGAAAAGATCTGATTTTAGTAACGTCTTGCCACGCACAAGAGTTATTTTTTGAAAAAGTTTCTAAGCCTGTCAAAATATTCCTAGGTGTGAGTTTAGTGTTTCTCAAAAAATTGAAGAGGCAGAATGTTAAAAGCAAACACTCATGACTACATTTGGCCTTTTTCTTTCATGTATGAAGTAACTGCAGAATAAAAAAGAGACATGAAATTCACAGCTGTAGAGATAGTGCTCTCCTGCTTTTGTTTACAATGCTATTCTCATCTATGGCTTTTTTTTTTTTTTTTTTTTTACCCTTCATCTCTGATTGTTTGGTTTCTTCTCATCCATGGATGCTTAAAGCAAACAACCATCTTAGCAAAGCTTGCTGTCAATTAAGTTTCTTGGAAACTCAAAACAGTTATTTTTTAAATTATCTTATTCACTTGGCATTTAAATTCTCAATATACTGTGGGGCAATAAAATCTAATTTTTCTTTTATATTAATGCTTTGAAGCAAGTGGTAACTACATCTTTTTGTCCCTCACAGGGAATTGCACATGGCTGAAGCTTAATAAGATACCACTGACTGATCGCCTCCAAGATAGAACAGGTGGAAAACAGGGAGGATTGTAAAACATAAGAATTTAAGAAGCTGAATTCCTCTGTCTGATTCTTGAACCATAAAGCCATGTTTTCTCTGGTTGCTGTCACAGAATCATCAATAAAAAGATCAATTGTGCAGAATGTCCTTACTTTTGAAATTTTGCTGAAATGGCCTGCATGTCTAAAAGCATTAAGAATCATATAGTAGCCGGGCGTGGTGGCGCACACTTGTAATCCCAGCATTCGGGAGGCTGAGACCAGAGGATCCGGGTTCGAGGCCAGCCTCAGCTACCTAGTGAGGCACTCCGCAACTTAGTGAGACTCGGTTTCAAAATAAAGAATAAAAATAGGGCTGGGGGTATAGCTTGGAGGTAGAATGCCCCTGAGTTCAATCCCCAGTACCGCAAAAAAAAAAGAATCATAGTTAAGAAGAGACATCATTAATCATAGAGACATAGTTAATCATAGTTAAGAAGAGACATCTTTTAAAGCTAAAACTCCACCTTGATTCAAGCTGCCATGTTTCTAAACATCCAGCTATTACCAAGAAGGCACATTTTCAACATGATGTTCAAAGTAGGATTGATATGGGAGAGAAAAATCAAGAAATATGAAAATCAACACAGTAAAAATGTATTTCATTTAAACGAATAGCTTAACATCCTTCTTATATAAACCTGAGTCTATTGTAACTTAATCTTTCTCCTCTACAGGTGCAACATCTGAGGAACTATTTAAGATACTTCTTGAGTTAAGCCCAAGCTATAGAGTAAATCCAACAAATTTGTTTTCCTGGAAGCGTATTAGTATTTACAGTATGCAAATATGCAAGAATATATACATACACATGGATATATGCAAACTTCAGGGAAAGGGGGAGGCTCTTAACAGTAGTCTAATCTTTGCTGTCTTCCTTCTCCATCTTGGCTGCATTCCTAATGATGCTGCTAACTGGAGGAGGTTGGAGTGGGTCACTGTCTTTATTACTGTTAGCAGGAGCTCGTAATGGGCTCTCATTCCACGAGGGGCTTCAGGTCACCTTATTTTATGCTGATATTTAGGGAGATGTGAAATATGATGAGCAATGAGAGAAACTCAAGCATTTTTTAAAAGCAAATGGAAGCTGAGGCACTTCAAAGTTCAGGTGGCTAAGGTGACTTATCTGAAATATTGCAGCAAACGCGGCAGAGGAGGGCACAGGCTATGGCAGTCCTCTCCTCTCTGACCTATCAGGTGCTGTTTCACACTTGACCTATCAGCTGTGAAAACTCTGCCTGTCTCTAGGAGATTCGTATCTCATTTCAAGAGATGTCAGCCTTGTGAAATTTCCAGTTATTCTGCCTTTGCTCTGACTCACCTGAGTTCTGGTGCTTCTTTAAACAGAGAATGGTCAGATGCTACTTCTAAACTACACAAGTGTCCTAGCAGCCCATAATCTTCTCAAGGGTAGCTGAAAGCATCTTCTAATCTTCACTCTAGAGGAATCTTTTAGAAAATTTCTCAAAAATAAAAGTTCCCTGGGTGAGGTGGCAGCAGTTACCTGATATTTCTTATTCAAGGAGTCCTGTGTATGCTTTTTAAAAGAATATGATAAAGATGTGAAGGAAAAGGAGTACTGGTTTGGATTGGGTTAAATGAGACTCACAGGATTAGACTGCCTGTGAAGACATGTAGAGCTTTATGTTTCCCTATAACTCTTTGATTTGAATGCTCTCTTTTTTTTGTTTTTTTTGTTTTTTTTTTTTACTTCCAGAAAGTTTGTGTTCAAGACTCAGCTTAAATGTTCCCACCAATGTGAAATCTTTATTACATTACACTTCACTACATTGTGAAATCTTACTACAGTGTGAAATCTTCACAAGTGTGCATTTGGAACAGTTGGTTCTGTGTTTTCACAGAGCTCTGTTCATACATTTCCAATTCCCATTCAAATTCTCAAGAAGCCTTTTACATTCATGGATCTATCAGGAAGGCCTTTGCGTATGGCTCATTAAATACCTATTCATCTACATGGAAAATATCCAATATTTTGTAGTTACAGATGAACTATTAGACTTTTCAAAAAAATCTAAACTTGTTTCAATATTTTCATGTTGTAATGAAAATTTTAATTATGTTTACACTTATTAGGAAAACAAATAAAATGAAGCACTGAATAAAAATTATCTCTCTACATCCCTGAACATTGAAAAAAAGACTTCAACTTCTATCCTTTTGTTAAATGATGACATCACAACTCAAGAATGTGATGATTCATCAAATCAAATACCATGTGGTCAGTGGAGTAACAGAGAATTTCCATGTTTTCTCCAGCTCTGCAATATTCATTCTCACTTTAAAATAAGAGACATGATTTAAGACAGATGCTATTCTGATACTCTTAGTTTTCTTCAGTATGTCATTACTACAAGAGATAGAAGAGATGGTTAAAATCTAGTTGTCGAGCAATTTCAAAGAGTGCTTAAAGTCCTATATTAAAGAAAGGAATGATGGCATAGTGGAGGGAACAATGGCCTGGAACAGAAGGATGTGGGTTTTGGTCTTGCCTCTCCCTCTGACCAGATGTATAACCTTAAGAAAATCACTTTGCTCATTTTCTCATCTTGTGTAATAAAGGAAGTGGGCCGCACAATATGTAGAATTTCATTCAGACTGAAAAGCATAATTTTCCTTGGATTCTCTCTTGCTCTTTTTCTTGCAGCCCAATTTTTATATATTCTCCATCCAACCTCCTGTCTTCCTACCACAAACTTCTGCCTCCACTATTGAGCTACCCAGAGTTTACAGTGTAAGAATCACAAGAAGGTTCTTTTTAAAAAAAGGCAGTGAAAACAGTTTCATGGAAGAGTTTGGAGACTCTCCAGCTCTTACACTCTCTGCTACATAATGATCTCAATTATGCATCAATCAACCCCAGCTCCTGGGGGAGATGAAAAGATGAAACTTTTTTGCTGATCTCAAAGGACAAGCTTCAGAGGCAAGATCATCAGAATCATTCCAGCTGAACAGGTAGTTTTATCTATCAGAAGAGAAACTATTCAATTTGTAATCTTGTAATCATTGTTTTATTTCATATATTCAGAGGTTTCTAGAAAAGAAAACCCCAAAATGAATCCTATTTGAGAAGGTGCCCTACTCATTTATTTGAATAGTATTGCATTCAGATTATTTAAATAATCTCTCCCCTAATTTATTCTCTCCTTCTGATTATATTCATTGTCCCCTAATTTTTTTTGTGTGTGTGCTTTCTTTCACTTGGATAAGTGAAATCTATTCCTGCTATGGAATCTAAGGTCTTCTATAAGTACCAGTCATTAAATTACTAGGGAAAAATGGAAATGAAAATTATTGATTTGCATCTACTAGCTGAATCTGACTTTCTATTTTGAAGACAATTTTCCCACAAACAATAAAGATATATTTTCAATGGTAAAAACAAAATGAGAACTTTTAAACTTTTCTATTTTATTACGAGATTATCAGAAAATTGCAATATAATTCAAGTAGCCTTTATAGTGAGTTTAATACCAATCCATTCAATTTTTTTGATTTTTTTTTATCTTGATAGATACTGATAGCTCTATGCTGAACTTTCCAAAACTGAGGACAGCAAATTTAATTCTAGGTAGTTATAAATTATAAGTAGTTGTATAGCTGTTCATGGTTGTGCACGTTTGTAATTGCAGTATTTGGGAGGCTGAAACAAGAGGATTGCGGGTTTGTGGCCAGCCTCAGCTACTTAATGAGGCCCTCCGCAACTTAGTGAGATCCTGTTTCAACATAAAGAATAAAAAATAGGGCTGGGGGTGTAGCTCGGAGGTAGAATGCCCCTGGTTCAATCCCCAGTACCACAAAAAATAGAAATAAAAATAAAAATAAATAAAAAATAAGTAGTTGTATTAATGTATAGAATTTAAATACCTAAAAACACCCAAGAAACACCAATATAACTCCTAATTTTTACCAATTAACTTGGTTGCTTCAACAAATACAATATAAATAAGCGTGTAAGATTCCATAGCAGAAAAAAAGAAAAAATAGCAGCAGATAAGTCAAGCATCCCTCTTGACTTAGGCAGGAGCCAAGCATGATCCCAAAGGCAGTGGGCAAATAAAATGTCTCGTCAGCTCTTAAGCCTTAATGCATTTTACCTTAAACATTTACATTAACAGATGGTCCCCAGCAGTGCTATAAACTTACTTCTGAGTTCATTTCTATGTCACTTTCAACCCCATTTATCACTATCCATGCAGTAGAAAATGCCACCAGGGGTTTAAATCAGAACAGTAAGGAGAAGGGACAAGCTTCCTGAAGCAATTGGTGTCACCTACAAACATGTACTTGACCTTTGTTTAAAAAAAAAATCAATAGGAGAATTAATGACTGAAAAAGACAAGGATAAGAACCAACCAAAGTCACAACCTATGACCTACGGGAAGGTACCATAGGGACTTTCACCTATCCCCTATTGCTCATGGGCCTCCTTTTCTGCTTATACAGGAAGCACGGAGGCACAGGCAATAACATAGGCATGGATTATTACAAATGCCAGGAATGAAGAATTTTAAGAAACAGATGTGAAAAGATGATAATGTTATCTTGTGTGAGTAATGATTATAATTTTATATTAATTATGCTTTCAGAGTCCACTGGCAGTTTTATCAAGTGATATCACTTTTGTTAGATATTCACTGATATACAATTGGTTTAGAATTAGCAGTGTGTTATTAGGATTTTAAAATTTTATTTTTAAATTGTCATAATGTCAAACTGAGCTTTTTTTTTTTTTTTTTTTTTTGGTATACAGTTCAATGAATTTCAACACATGTATAATCTCTTATAATCACCACCACAATTAGGATACAGAATATTTCTATGAGTTTCCCAAACTCCCCCCCTGCTATCCTTCTAGGAATCACTGTAGTTTATATCATATATAACTTAGATCTAATAGTTAAATTTCCCCATTCAAAAGGAGATTTTAAGGATTTTATATAAAACCCCTAATGACTTCCTCTACACCTTCCAATGCTTTTACTTAATTTTGCTTTTAAGATTCTAGGCATTTTCTAGCACAAGATACTCCACAGAACTATTAAAGAAACATCCTTTAACAGCAAATGTCACATCGTTCTGTTTTTACATAGGAGAAAACAATATCGATAACAAAAAGAATTTCTTTTTACATCATAGTACTCATCTCCAGCCCCTTCCCACATACTCAGAGCTGTACTGAGAGAAAATGGGGGGAAAAAGATGAAGTCAGTGTACTATTTCAAGCACATAATTTAAATGCCCTGGTAAAATGCAGGGACATCACAAGCGTTCAATAGAAACTCCCTTCCTCCTTTGCTTCATTTCTAGGGCTGTTTTCTACCTGGTGTTTTTACATGACCTTTATTTTTGAGAATGTACAAAAACCATTGCTTCTGGCAGGCATCCTCTCCCATGTGAAATTCCCATCCAGATTTACAGATCAGAGTTTCAAACTAATAGCTTTAGTGAAATCAAATAAGTCTTCTTCGATCTGCCAATATTCCTGACAGAGTGACTGGTGGTAGGATGGATATTTTTATAGGAGTTGCACAGTGCTGAAGGAATAAAACTTCTGTACCTTGGGAACACCAAGCTTAGACTTAGTACAACCTCTCGCACAGTGCCACGATGGAAAATAAATGGGAATTTGTCATCTTTTGTTTGGAGATGCTACTGTGAAGCATGTCATCATCCAGTTAAAAATGAACGAGTCCAAAAAAAACATTCCATCAACATCTTCCTCCCCTCTTGGGTCATGAATGCAAATGACAGCCATGTGGCATGACTAGCCCCAGAACAAACCCTCATTGGCCTGGAACTAGAAATATCCAAAAGAATTCATGCTAAAGTATAGCTGGCTTGTTTTGGCTCCTCTGTAACAGTAGAAAATTATTTTTAAGTCAATTCAAGTTAAATGATCTTGAATTTCTAAATGAATTTGCCAGAAGTGAATCTGAATGGCCAAAGTTTTCAACTTGTTCAGCCTGGATTTCCCTCTAATTAGTCTATGCTAGAAAGATTTCTCATATTTATGCCTGATATGCAATGCATGGTGAGGTGGAAGAAGGACTCATGTGGGAGGCAAACCCTTGCTAAATACGACTCCACCCATTATTCTTTGGCAATCATTTAACTTCTTTTTGCCATATTTATTTGTTTGTTTTATTTACTTATGTATGTATGTATGTATGCATGCATTTATTTATTTATTTTATTTTATTTATTGGTACTGGGAATTGATCCACATGTGAACTACACCCCCAGTCCTTTTTTTAGTTTTTAGTCTGCAACCAGGTTTCATTACGTTGTTGTGGCAGGTCTCAAACCTGTGATCCTCCTGTCTCAGCCTCTCAAGTACTGGGACCATAAGCATGTACCACCACATCCTGCTAGTCTTAGTTTTTTTTTTTTTTTATGCTAGGAGAGACTCAGATTAATCTACAACTCTTTTAGCTCAATTTTTTTTGCTGCCTTCACTAGGGCTCTGAATATTGCCACCTCACAACCTTTTGGTGCCTTAATCCTGAGAACTCCTTCAAGCTCCTGGTCCATTATCACCACAAGTAGTACTAGGTCCTAATGTACACGTACACGTACACACACACACACACACACACACACACCCTACATATGTAGAAGTTCAGCAAATATAAAACTGTTTTCAATTTTCTTATATGATAAAAATATAAAGCAAGTACACTATATGTACCTCATCACAGTTGAGTGATATATCATGTGGTGTAAGTATATAAAAAAGGTTACTTTTAGCCGGGCGTGGTGGCGCACGCTTGTAATCCCAGCATTCGGGAGGCTGAGACCGTAGGATCCGGGTTCTCGGCCAGCCTCAGCTACCTAGTGAGGCACTCCGCAACTTAGTGAGACTCGGTTTCAAAATAAAGAATAAAAAATAGGGCTGGGGGTATAGCTCGGAGGTAGAATGCCCCTGAGTTCAATCCCCAGTACCGCAAAAAAAAAAAAAAGGTTACTTTTTGTTCTGCCAATTATGTATATTAAACACCTAATTTTAATTTTTTGCAGTACTAGAGCTCAAACCCAGGGCCGTGTGTACTCTAGGCAAGTGCTGTACCACTAAGATACATCCCTATCTC
Organism: Graphiurus murinus; assembly: GCA_004027655.1. Taxonomy (NCBI): domain Eukaryota; kingdom Metazoa; phylum Chordata; class Mammalia; order Rodentia; family Gliridae; genus Graphiurus; species Graphiurus murinus. The sequence continues at coordinate 11,224 of PVLC010000064.1, forward strand.
TAAACATCTAAATTTTAACATATTAAGATGCTAATAGAAGACAGCTTCTTAAAATGTATGATACATATGTGTATATATGTATAGATACATGTGCATATGTTTGTATGTTATATAACTATGCTTATGTATTTGTGCATGTATTTATGTTTATGTATATGCATATATATGTACACACACATGTGCACACACAAACACACACACACACACACACACACACACACACACTCACGCTGAATATTCCTTAGCTGAAATGCTTGTAACCAGAAATGGATTTCCCATTTTTTCAGGCAGGTCTTGAAATATTTGTTTATGTACATTTTGAGGATGTTGGACTTTTGGTTTAGAATGCTCAGCCTGTATTAACCCTCTTAAACATTAAACCCAAATCTAGGGAATTTGGATATACCAGAAGAGACAGGAGACTGTTTTGCCTCCATGTTTTTTCAAAGTATTTTTCCTATCTCTGCATCATCCATATAAGAAACTCATGAGGCAAACCATGGTGCCTGGCAGTAGCTATGAGAAGTCTGATTTTATAAAAACTCGCATTGTTTCAGAACACTCTTAGTTTACAGCAAATAGAACCAGTGTCTTTGTTCTTACTTTTGCCTGTCACAGAATATTGTTCATATCTCTATAAAAGCATGTTAGTACCATATACTGATCTTTCTTTTGACATCTGCTTCCTTTGTTAGGTGGAGAGCTGAGGTAAATGCTTATCTTCTCTTTGTTTTCATTAACCAGCATAGTTCCTGGCACAGAATAGGGAAGTATTCTGGAGCAAACATGGACCACATGGGATCTCAAGTCCGCAGATGTATTTTTAATCCACACACCTATAGATGCTATCTAAAGTAAGCTGAGTCTCAATTTTATCATCTACAAAATGGAGAGAATGATGGCACTAACTTCATTGATTACTCTGAATATTCTAATGAAACAACAGATTCAAAATACTCTGCACAGTACTGTGCCCATGCTCACTGCATACAAAAAGAATGATAAACTATGTGTTTTGTTAGGAGAACATATGGATAAAGGAAGCAGATATTCAAAAACCAAAGCAAGTTAGTGAGGGGAAGCAGGAAGATAAACTACTAGATTATAGAATGAGTATTTCCTTTTGACCCAAAGAGTGCATGGGTCACTAGATCTTCATTAATTAAGAACTCCCACATGTGGTTATCCAGAGGGAAAGAGGCACAGAGAATGAGCAGAACAAGAAGTTATCAAGACCTTGTTTTGGGAGCCAGGATTCATGCTGTTTATTCATAAAGCTCTTGTAGGATATATAGATTGAGAAAATGTCCACCATCATTTAGTGAAAGAAAGCAAAAAAAGCTGAAGAGACTTCGGACATGCATAGGTCACAAGGATCCATTTGAGATATCCAAAGATCCTGAAAGAATGGAAGCTGGAAAAGAGGTGAGAAGATGGCATATCCCCCTTGAATATGTTCTGGGGAAAAACTAGTGTTGGAATAAACCTGCTAGAATGTGAACATAAGCAAATTCCCTTTAGCTATTGACCCTAACTGGTTAGATTTGAGCCTCGCTTTATAAACTGTCATTGCTTTGGGGATCTCTTCCAAGTTAAAACTCCTCCTCAAAGATGCCCTATCTTAAAACAATGTATTCTCTCTGGTATCTTTAGTTCAAACAAAATGGTTTATTTATATCTCTTTCATATTTTTACCATTTTTCAAATCCTTTACAGATCTGCTTCTTCCTCATGTTTATCCTTAGGCAAGAGATCAAACTGACTTTGTTTCTAAGGTGTGAGAGTCAAGGCTGTTAGAGGCTTAGACTCAGTAGAACCCAGGGGCCTTACCGTGGCCAGTTTCAAATTTCCTTCCAAAACAAACCATAATCCCCTCTTGCTTCTTGTTTCTGGATCCCCCAGTTGTCTTTCCCTACAAACCTCACGTGGGGCTGATTAGGAAGAGGTCCCACCTTCCTTTGGAGTGGTTTAATCAGAGTGAGTAGTGCAATGATCTCAATATACTAACAACTCTCTATTAGTAAATGATTATTCAGTTGATTTTGACTTTATTTTCTTCTCTTAATACATCCCTTTCATCTCTTGGTACTTTTTTTTAAAGAGAAAGACAGGCAGAAACATTTATATTCATTATTTCATTTAGAGTATCTCTGGAAAAAAATTTAGAAAAGGTTAAAACAACCAGTTATAATGGGCCTTAAAAACATTACATATTTGAGATTTCAGTTATCCACACCACATTTTGTCTCCTTGAGATACTGACTCAAGTTTTAACTTAATATAATAATTTAGGACATCAAAGCATATATTCAATTGGCTCGTCTAAATATCCTTTTCTTGGTCAAGAAACCATTATTTCAGTGGTATATTTAAATTACTTTTCCAGTCTTGATTCTACAATGAAGAAAACAGTATTTTTAAAGTAGCTGTGTTATTATAATTGGTTTCTAATCAGTCTGAAGTTTCATAAACAACTTAATCTGTTTACACAGATTCTTAGATTATATTCACCCATATTGGTTAGCTTTGCAGTGGTAAAAATTGTCCTGATAACTCAGCTAGTGTCTTTCTATAGCTAAAGACCTCCTCAATCAGAAAGGGAAAATGAAACTTAATACAGGTACTAGAAATCAGCAGAGTGCTAGGAAGAGAATGTTGTTTTTCAGTAGAATTGCCTTTGTGTGAAATAGGGGAATATAGGATTGTTTTTGTCATTCAAAGAAGCAGCATTGACTCAAGGACAAATGCTTAATGCCATGAATCATAAATATTGGTGACAATAAAGAAGTGTGGTCCTCTTTCATCATGTCCCAGTATCCCTACAAGAAACACAGACTAATAACACTTAGAGCTGGCAGACCCCTTATAGATCACCCAGTGTAATTTCCTCCTCTTATGGGTGTTGGAAGTGAGGGATTCGTTTACCTAACTTGTAGCAGTGCTGAAAAAAAAAAGAAAAAACAGAATATAGATTTCTTTATTTTTAAGTATTCCCAGAAACAGTAATTCATCTGTTACAAATATATGTGTAGGTGTAAATAAAATTATACCCAAGGGGGTTTTTAATCTGACAAAACATTATATTACATGGCAGGGACAAATATTAACAATCAGAGCCAAGTTGTTACTATATTCAGTGAATTGAATAATACCTATTTTACCATCTCTTGCTCTCCTACTTGTTTGGAAAAATGTATATACTAAAACAAGCTTTGTCTTCTTTAGTCCCTCATACACTGGTCAGTTAAAATAAATTGGTTTAGGTGCCATATTGCATTAGAGTTCTGGAAAGTATGCAGAGCACATTTGAATGGAGTTTTAATCATACAAGTCACTAGCAGTATTTAGAGTGGAAAAGACCTCTACCTTTCATTTACAATGGGAGAGTGGGAAACAAGGTGATCAGCCATCAGGTCTCATCTTCCACTGCAGACTTTGTTTTGCCTTGGAAGCTAATATGACCACTACTTTACCTTGAGTGGTCACAAGTTCAACAAAATGACGTTTATGGATGGTTAAACTCTGACCTCTAATGCTTGATCCCTGAGATGAGCAGCAACAGAAATCCTGGGCTTCTTTCAAGTGTCATTCTGAGCAATGCACATCAGAATGGAAAATATTTTGGCCTAATTATATTGCCATTTCAACCAATGTCATAACTAGCTTTATTTTCTAAGAGCTTTATTTAAATGTCTACATAAGTCTCCATATGTTTCTAAAAATCTCTCTCAAGTTAAGCATCCTTGTCTATAAACAACTCAAATTAAATAGAAAGTCCCTTTCCCCAGCTTGGTAAACCTAACTACCTCCAATAAATAAACTCTCCCTGATAGATATTTTCATTCTTTTGCCTGAATATAATGTAAACAGAGCAAAAGCCAATCATATATCACAGAAGATTTGTATAATAGGCATCTATTATACCCCATCTACCTAGTTATAGAACATTTGTCTCATACCATACCACCAATTACAAGGGGCTGATTTACAACATAACTGATAGGTCTAGTTCTATAGGACATTCCATTTCAGTTTAATTTCCAACTTTATGCCCTTATTATCTTTCTTTATGTCTAGGGGGAACAAAGGTCAGGGATTATGCATAGCACCCTTTAAAGGATCTAAGTGGAAACAGAAACCTAATGAGTATATCTGGCTATGGAATTCACAAGGATGATAAATTCTCTCAACCTCTGTCAGGGAACAAGGGTAAGAATTTAACTATAGAAGAATTGAAAGAATAGTAGGAAAAAAGAAAGAAAGAGAGGGAAAAAAAATCAATAACTTCCCAGGTTCACACAGAGCACTGTGTGGCCATCTACCCAATGCCTCAGGCTTGATAGTTAAGACAACACATGTTGGGTGCTTTGCTTTCTATTTACTGAACCTCTAGGAGACAAGATTAGCAGAGAAGATGTTTTCCAGGTTGCGAAGGAATTTAATTCTTATTATCTGCTGAGAGATTGAAAAAATAACCCTGACCTAAAGAAGAAATTTCTAGTTTTGAGTGAAAAGGTAATAGGTAATTCTAGGTCTGATTTGGTTATTCCTTTTGTTGTTGTTGTTTTCTTTTTATTGTCATTGAATGATTTTATTTTAGACCTTAATCTATTCCCTTAATGATGACTAGAGAACTGAACTACAGAAAGGAAACTGTCCAGAAAGAATAATACCAAACATTAATCTATTTTGGAGCAGGGAGACTCTCATCTTCTTAATAAAATACAACATAATAGATACAACTTTGTGAGCATACAGGTACTGGGGTATCCACGGTACACCAGACAATGTGTTATGGGTGAGTGGGAAACAAATCTAATGCAGCTCTGCTTCGTGGCAGGAGCTGTGAGAGTACTACCACATACCATCTCAGCACCACCTGCACCTGTCTGTCAGTTTGTAAAAGAGCACCTAATTGCCCCAGCAACCTGGTATTCATGCCCTTATGTCATACCCTTTCTTTAAATGGCTGCTGACTTTATTGTCACACTTCTAAGGGATAAATAGAAGACAGAAGGCATGCTGGGTGTCACTTTCAGGATGAGATTGGAAGTGAAAGTGGTTTCCCTCTTGGTTGTGTATTCATGTTCATATTCTCTCTCTCTCTCTCTCTCTCTCTCTCTCTCTCTCTCTCTCTCTCTCTCTCTCTCTCTCTTCTTTCCCCTCCTCCCAAGGCAAGGAATTGTCACTGGCCAACAGTCTAAAAGGTCTAAGTTTTGCCACCTGCCATATGAATGAGCACAGAAGTAGATTCATCCCAAGTCCAGCCTTGATATGACCAAAGCCCTGGTTGTCACCTAGGTTGTAGGCTTGTGAGAAAACCAACTAAATCACTTCTGGATTCTTTACCTTCAAAAACTGCAATGAGGCATTCTTGTTGATTTAGGCTGTCATTATTTAGAGTAATTGTTATGCGGCAGTATGTAACTAACAATACCATTTCTTACCCTAGTCACCATCATCTAAGAAGCCACACCATGAATGAGGAAGAGTCTGAAGCTGATGATTAGGCAATAGCAGGGGCACCATCACTTGACTCCAAAAGAGGTTGCCCCTCTTCCCATAAGACAAGACTAACCCATGAGGCTGGCTCTTACCACACAGCTACAGAGGTGCTTGGCCGTGCACAGCCTAGTTAAAAGGGCCCTGCAGGCCGACTTGTACACATTGATCTTGTCTCAGCTAACACTAGAGAGCTCAGTTTGGCAAAGGGCCAGCGGTATCTGATCTGCTCTTTTCCATTTCACTCATAAATTAGTTAAGGCTTAGGAAGGACGTCTACTTTATTTCCCTCTTCTGCCCGCCCAAAATGAGGGCCAAAAATGGCTCTTTGTAAAGTTACCTGAAATAAATGTTAGAGAGCCCTAGTCCTCTTTGCAAGTAAGTTCAGAAGGAACACAATCAAACAGTATGCATTTGGCATCAACTGATGTTTGAGCTTTGCAGGAAGAAAAATGAAAAATATGTCTTGGCGGTGAGTTAGACAGAAAGGAGGATTTAATGAAAGATCTGAAACATACGCCTTTGGAACCAATTAATAACCAAGAAATCAGAAAAAAGGAAGGACAGTAATAAAAAAAAAAGTCTGTGAAGTCAAAATTGTTAGTGAGACGGAAGAAATCTCAACCACATTCTTCTGAACCTACAAATTAGTGAGACATATTTATTTTATATCTTCTTAACTAACATCTACCCATTATTAAGTGCTTACTGCTCTTAAGGAATTTATAGCTTAACTGGGAAATCTTGATATTCAAAGCACTACTACAAAATTATATGTCAAAAAATTCAATAATAGTAAGTGCAAGCCAGGTGTGGGGGCCCATGCCTGTAATATCAGTACTTGGGAGACTGAGACAGGATGATATGGGTTCGAAGCCAGCCTCAGCTACTTAATGAGACCGTCCGCAACTTAGTGAGACTCTGTTTCAAAATAAAGAATAGAAAATAGGACTGGGGGTATAGTTCAGAAGTAGAATACACCTGGGTTCAATCTCCAGTACCACAAACACAAAAAAATTACAAAATACAAAATAAAATAGAGGTGGAAGTGTAGCTTGGAGGTAGAATGCCTTGAGTTCAACCTCCAGTAGCCTGACCCCAAAAATTGTAAGTGCATCAAAACTCAAGCTCAGTGTTAGAATTTCTTAATCCCCATCTACTATACATATAGCCTCTCTACCGAAAAAAAAAAAAAAAAACCTGTAAAATTTGGTGATCAACTGAAATGGATAAATGGATATACTTTCAAGGTGGATAATTTAAATGGAAGCATAAAAATAAATACATAAAGATCACAAAACAAATGAAGAGCTTTTAAGCTCCTATACTACTTGACTTTCCATTTTTCGTATAACAAAATCTATCACAATATAATCCAGTAGCTTATGAAATAAAAAAAAATAAATAAGTAAATGTAGGTTCCTTGAGACAGAAAGAAATCTGTGTACAATGGTTTCCAACTTGAGATTCAGTGGCAGAGGTTGGTGTGGGTAACCAAGGGGCACCCGATCTTATCCTGGCTATTTCAGACCAAGCAGAGATCAATACAGGGTTTTTCTGCCACCTGTTTATTTTGTTTCCAGTCAAGCAAAACAAGGGGCTTATCTCCCTCACAGATCAGCATATGAGAGATGCCTCGGATATGTCCGCCTGTCAGCCTCATAAACACAACAAGATGCGCCAGTAGCAATGGAAGAGGAACCCTGCTTCGGTTCATAGATTACAGACTGCAACATCCATCAGCATAAAAACAAACAGCTTTAAGCCACTGTCCTTGAAGCCAGCTCTAACAGACAAGAAGAATGTGACAAAGAACCTGAATTCCTATGGTGTGCCCTTTCATAGCAAGGCACAGCCAAATATACCTGATAGGGACTGGTAGGTGCAGAAGAGGCCTTCTTCTAGACTGAGTTGGGGGGCCTTAAAACAATTTTATCTATTCCTAGAACTGATACATGTTGCCAGTTGCTAGTTTGTTTTTGTTTTCTGTTTTATTTTGTTTTTGTTTTTTTGTTGTTGTTGTTACTAGGAATTGAACCCACCAGCATTCTACTTCCGAGCTATACCCCCAGCCTTATTTTCTATTTTTTATTTTGAAACAGGGTCACACTAAATTGCTGAGGCTAGCCTGGAACCTGTAATCCTCCTGTTTTAGCCTCCCAGGCATGCTCCACCAGACCCAGGCAGCTGCTAGATCTTAATGGTCATGATGGCTGCCAAGATCTGGGTTGACTTGTCTGTCAAACCTTAAATACCCAGTGTATTTCCCTCTGGATCCCGCCCCACTTCTTCCTCCTCCGTGTTCATAGTATTAAAAGTAGTACTGATAGCTTCACAAATGTACACAGCATTATTTGAACTGTTTCCTTCTTATTTTGTTTTACAGATGAGAAGATAGTTCCAAAGGAGCTCAAATCAGATATGTCAAATTGCATAAATATCAAGTAGAATATTAGAATGAAATTATGTTCCTTCTGTCCCACTCCAAGTTACTGACTTATTTAATCATCAAATATTCATGGCATACCTACTATGTGGAAGGTTACATGTTAAATCATGGGAGCAATGCAGATCATCTCTAATTTGACATTTAACATATAGTTATACAGAACTTATTATGCGTCAGGTACTTTTCTAAGCTTATTACAGAAATTTAATCCTCCCACAAAACCCTCTGATGAAATGGTTCCTGAGGCACAGAGAAGTTAGATGATTTGCTGAAGGTCACACAGACATAAGCAGCAGAACTAGAAGTTGAGCACAGGCAATCTGGCTGAAGAAAATGTTCTCTTAATATTTTCCTACACAGCCTGACATGGTGGCACACACTTGTAATCCCAGTACTTGGGACGCTGAGACAGGAGGATCGCAGTTTTGTGGCCAGCCTCAGCTACTTAGTGAGGCCCTCCACAACTTAGTGAGACCCTGTTTCAAAATAAAGAATAAAAAATAGAGCTGGGGTGTAGCTTGGAGGTAGAATACCCCAGGGTAATCCCATATATATATACATATATATTTCTCTTATACATATATACATATATTTCTCTTATATATATTAGAGAAAACATATGTGAATATACCAATGTCAATCTCAGTATTCTGTATTGGGAAGGTGGGAAGAGGGGAAGGGTGGAAATGGGGAGATGGGGGGCACCAAGTGCTGTGTGAATGTATGTCATTGTCAACATGATTTACATTATGATATGAGACTATAATGCACCAAAATGAAGGCACATTAAAATATTTTCCTATATAACCGTACAAAACAATGATATTTGAAGGACCCATGAAAGTAAGTTAGTATCAATAGCAATGTACAAATAGAAAGAAATGGAGGAATATAGAGCCCTTCAATATATCCCTGGAATACCTTTAAAAGAAAGGCAAGGAATAGTTGCAAAGAGAAGGAACTAAGTAGACTATTGTTAACACTGTATTGCAAAGACATTTTCATCTTCTTTAAGAACCCAAGCCACCCAACATGGGTTCTGCTAACTGCTATCACATAGATAAACTAAGACTCCCATTTCAGCATTGATTTAATTCACACCCAGCAGGAGGAAAATGCTGATCTAATCTGCAATTTCCTTACATAGGCCAATGCAATGTCTGTAAGAAGAATAAATGCCAATTTGTCTCTAAGATACGCATCTGGAGCAAGTTCCTATGGGAAATAGTTAAAGGAATGTCTATATCCTTTGCATCCTAAAATCTATCTGTAGAATTAACACTTGAGATCCTTGAAGTTGTTTTTAATAGTCCAGAGAATCTCCAGGAAAAAAGGGAAAGCATTTGTGGATTGCAGGTAGATGACCACCTGCTTGGGAAACACTATAGAACCACATCATGGTGGGCTTTTGATGTATACTGACCATACTGGGAAAATGAAGGAGAGAGGTGCGTGGGGAGTTGCACAATAAGGGATGGCCATCTTAACCACACATCATCAAAAGGCCCCACCAGAACAAACCTTGCAATCCACTGATCACAATAAACAATTTAACTCTTTAGGAAATCTAAGCATTTGCACAAATACTATCTCACTTGGTTCTCATAACTGTCCTATGAAGGAAGCCTCAGGATCTAAGTTATAGTAGTTGATACATTCAAGTTTACAAGCAATTTTTTTTAGAATTATTTTGGTGTTCAAAATCACAGTAAGTGTATTCTCTCCATATGTTACACTGTAGTATCACTTTTTAATTCTAGCCTGAACCACTCAATTTTCGGTTGAGGCTCAGAGGTTTGTCACCTGCTCAAAGCCTTAAATAAGAGCAATAACAACAAAAACAGCATCTGGTGTCAGAACTGTCTACTCAGCAACAAAAATCTGGAAGGTTCTGGAGAAAACCAGTACACCACTGATAACCACCTTAACAAGGGTGTAAGAACAGGCTGTCTAGTGTCTAGTTATGTAGTGGATGTTTACCAGCTTCATAGACATTCATAAAAAAGAAAGGAAAACAAAAACAAAAACAAAAACAGAAGCATTGTCCTTTGTATTGGGTCTGAAGGGGTTAAAAAGGTAACCAGGAGCCACTGGCCCCTCAAGAATAGCATTGCCCATCTCCCAGACACCAATACAGTATATCTCAAATGAATGTCACGATCTTCTGAAATCAGAAAGATAACCATAACAGAAGTTACTTTGTTACCTCCCTCCCAACCTAACAATCCATTCACAAAGTCACCCATCCATTCACCCATCTAACATTGCTTTCTCTGCCAAGTCAATAGCTGAGCCAACTGCTACTGAAGAAAAAAATGAAAAACAGCTTACTTTTTTCTCTTTGTGCTTTTAATATTTTTCTCCTACTGAATTAAATTTAATAGCACAACAGAGAAGCCATTATAAATATAATTAGGGGTATTTAATGGGTGCCATACTTTGTGCAATGGTTTGGATTGATCACGTCCCCCCAGACCTCATGGAGAGTAGGTAATCATGCTGGAGGTAGAACATGGTTGAGGAGGGATCCCTAGGGGTATGACCTTGGGGATTATCTATTGTTCCTCTGCCCTCTGCTCTCTCTCTTGTTTATGGCCTCCATAATGTGAGAACAGAGGACTTGCTCTCTCCCTCTCTCTGCTTCCCACCTCCATGCCCGCAACTCTGCAGACCTGGCTTGGCATGGACTAAAACTCTGAAATCTCCAGAATTGTGATATGAGCAAATAAATCTTCCTTCCTCTAAGTTGTGTGTGGTCAGGGTTATTGGGTCACAGCAAGGAGAATGTTGACTGAAACAATTTGGGTCTTGAATGTCCCCCAAAGTCCATGTATTGAAGGCTTGGTACCCTAGCCTATGGTGGGATTGGGAGGTAGTAAAAAAATTTAGGAAGTGGGGCCTTGTGAAAGGAAGTTAGGCCAGTAGGGGTTTACTCTTGAAGGGGATATTGGGACACTGACCTCTTCTACCTTCACTCTTGGCTTCTCAGCCACTGTGAAGTAAGCAGCCTCTTCTGCCATGTACTCCCACCATGATGTACTTTCATAGTCCTAAAGTAGCAGGTCAAAGCAACCAAAGATGGAAACTTCTGAAACTGTGAGCCCAAATAAACTTTTTCCCTTATTAATTCTATTTTCCCAGATATTTTGACCAGTGATGGAAAGTTTATACAATATAATTTTCAAGAAGTACACTTTCCAAATATTCTCAAGGCCTTTCAAGGAAGAATAAAGAATCCTTGGAGATAATAAATATACTTAGAATATTAATGGGTAGGAAGAGACTAACACAAACTCTTCAAGGGCAAGAATTCTTATATGTAATCCTAATACATATACTACTGCTCTATCAAACTGAGCCCAAAATAAGTTTTTACTCTATCATAGAAACTCCCCACCATCTCTGCTCACCTAGAAGAGGGATGTTGAAATCAAAATTTTGTAAATAATAATTTATTTGTTCTGGGATAGGTCCTAAATTTCTCTATAATAAATGGCTATAATAATAGCTCTTATCAGGAAGATTTACTAAGACTGGTTAGATTCTTTTATTTTCTTTTGTTTTTCCTTTTTGTTTGAGTTTTGGTAAACATATATCCCATTAGAAAATAAGAAGATAAGGGAGGATGGATACCTATGTGTGGAATAGTAACAAGGAATAGGAACATACATTAACTCTTAACTATCTTTATTACATGCAAAAGTTTCTAAAAGAAATAACAGTAAAGAATCACACACAAGGAGAGAAACATGTAGCTAGTAAGGAAACTATGCCTATGAGAGGAAGATTAGCAGAGTTTCTGAAAGACTATATAGGATCTTTAATTACATAAGACTATCAAATATCATGAAGCCATGATTTGTTCTTACCAGTTGGCAATGGTGGCTTCAGTGCAAACCAATGACTTAATGATATATTATTGAGAGTGTTCCTAAATGTTTAATTTCCTTCTCACTCTTCCTTCCTCTAGGCATAGAGAGAAATCTCACCTCTTCCCTTGACTACAGTCTGAAATTGTTTCATATGAAAATCATAGAGGGTTGTTTCTGTTTGACTGTCAAGAACATAATAAAATATGGCCATCAAATTATCAACACCTAGGATTCCTGGTGCTATCAGGAACAAACATAGGAGGTTGTATACAATGCAAGGCCCAGGCGAAGGTAATAACGTTATCCCTAGTTTGTTGTAACAGTACTTTCCCAAATGAATGAATCCCAACACCTACAGAACTCCAAGACTAAAGCAAAAAATAAGAGGAAGAACAGGTAGAGAAAAAAGTAGTTGACTTTCATAACCTGCTTGTCTTGAACAGTCCCTTATAAATTTTCATATCTCTCTTCTCTTACCATACCACTTTAATCTATGATAATTCCAAGTACATGCCCATAAGAGGTCCCAGGGATGATGTCTTGGGATCATTATCCTAAACTAAATGACTGTCATACATCTATCACATTGTCTGGACGGGAAGTAAAATACTATTAGAGTTATGCATTATAATAAAATTTGAAAAAATGATCAGGATGCATCACAATATATTCACCAAAGACTAATACTAGGATTCATATGTTACTACCAGAGAAAGTTCCTGGAAGTTTTAATCACAGAATAAACACATTAAATAGTAGTGAGGTCACCACTTTAAAATTCATCAGAAGAGTGGTATTTTCCTTGACTATATTCTGTAAAATTTTAGCCTCCCAAATCTCTTATTCCCCCTATTTTCTCTTTGTAGCTCTTAGAAACATAATAAATTATTTTATTTATTTATTTGTTTCTTCGTTTGTTTGTTTTGTTTACAATTCTCAAGTCTCTCCCCAAAAGAATATTCCAGAGTCAAGACTGTTTTGTTTAGCCCAGCAAATAGTGAATAAATACTAACTGGGTGTACACTTAGTGTCAAAATCACAATTCTAAGCCACTTTGAGCAAAGAAAGAAGACAGGACACAGAGAGGAAAACAGAAGAAAAGATACAGCCAGTAGCAAAAAAGTGTGGTCAGGACGACAAACTGCTCAGAGATTCCTGATCCTTGCCCTGCATTTTCCTCTGATATTCTATTGATGCCATTTCTTCTTATAGTATTAATGCTTTCATGTTTGGACAACTGTTCCAGCAAAAAGAGCTCTGTGCCCTGGAGGGAAATTCAGGGTATATGTCTATTCATCTTTCCCTTATCAGCAGGAAACATGTCACATAAAATGGTGCCATGTTAAAATCCCTTGAAAACAAGGAAGTAATCACATGCTGGTATCAACGTGTCAATTGATTTAAAAAATATCGAGAATCAATACTGCTTAAGTCTGTTCTTGCTCTAACTTCTCACCTTCCTTTACCTGAAACCTCCCGAAAACTTGAATAGTATAACTTAGAATCCACAGGATATGGGCACCATGTAATTATTCTTCTTTGGAGTATGTTTATTTGAACTTCCATTCACTGTGCATATGTATTCACTGAATATTATTAAACTATGTATTTATTACATTGTGCCATTTTTCCTCTCCTTTTTTTTTTGAGTTACATTTTAAATGACCCAAAAACCATAACACAAATAAAACAAACATACAAAATAAAACATCTAGCACCCTCAGGAAATTAAATGCTAAAATACTATGTTAATTCAACCAACAAGTAGAGAGTTTAAATGTGGAGAAATAAAAAAAAAAATTTATGCTTCCCACTGTCCCCATAACAGCGAGGCTGCATATGTACATGTTATTAAGACATAAATATACGGTAGCAGTCAGGTCTAGAGAATTAAGTAGGCAACTTGAAAATCAGTGCTGCCTTTAACTCAGCAAGTGACCATGTTCAAATGTGATCAACATTAAGGGTTCTATTCCTCCCCTCTCTCAACATCTTTTTGTGGATTTTTTAGGAATATATTTTCCTAAGTAATTGAGGAAATTATAAGCCATTTTATTCAACAGTTTTACAGTTATTTTTTTTCCTTTTATAACAAACTTGCTTTCTTTGTGATTAAATAGAATTTACATTCTTTAATTAGTGTACCTTATGCAGCAGAAAACTTTCTTACTGGGTGCAGTGGTGCATGCCTTTAATCCTAGTGCTTGGGAGGCTGAGACAGGAGGATCACAGGTTCATGGCCATCCTCAGTAACCTTGTGAGATACTCCACAACTTAGTGAGATTCTGTTTCAAAACAAAAAATAAAAGAGGGAATGTAGATCAAGGGTAAAATAGATAACCCCTTGTACTTCACTTCCAGAGATCAATATATATACTTTTCCAAGTCTTTGTTCTTCTGTGGATTCTATTCAGATTATAAGATACCTAAAAAGGGTAAGAATTTCTAGAAAGTTTGGAATTTACTGGCGTAGTTTCCAGTCCTTTGACATATGCACTGTCTGTATCCTTATCATCTCTTGACACTTCAGCCTACCTTGAACAAGAGCTACAATTCATTATCTGTAAGAAATATTTTCATCACTTCATATTATGGATTGGAATGTTCCCCCCTTCAAATTATGTTTGAATTTCTAACTCTGCCTACCTCAGATTGTGATCTTATTTGTAGACAGAGGCTTTACAGAGGGAATAAAGTTAAAATTCAACTGGAGTGGTGTTCTAACAAGAAAGAGAAGTTTGGACACAGACACAGACAATGAGAACATCAAGGCAGAGATTGGAGTAACATATAAACAAGACAAAAAATGCCAAAAATGACCAGTGAACATGGGAAACATATAGAGCATGTATCCAAATTCTTCTTTATAGTCCTTGAGATGAACAACCAGCTAACACTTCACAAACATCTAGTCTCTGGACAAACCAGTTCTGTGGTTTTAAGTGACCTGATTTGTGGTACTTTGTCATAGCAGCTGTAGCAAACTAATACACCTCAGTTTCACTTATCACATCCCTTGCTTCTCATAAAAGTTTACGCCCTGACCTAGGGTACATGATCTCTCTAACTGGATTTACTTCATCTTCTGTTTCATCTCTCACCAGCCCCCTCCCCCCACACACACACACACTTAGCTTCTAGAGACCTTGTTTACCAGAGCATATTTCTGTAAAATGAACTCAAGAGCCCCTTTCCTTTCTTGACTTGGGATGATCTTACCTATTGTTCAAGATCAAAATCAAATGCTACCCCTTCTGAAGAATACCCAGTCTATCAGAGACTCAGACATCAATAACATAACATTGAAAGAGAGAAGTAAGATGTGGAACAGTACAAATAGTATAATACTTTGTAAGCAAACTGAAGAAGCTATGCTGGGTTTTCCCTAGATGCATATGTGTCGGGGGCCTAGTCCGGCCAGCTAGACCTTGCCTCTAGATGGCGCCTGGCAGAGTGCCAGAAGCAGCTGCAGGTGGAAAACATTCTGGGACTTCCCCACGCCAGAGCGCATGCACCAGCACGCCCGACTCCTGGCCGGCCCAGGTGAGAGCTGTATGAGACACCTAGTGGCTTAGGCCCTGTGTGGCTTTAAGAGCCTCCACCTCTTGCCCAAGAGAGAGAGCTGCTGGAGAGAGTTGTTACTGGGGAAAGAGTTGTTGGGAAGTTGCTGGGCTGTGTTGCTGGGAGAAGTTCTGGGAGGTTGGGAAGAAGAAGCGGTTGGGAAGAGGTTGGCTGGGTTGCTGGGGAAGTCCTGGGAAGAAAGATTGTGGGTTGCTAGTGGAAGATGGGTTGCTAGAGAGAGGGGTTATTGGAAGTCTGTTGGAAAAGCACTATTTGGAAAGACGACTTCTGTACTGTGTTTGTTACTGCTTGTGCAGTGCCCTTGATCCCAGAAAGAGAGAGATATAATAAAGAGAGTTTCGAACCAGCAACATTCAGGCAGCGTCTTTATTGGGGCCTCATGGCTGAGGGTTCAGCCTGGGGCGCCCGATACATATGTATACATGTAAACATGTATTTGAAAACTTTGAAGAATCCACACAAAACTCAAAATAATTATTTCCTTGGAGGCTTTGGGAGGAGAGGATCTGGATGAGAAGAAAATGCATGCAGGGGCTATCGATTTATAATTTTGTTTAGTGAAGGAAAATACATGTATATGTTATTCTTATAATTTAGAAAAGACTGATGGAAAGTAGCCCAAATTGTTAGTAGTGGTTTATTCTGAGTAATAGGGAATATATAACAACAACCACTCTTTTCTTTATTCTTTCATGAATTTTCTTTTTACTTTTATTGCTGCACTGTTCACAATAGCCAAGATATGAATCAAATTGAGTTATCCTTCAACAGATCAATGGGTAAAGAAAATGTGGTATAAATACACAGTGGAATACTATTCAGCCATAATGAGAATGAAGTCCTGTCATTTGCAGCAAAATATTTGGACTAGAGGGAATTATATTAAGTGAAATAAACCAGATACAGAAAGGAAAATAAAGCATGTTTCACTCAGTTATAGAAGCTAAAATATTTGACATCATAAAAGTAGAAGGTAGGATAGTGGTCCCTAAAGGGCAGGAAATGGGGCTAGATAAAGGAAGGTTGGAAAACAGGCACCAAAATATAATTAGAATGAATAAGTTCGAATGTTCACACTAGAGTAGATTGACAATAACATGATGATTATGTATTTCAAAATAACTAGATAAGAGGAGTTCAAAAGTTTCCGATACAAAGAAATGCTAATTACCTTGATATTATCATCACATATCCTATATGTGTAATGAATTATCATTTACAAACCCATAAATATCCACAATTATTATGAGTCAATTAAAAAGTCCATGAAAAGGAAACCCTTCTTTGCCAAAACATCATAAAGATATTTTCTGATCATTAAACTCCAAAAACTATTTTTTAAAAGGAGAAATAAAAAATAGTGGAATCATGGGCCCAGTCCCTGAAGCTGGAGGAAGAGAAAAAGGGAGATTTAGGGAACTGTTTATAGACCAAGAAATACATCTAGTCACATGGCCACCTTTCTCTGTGTCCCTACTGTTCTTCCCAAGAATTCTGTTGGAACTTGTCTTGGAAGGATGAGTGAGACCTATTTTATCCCTAGAAACTATCAAACCTTCCTGAATCCTCATTTCTCTTACAGTTCATTGACTAGTATTCGGAAGAAACCCTGTGCTCTCTTAAGCCTGACTTTTATTGAGACATCATCTTCACTTACTGTTGGCATTTTGGTGCTAAAGGAGAAAAGACCTGGCTTCTATCCATGTCTGTGTAACCATATCCACATGTAGCCAGGTAATTCTCTCCCAGGTCAAGCAACCCATGATTATGGAAAATTCACCATATAGCACAAGATGTTTCATCAGCTTATATAAATACAAATGAGTTACTTTCTAATTCATTATGAATTAACTATCACTTTAGTTTTACATGAATGATCAGAACAACATGTAGAGTGATATAGATTTCTTCAACAATACCACTATTTATGAATATATAGACACTCAAAAAAACAAAAACCCACAAATATACACCAGGACAACTAACAACATATACATGCTTAAGATTGAGTTTAAGTGAAGGAATTTTTAGTAAGGTTTTTTTTTTTTTTCTGGATCAATATTTTCAAGTTGATAGTCAAAAAAGACCTTCTAATAATGCAAGATGTTTAAACTGTTTTACTTGCCTCTTTAATGGTAAGAATTTTTGGAGTCATTCCTCTATCTTAAGTAAATATAAGAAGGTTGCTAAACCCTAAAACTGTATCTTGCTCTTGCTATTTTTCCTCCTTTCATCAGCCTGTTGTATTAAAAAGTGGCATAACATCACTTCATCACCATGGAAACACCTGTGATGCCGTGGCAAAGTATCTTTCAAACACTATTTCCTGTGGGTTCTGAACTGTAAGAAAGTTTTGTTGATGGAAGAGGGAGAATTATTGCCAAGTGATTGTTTGCTTAACCTCCTTACCTCTAAAGGATAACTACATTCGGGCACCTTTCCTTTCAAGAATGCTTAAATATGAACAAAAGCATTCAGTATTTGGAGTCTGAAAGTTTAATTTGTCATTCAAACCCAAATCTATTCAATAGAGACAAACCATATACGAAAGCACATCTTTAGTCCAATACGCCATCAGTTTGCTTCTTCATTTGTCACAAAATATAAAGATAAATCCTGTTAAAAGTCACCTAAATTATTGCCCAATTCTCCCCACCTATTTCAAAATACGTACTACACAAATTATTGCCTTTAAGGGAGTAATTTCAGGTTGTTCATCTAAGAATTATTGCTGCCAATTGCTATTATGGTGAAACCAATTTTCCCTGCAAGAACTCACAAAACTCAGAGTCAGGGTTTTTGTTTTGTGTTTTATATTTTTCTCTTACATGGAAAAATAATTTAATAGAGGCCAAGAAATAAAACAGTAAGTGTTACAAACCCTTTGATTACTCTAATTACACTTAAAAGGAAAACAAGACCCCTCTCTTGGTACCAGAGGTATGAATAATTAAATAGGGAAAAGGAAGGAAGATATAAAAGCTATAAATCATTGTCAACTGATCTCCATGACCACCAGGGAAGCCTGTTGTGCCCTGAGAAAAATTAGTCACCATGGCAATTTCTCCCCCACCCCTAAAGAGCATACCTCCTCTCCTCTCTTGTACCCATGGTCTTGTAACTCACTGTGAAGTTGTTTTTAAATGTATTAATGCCATTCTAGGGGGCCTAGTCAGTAAGAAAAAAATTCTTGGAAACTTTGTCATTGTGCCATATTTGGGAAAAGACTAAATTGTGAATGTTCGCAGTCTTAAGGGCAGTCACAGAGAAAGCTTTGTAAATGTTTTAATTACAATTTCCCTCATTGAATTGAACCCATTGAGCATAATGAAAGAAAGAAAGGGTGTAGGTGTGGAGGGAGGAACCAGCATGGAAGGGAAATTGGCAAGAGATTGCAGCCCGGCCCCTGCAGGAGCAAGCTGCTTGCTGCTCGGAGCAATGAAATTCTTTACATGTAATTAATTCCAGTAATCAAAAGCCTACTTTGTTTTTGCAGGTAATGGGGAAGTACTGCTCCTGATGGGGGCCCCTTAAAGATACCAAATAGCCAGTGGCTAAATTAAGCAATTTAAAAATTATGGGCATTTTGCTAAATAAATGAGCACGCTTCAGTGGTGACAAAGAGGATTTCCAAACAGTTCCCTACTTATTTATTTGCTTGTGTGTTTCACCTCGGGACAAAGAATGCTGAGAGAATGTACCTGGGGTCTCTGGGTGGAGTGTGATAGATTAGCACTGGTAAAGTAAAACAACAGCTATTATTCTTTCTGCCCATTTTGGCCCCAGGAATGCTGAGCAGTCTGTGGACATGGAGAATGGGGCACTCCTCATCCTTCTCTTAAGATGATACAGTCAGTTGGGGAAGGGACATGGGAAACTCATGGGTAACCCAGTTTAGTTAGCAGAGAGAAAAGAAGTAATGCTTGGTGACACAGTTCTTGTTGTGGGAATTGAATGTCCTCAAGAAAGCAGGCTGGGCCAGCTTCTACTGTGCCTGGTCATTCTTCAGGCCATTGTACAGTTTCACTGCAGCTAGAATAATAACCAAACTCTTGAGCAAGACTTGCCCTGAACCTTGCTCTCTAGGCCCCAGCTGTGGTTTGCATGCACTGTTCTCTGTGGCTGGTATATTCTTTTCTCCATTTACCAGTTGACTCTACTCATCCTTCATATATTTGGCCATAGCCAGTTCATTGGACAAGCTCTTCCTGACCTTCCTGATTCCTTCAAACCTCTATATAGGGCAGGACCAACTATTGGTATCATTTTGTGGTACTCATTAGTGCTGGAAATGTTCTTTTGTTTTTGAGAGTATTTGATTAATGGCACATCTCTCTACAATAGATGCTCCATGCGAACAAAGAGGGCACCTCTTATGCACTCTCATGTCTCTAGTGCTTAGCATATAGGAGGTACTTAATAAATTCTTATCAAAACAATAAATAAATTAGGAAACTCCTCCAGGCTGCAGACCATTTCTGGTTTCTGATAGGAGATCCAACTCCATATATATGCTGCAAGGCAAATTCCCGAGTATCTATCATGACTTATTAAAACCCTATGATGGACACTGGTACAGAGAGACAAATGAGGCCTTCCCAGGTAACATAGTATGCCACATAGTCATTGATATACTCTGAGCATTGATTTTACCTCTGTTTCTCCCATGAGAAGTTCCTTGCCCCTAATTTCTTTTATAATTTTGTAGAGGAGTTAAGAGAAGAAACTATAATACAACCCACTCATGGGGATTTGGAAAAGGCTGGGAATGGGGAAGAAGGTAGAGTTTTCATCCTATGTCAACCTAAGAATGAGAACTCATAATCTTTATTTTACAGGAAACTGAAGCACAGAGAGTTTAAAATAACTTATAAAATTAATGTGTCGTTGAGTTCAAACTCCAAAGGGAATTTATCAAATACTGAAATTTTTTTGGAGGGGAGAGGATTCCCTAGTGCTTTCCACTGCAAAGAACCCAAAATATTTTGGCTATGTGTACGAAGCAAAAGAAACTTCACCTTTTATCACTCAGTAAAATAGTGAAGGAGATGGAAAACTAACATCCTGACATTTGGCTATTTCCACATACTTTTGAGGATCATGTACTATGGAGCAGGAAGTATACTAAGCTAGAGATAAATAGGTAGACGACCCAGCACTTATTCTTAATAAGTGTTCAGGAAGAGATGGTCCACTAGGGAAAGAAGCTTAAATGCAACAAAATCAAAGTTCTTAGAGACAGTGCCTGCTGTTAAATCTCTTGCTCTCATTTTAAGGCTATTTGGCTTTGGCTCTTGAGATCTCACTAAAGATTCCCTCCTCCAATAGAAGTCTGGTTGGGGCTTTGAACTACCTCAGAAGTATACCAAGAGGCACTAAAGCTCTGGCAAGAATTCAAACCCCCTGGTTCCACAGAGTCTGGGGCATATTTCAAATTTGTTGCTTAGTGCATTTAGCTGTCTCGATGGCAAGGGAGCTGGTCCCCAGGGTGAAATCTATGTGTTCACTTGAAGAAATGACCTGTTTGACTTCTGTGTTTCCCAAAACCTATGCGCCAAGGCAAGAGGCAAGTAAAGTAAGTTTACTGGTATTCATCTGGAAGTACACAAAAGTGACTCTGAGAGATGGGATTTAGAACAGGAAAGTACCCAGGTGCTGTGTGCATGTGTATCGCTATCACTCTGACCCGCATTATGATGTGATACTACAATGCACCAATAAAAGTATATTTAAAAAATAGAATAGGGAAGGACCCGATGCTAACTCTCTTTATCTCTGTTGGTCTCAAAGATACTAGGCTAACTGTGCTTTTTTTCTTTTTTTTTTTAATTTCCCTTCCTTCTCATCATACTTACTCTCTAATTGACATTATAAGAAATGCCAGGCATTAAAACAAAGTATAATTGTCCTGTGACTTGAGTCAAAAAGACCAAAGAACCAATTTGAAGGTGAAGTTCCTTGAAGCTGCAATAAGATGAGAAGAAATAACTGGAGACTGCACTTCAACCTACAGAGAAGCAGAATACGTTTCTATCCTAGAGAATTCGTGTGAAGAGGAACAGCCTTAGTATCATGGAACATGCTCTAATAGTTTGATCCATTAAGGATGAAATGAATGAATGGAAGACAATGCTACATCAGATCATGAGAAGTACAAATAAGAATGTCAGCTACTCAATAAGTTTTCTTGAGGCACACTTTGGGAAGCACACCTAGGGGTATCCAGGAATAAATGTGTGTGTGTGTGTGTGTGTGTGTGTGTGTGTGTGTGTGTGTGTGTGTATCAGGACAGTTATCACAATAGAATCAGTGCTGGCTGTTTTGCATGTCTATAATCAAAGAATCTTGAAATCAGAAGGAACCTCAGAAGCCATTTTGGTCACGCTCCCACCTAGTATAAGAATAATTACCCCAAATAATTTTCTCTTTGATCTCAGCAAATAAGACTTCTAACTCCTTTTTTATTTCTCTACTTATATATCCATTTTATCCCCCTACTTTCTGTTGAATCTATCCTAACATTATCCAATACTGTAGCTACACAAACCCTCCATTCTCCACCCACCCCCCATTCCTGGACTCCCCAGTACTGTTGGAAAAATCCTCACAGCTGTGCTGATCATTACTACTTAATGGTTTCCAACCTCAGTGTGAACCTCGACAATCGTTTCATTCGCCCTGTTAAATTCCCTGCAGCAGCTGTTCCAAACTTGCTTCTTTTTTTTTTTTTTTCCCAGCCACACCTCTCTACCAATCCCTTCCCTCATATACTACTTCAGCAAAAGTGTGAAGTCATCAGCTGTGAGCTCTTTCAGTTTTCCTCTATGCTACTTCCAGAGATTCATATTTTTACCTGCATGGAAGGAAAAAAAATTCTCAATTGTTCTAATTCTGAGCCCTCTATTTTATGCCTCATTCCATTCCTTGTTTCAATTATCACTTTCCTCACTTCCATATATTGTCAATTCTACTCCACTAGAAAAAAAAAAGAGCATAACCTTTCTTTAACCTTGCCTTATCCTTGAAATATAACTGCCTCTCTCTTTTTCTTTACTGCCAAACTTCTTGAAAGCGCAGTCGCCGATAACTGTATTCATTGAGCTCCTGTTCACTACCCAGGTCGGGACAACCTGTATTCTTGCCAACAGTTTTCCTTAGAGTTCCCTCTCAGAGAATCACCAGAGGTCTCTACCTTTAAACCCCAATGGACAGCCAGGTGTGATGGTGCACACTTATAATCCCAGTACTGGGGAGACTGAGACAGGAGGATTGCAAGTTCTAGGGCAGCCTCAGCAAATTAGTGAGATTCTCATCAAGCTAGTGAGACATGGTTTCAAAAATAAAAATAATATAACATGCCTCTAGGTTCCATTCCTAGTAAAACACACACACACACACACACACACACACACACACACACACATACACACAGTTATAACCTTACACACTTGATTACTGTTTGTAAACACGTAAGTCTTCGTTTGGCTCTAGATTAACACCATGTTTTACCTTTCATTGCCTTTTGTGCCTTGCTCGATAATGTGGATAATGCGCTACATGGCCGAATTCAGACAGCAGCGCAGCAGCATGAATCCTCAGAAGCGGGAAAAGGTTACATGTAAAATAAGATTTGGTTACCCACCTGAGGAAGATTAGCCAGCATATTCATATCAGTGCTCTATTCAATTGGGAAAAATTTCACACATTCCCTTAGCTTCAGCAATCATGCTGTAGCATACAGGACAATCTGACCACCTTAAGGCAATAATTAAATCAGAGGTGTATAGTATGGGGGGAAAATGTGCTAGAAACAGAACATAGATATCTAACTTTTTTTTTCATTTGGAAATTATGAAGATCTGAAAATATAGCACAAGCACTGGCGTGAAAATAGTCTACTGGAGCTGAATGGTAGCGTGTACTTGGAAGGGACACTTGCTTTCTGATTTTCATAGTCCCTTCTATTCCTGGTGGCACCAAGCCTTGTCCATTTTCTTTATTTATATTACCTGCTTATCTTCTGGAGACATTTGTTTTGATGGTGCTTGCTTATGCTGAAAACTTCCAGATGGATTTCTTTAGCTGTATTTTCTAAGCTCTAGACTCATAGTTCGAAATGTTCTCTGGCAACTCCACTTAGCTATCCTCTAAACACCATACCACTTTTTTTCTCTAAATAGCCTCTATTTTACTTCCAACATCCTAATTAAGAAGATGCCTAGGCTCCAGGAATAAAATAATTTCTATAGCTCTGTGTTCATGATGATAATATGAGTTTTACTGGTTTGGGTTAGCTGTTCAGTATCTTATCCACTGTTACTCAGGCGATAGCATATGCAAATTGTTTAGAAAAATGTCTCTTGAATTTTACAAAATACATGGATACATTCAATGATAGGTGGTAAAAATATGTTTTTAATTTTGGGACGACCCTATTATATCAAGGTTAAAATATGACTTTCTCCCATTAGTACTTACTATGCTTTCTGCCACACAGGACAAATCACCTCTCTCTTATACATGACAATCCTCCAAATACTTTTTTTAATTGCTAGTAATCCCTATGTGCTGTCACTTCCAGGGAGTCACCTGATCAAAATAGTTCATGCATGTGCTCTTCT
Source organism: Graphiurus murinus (assembly GCA_004027655.1). Taxonomy (NCBI): domain Eukaryota; kingdom Metazoa; phylum Chordata; class Mammalia; order Rodentia; family Gliridae; genus Graphiurus; species Graphiurus murinus. Next base: position 35,250 of record PVLC010000064.1, read on the forward strand.
ATCTATTTCTACTGCCATGAAATTTAGATCATCATCATGTCTCACTTGGAGAAACCTCCCAAACTCCCCAACCCCACCATCCACACATTCTCCACAATGAACTAAAATAAAATTATACTATACTGCTTCTTAAACAGTTTACCTCTTCGGTGCCCATAAGATAAGGTATAAAGTCCTTAATACTTTGAGAACTTGCACAGTCTGCTCTTCACTCCTTGTGTCTTATTTCTCCCTAACTTGTATACTATGCTTCAGTCATTCTAAATGTCCTGCAAGTCCCTATATTTTTGCTTTGTCTCTGAATCCTTACATATGTTTCTCATTGAGCCTCAAATGTCCCCAACTCTAGGCCACCTCATCCAAGCTAAAAATCTATCTATACCAGTTATCACTTCCTTGGCTACATATGATGGTCTTTACAGATATCCCCATAGCATCCTTTATTTGTACTTAAATAAGACTATTAATGCATATATACTGACCCCTTTATCTCCCCCAAAGAGCTGTATAATTTTTCAAGCCTGTCATACGGTATGTCAGCAATGTGCATAGGTTTAATTCAATCACCTTATGTTTTTCTATGACCTTTTATTCATCTGCCAATGTTTCTCTTAAAGTATGCTAATAGAGGTCATAACACAATTCTCTGTGGGTGTTAGGCCTCTGTAGGGCATGATGAGGCAATGATATCTCTTGTCCCAGTCACTTCCAAGCCAAGATTGTTTTAACTTCCATTTCTTCATTTGTTCGGTAGTGGTAACATTACCCTCCTTTAAAGCTGCTATGAGGAACAAATGAGATAATGCAAATGGCAACTTGCCCAACACTGGCAAACAGTAGATGGTCAATGAATAGCAGATATTATAATGGAACACAGTATTACCATGATTCACTGTCCTAGAATCTCATTAAAAAGTAGTCTTGCACTGAGTAAGAGACGGGGTGAGAGCATCGTAAAATTCTATCTTGGTGGAATGGAAATACAAAGGCAACTAATGCTCAAGCTGTCTGTATAGGTCCTGGAGGAACAAACACAGAAGGAGCTCAGAGACAGTCGCAGCAGTGGGCATAGGGTAGTGAATCCCACATACTAATGCAGCATGGCACAGTAGGAATGCTTATTAGAGACATCTGTAGCTCACAATCCACCACTGTATTTACATATAGCCTCCACTTCAACTGAAACCTGCAGCTCACAAAAGGTAATCAAACTCATATCTGTTTACATTTCTAGCACATACTATATTTTTTTCCTTTACTTCAGTAGCCTTTACCTAGTAGGAAACTCTTACAGAAAGGGATTATTATTGTTGTTTGTATAGCAGCCCAAACTTGCTGTCAGGTATCCAGAGATAAGGAAATTAAGGAGACAAAAACTCAAAAAGTCTAGGTGCCCAAAGGAAAATGTGTAAGTGGCATTGGCTTGACGTATCAAGTGATCAGAATGAATTCTCCGTGCTGTGCACATAGAAGCCACAGTTTCTCCTGTTGGGGTTTGCTCTGTGGGGGCCTTCCATGCTCAGCATTTACAGTGACATGTTCTGACCAGGAAACATGCTGGAATATACTCCTTGCACAGAGAATGAGTCCTTAAATGAGACAAATTTGTGTGAAAAGTTTTTGCTTAATTCAAAAATCCTTTTGTAGACAGAGGAAGATGTACGCACAATGAGGTGGGGGATGGTCATCCAGGAAGCTCATAGAATCTCATATCTCACACACAACTTGGCCATTCATCCAAGGCTAAGCCTCCTGCATCTCTTGCCGGTACATCTGTAAGAGTCACCAGCTCTTACTTCCTAACAGCAAAAGTGACCTTTTAAACATCTAAATTGAAGTAATTAACTTTCTCCTTTAAAATATTTTAGTGACTTTATATACCCAATTCAGCATATAAAACTCAATATCTGCCCCTACGCCCTACACCATCAAATTTCAATTTTTCTCCACTGCTACCATAACTGCTGGCCTTCTAGTTGTCTGAATTGTCCAAGTTTTCCTCCCTTTCCTCTCCACTCTTCTCCTCTTTTCTGCTGGAAACACTACAGTGTTTGTTCTACCTCAAACACAAAACACACATCACACACACAGAGACACACATTCAGACAGATACACACACACAAACACACACACACACACACACACACACACACACACACACACCCCTACAACATGCACCAAACACAATATTCACATGAAAAAACATACACAAGCCAGGCATGGTAGTGCATGCCTGTAATCTCAGTACTTGAGAGACTGAAACAGGAGGATTTGTTTCAAAGACAGCCTTAGCATCACATAAAAAGGGTGGGGGTGTAGTTCAGAGGTAGAATGCCCCTACATTCAAACTCCAGTACCAAAAAATACATACACACACTCCATCTGGGGGACTTTCTCATCTTTTAGGATTCAGCTCTAATACCTTTCATTTGAAAGTCACTGCCTGACCATCTAAGGAAACAAAATAATAATTTAAAAAAATTAAAGGAGATGACCCCTATTATTTATCATGGCTTAAATCATAAACCCTGGAGCCAGAGAGCCCTGATTCAAATTTTAACTCTGTGACTTCTTCCTGTGTGACCCTGGGCAAGTAACCTAAAATAGTTATTCCTCTGTTTCACTATCTCTAAAAGGAGGTACTAATAGCATGTGATTTGTAGGCTTGTTTGAAAAATTAAATGAGTTAACACATGCTATAACAAGGGCTGAGAGAGGCTACCTTTGCAAAAAGCAGTCTCTTGGCCTCAGCCTGCAAAAGCCCTGTGGATAACTGAAAGCAAGAGAAATTTTGGCATCTGCCCCCCTTCATTTTATATCTGTCTCCATTTTACCTTAAATTCTGGATCAGGCCCCTGCTAACCTCTACATGTAGGCATGTTAATCATTTAAGGAATGTTCACCTCAAAACTAGTAATGAAAAGTTTATTAGCCCTAAATTCACCTAGCCTATCTTTTCTCCCTTAAAGACTGAGGCAAGATTTGCAGCATCTTATTTCAGACTCTTGGCATGGTGCCTGGAAGTTTCTAGTCATCCTCTCTTTCCAAGATCACAGGTCTGAGATGAATATCCCAAACAGCAAGTGGAATTTGCCCCCTCAAGTGATAAGGACTTCTTTAGACTCCCCTCCCAGAACGAGAACTAAGAGAATGATCAACCATGGTTTGATCAAGCCTGCTTAATTTGCATACCCTTCTCCCCTACCCTAATTTTTCCTCTATTTAAACATATAGCTCCTGTCAGCAACGCAAAGATAGAGCTGAGATGCTGGATCTCAGTTTGCCTTCACAATATGGCCATATTGATCAAAGTTCTGTCTTTGCCTTTCACCATGACCTTTTCTGTTTGGTATTTGGGGTGAGTGGCCCCATCTAGTTTAATGAGATTTTGGAGTCAGGCTTCTGGTCTAGGATACCAGTTTGTTTGGTTTGGTTTGGTACTGAGAATTGAATTCAAGGGGCATTCTACCTCCAAGCTGTACCCCCAGCCATATTTTATAATTTTTACTTTGAAACAGGGTCTCACTAAGTTGCTGAGACTGGCTTTGAACCTGCAATCCACCTGTCTCAGCCTCCCAAGTACTGGTGTTACAAGTGTGCAAAACCACACTCAGTTGCCAGTAAACATTAACAGCCTTAAAACTGCATATACTAAGTGCTGGGTAAACGTTTGCTCTTATCCTCAGTGAGTTTAGTTGCTTCAGCTTCCTATCCACAACTAGATGTAATCTGCATGAGTAGCACCCTTGTTTTCTTCATTCATGAATATCCAGGGCCAGAAAGAAACAGGAGAGTGGTGGCAACAGGATGAGTTTTTGAATTAATGAATGAACTCAAACAGTTGACAAGTGAAACATGAAAGAAAAGAAACAGAGCCTTAGCACTTTCTGGAAGAGTAGGATCCATCACATCTCCCCATTTTCTCTTGCCAACTGGTACACAAAGGCAGATAGCAATGGCACCTCCCTGTAAGGGAGGCACATTCATGCACACTGAAGAAATGACTGCAGGGTACGGGAGCCAATGAGAGGACAGAAAGCTAGAAAACATCACACTTTGGGCTCTCAACAGACAGTCTCTGATGCTAATGGGCAGGATCAGTGAACTGAATCTTATCTAATGGATTTTTGCATATTAATTAGGGGAGTGGCGTTTATTTGAGATAATTACTCACAAGACAACCATCCATGAAACAAGGATACTGGAGAGCACAGTTCCCTTTTAGCATCTTAAAGATAGGAAGGCCCTGTGCCTCTGGCAATGAGAAAGCTCCCTATGGGACAAACAGGCCATCTCAAAAGCTGCAGATGCAGAGGATCAGGAGAGCTTTTTGTCCCAACCGGCTGGAACAACGGCCTGTGCACAATGCAGCACATCATCTCTATAAACCAAAAATCAGTCTGGGATAATCACAGTGGGATTTGAAGCCTTCAAAGGAGATCCACAAGTCTCAGGTCTTCTGGGAAGCTGGCATTCTGAAAACTCAGCCTTTATTTTTTATAACAATGTGAACTATGAGTTTCTCTAGCCCAAGGTTTATCTGAATTTCATCCTAGAAGTTATTTCCCACCCTTACAAACAATCTGGATTCCTTAGAAAAACTTCCCATAATTTTGAAGTTCCAACACATGTACAGAGTTAGTTTTGGATAATTAGAATCCAAATTTCAATAAGATTCAGAGCCACCATTAGAGCTGGAATAGGACAGGTTCTATAGCCTCTTTTCCTATTTCTGTTTAAACCAATTTCCTTAAACTTAAAAAGTGTGTTCCTTAAAAACAAAACCCCCACATTTTTATGAGGCATTGGAAGTTAAGTAAACTACGCACAAATCAAAACAATAACAATTTCAGAAAAAAGAAATGTTTCCCCATCCAACCACAAGGTACCGATGTGATCCCTGATTCTGCTTTCCCAATGCTCACTTGTCTACCTTGGTGAAGGCAGATGGAGAAACAATTCCTAGGTCAAGTTTAAAATCAATTCTCTAGCAATGCTGGAGGATTCCCCTCCCCTCTTCCATATGTTGAGGTCTCCCCCAAGAGGGTGCTACGATATCTCCTAATTCTGACCTTTCCAGAGAATTACTGATTTAAACCAAGAACATGTCAGGTCACACTGACCAAGGAGACCTTGGAGAGAAGCCAGTTCTTTCTAAAATCAGAGTATGATGCCAGCTCTATAAAAGCGAAGACAGTCTATATCAAACCAGAGAGACTTTCTAGCTCAGAATTAGCTAAGCAAAAATGTTTCTCCAATGGAACTTGGCGCAGATTCTGCTTAGAATCTCATCAATTAGAGCTGGACTGAACAAATGCTATTTTATTACAATACTCCTCTAGTCCTCAAGAGTCATTCTGTCTGGGTTTACACTCTTGACAAGTGTGAGGCTCTGCACATATTCTGTTAGCTATGCATGCCTCAGTTTCTGCATGTGTAATGGAGAGATGAGATTAACTTTCTCACTGGGTTTTGAAATTCAAATGAGATAAACCACTCCACACAATGAGAGTTGTCCATTTAATATCCACTATTATCATGATGAACATTCTTTAGTTATTCATATGCTCTCATTATTGCGATTTTTGTTCTTTCTCCAAAAGAAGTAAAACTTTGTCTCCTCTTCTACAGAAGGGAAGGAGGCCAGTGTACCTACAGTGTGGCTGCTAGAGTCAGTATCTTGCATTCTGATTCAGGCTCTAACATGTGGAAACTGCATGATCAGAGGCAGGTATTTTAACCTCACTATGTTTTAGCATCCATGGTGATAGAAAGGGAAGAATGACAGTTCTTACAAGATGTTGAGAAGATTAAATGAATTGATGCATATAAACATTCAAAACAGTACT